>VDFB02000013.1:15584861-15606594 GCA_007258455.2 Sequoia sempervirens | reverse complement strand
AAGTCTTTTTGGTTTGAGCCCTTCATTTGTATAACGAAGTCGACCCACTCACATATTAAAATCGTTTCTTGCCGTATTTGTTTTGTAGTCCAGAGTCGGTGCAGATGGAGTCTTTCAAGTCATCACGCTCATCATGATACCTAGTGTTCTCGCACGCGAAAGGAAGGAGAGAAAATGAGCATAATGAGAATGTGACGAAGGGTCTCACACGGGCTGATTATATATATTTTAATATGGAAACATTCTCTTGATGAATAAGTCTTTTTATATTTTTTAATAATTAAAAAGATAATAATATATCATTAACAAAATAAATGGTGAATGATAGAAAGGTACATTTTTAGAGTTTAGAGGGGTTAAGTGTAAAATAAAGATTAAAACAATCAAAATAGGGCTAAGTCACACGTATCTCAATGACGTTTAAATTGGTTCATCATTAGAAGATGAAATATAGGCCGCAAGTATCCCTTATGAGGTCTGTAAATCTTTTCACCAAGATTTGAAGGACTTAACAGGGCAATTTTGTGAACCATGCAAGAAGGGATGACATCATAATAGTCTAGAAGCTCTCCTAATTTTTATTGATAATTGGAATCTCAACTTGGCCTTACACGAGGATAAAAAATTCTAGGTGGCTCAGTTAAGAAGATTTGGAAGAGCGTTAATTCCTCTATTAAAGAATTTCAAGCATGAACCTAAGGGACTTTGGCAAGAGGATGACCCTAATTGAATAGAACTAGAGACTACTAAATAGGCTGCTAGTTAATAAAGAGGTCATTGTGAAAACTATTATTAGCCCAAAGAAGTCAAGGCTTGATGGACTCCTAGCCTTACAAAAGTTCTTAATAACAAATGTTTCTTATATTTGGATATGTTCCCTCATGGTGAGGAGAGTATAGAGTCCAAGTCCTTTCCAAGCTAGTTAATATGAACTCATGGAAAAATATAATACTTAATGATAATTTTCTAGGCATTCTTCCTTTTAAAGCCTTGATGATTCATTTAGCACAAAGAGTGATGCCTTGATTATGGATTGAAAGTAGTTAGGCTAAACCACCAAAATCATTAGAGAAACAATAAAATTCCCAACCAACATAGTGAAATATTTTTTTCTTATCTATAGGGGCCTAAATAAAGTATTTGAGTTGCTTCTCAACTTTTAGGTAAGAGGCCATATAAGAGACCCAACAAGAGGAGTAATAAACATGGGCGATAGATAAATTTTTAGAGCACAGGTCTAGAATTTACCAATCAAAGAAAGAGGCTCAGAGATCCAAGAACTCATTTTATTTTACTATTGGGAATATGACAATTTACCACATTGTAACAAGCAAGGCCTAATCTAAGCAAATAGAATGCCCAAAATTGAAAGACTTCCCATGATTAATTTTTTCATTTCCAATTGAAAGAGTCCAACTAGCTAGGTTTGGAAGAAAATACTACCTATATAATAGTGGGTATGTTGTCATTGAATACTCAAGCTAGAGGATTAGAAGAATATATCAATATAAAGAAAGGCCTATTTGATATCATTCTTGTTCTCGAGAAGAGTGAGAAAAGAATCATCAACAAAATACCCATTGACAAGTTGGGTAGAAAAATTGGGCAAGGCAATACCTTTAACAAGCTTCTAGGAGACCATGTGCCAAAAAAGATAGTCAAATCCTTCAACAAGAAACACATAAAGAACAAGAGCTAAAAGTCATCCATGGTGAATAGACCAAAAAGGCTAAAAGGCTAAAATTGCTAGTCATTAATAGTGATGCTAGTTGAGGCATCAATGAATAATATCTTAATAAAATAGGACCCAAAGCTAAGCACCTAAAGCATGGAAATAATAATGGGCCATTCAATGTAGTTGTACTAAGCCTTAGTGAAGTCAATTTTGACATGAACATTGTAGTTTGTTGGGAATATGTCCCATTATATCCCTTCTTAGATAGTAATAGTGTTTTTAAAAGGATTTACCACTGTAGACACCTAAATTTGGACACTTAATTTATCCAAATTTATCCCCTTTCATCTAAACATCCCCTTATCCGCATTAATTAAGTAGTATCACTATTATTTAATTAATCCATCTAAAGTTCTTCTAATCCCTAAAGTATCTAATTAAATAATTAAATCCCTTCCCCCTTTCATCAATTGAATTAAATAAATATGACATTTATTTAAGTCCTCATATATCACATCCTCCATGATTTTTATCTAATCCTAATCTATCTTCTAATCTCATCATTAGGATGTGCACATGCCTAATCCTTGATTAGGATGTGTCACATGCCTAATCCTTGATTAGGATGTGTCACATCCTCCAAATTTTGCAAGTTGGCCTCTAATCTCTCTTAGCCACCTAACCCTCCTATAATCCTTCACTAACTAGCCTAATCAACCTCTCAAGAAATTTTTAATTCCTTTTATCCTTCCAAGGAATATTAAATTCCTTTTTTTCTTCCCCATGTGATCTTTGACTTGTCACATCAAGTCACATGTGAAATCTAACCCTCTTCTAATCTTCATTAATTAGTCTAATTAAGTACTTGCACAACCTTAATCACTTAATCAAGTCAACCCTATTAAATGCTTTCTCTTTTTGGACACGGCATCTCCATTCCCCATGTGAATTTTTAATTCACATTTAATCCCCCAATGCATTTAAAGGAATTTTAAATTCCTTCTCTCATCCCCATGAGAGTATTTGAGAAATTTTTAATTCCCCACTTGTCCTCTCACCCACATGGGGACAAGTACCTCCTTTTTAAGGAGATCTTGTCCCAATCCCAAGGTACTATGTACCTCCCTCCATGTCATGTACTATCCTTCCACCTCATGTACACATCACCCTTTTTAAGCCATATCACATGCCACATGTCAAGATGTGAGAGCTTGTGAGTTCTCAACTTATCTTAGCCCTACATCTTGATCTTGGTGGCTCAATCTTGACCGTCCATTTCCCTAGAGATTTCCAAAATCTCTATAAATACCCCTCTTTTCTCTCAATTTGAGAGATCATGCATTGTAGCCAAACTCTTACAAAATTTTCCTAGAATCCACACTTAACCATTTTCATGCTTTCACCCACTTGCATCCATCCTTATACCACCATTTAGCTTGCATCTCTTGCCATCCAAGGAGCATACAACACCGAAAATCGAAGGGCCAACCAAAGGATCGATTCAACACAAGGTATAACGTTTCATTTGTTGTTTTTTTATTGTGTTGAATCCAACTAGGCTAATCTTGAGGTGTAGGTTGTTTTTAGTGTTATTTTGCACTCTTTTGTTTGCTGTGCATTTTCTAGCACCCAAATTCGACCTATCACAACCACAACTTGATAAAACTAGTTTTCTTAGGCTAGACTAGTTGGGGAAGGAGTGTCCTTAGCTTGAGAGAAAGAGCTTTGGAAATGATATTGTAGGGGAAATGTAATAAGGTGATAGGCCACCAATTACATATTTCCTCTTGGTCCCCAACATTAAGTATGAACTTAATATTGTCTTTATTGATTATTTTTCATAAATAATTTCCATGGAAATCTTCTAGATAGTCCTTGTGAAGGTCTTTGGCCATAGTATCCCCAAAAAAATAATAGAACTCAGTAGAGAATCCATCCATGATAGGGGGCTTTATTTTTAGCCATAGAGAAGATAACCTCATGCAATTCTTCCTTAGTGAGAATTTGATCACAAAGAATGTGTTGATGTGTGAAAACTTGACAAAGAACCACATTAGGCATTATTACAAAGTGAAGTTTCAATTTAGAATATACTCATAAGTAGTAAAAAAATTCTCATAATGTTAGACAAAGGCTTGAAGAATGACTAGATGCTCTATAAAAAGCTACTATCCCTCATTTATTTTCTTAATGACTTGGATGTATGATGAGCTTGCAAATATTATTTTTTTATAGACCTTATCTTCAATCTCAAGAAAATGAACTTGAGCTTTGATTTAGGCACCACTATTGGAGTGGGCATTTGCAACCTACTTCTAGTGGAAAAGCATAGAAATGTGACACTAATATTTTGAGTTGAAAGGTTCAGCTTCCTAAATAGTTATGGCTTGATGGATTTCTGAGATATTGACCACATAAGAACAATGTTAGAAATAGGTGAACTAGTGCCCATAAATATGGAGGAAGTAGGAGGTGGAATTGATAGCATCATTCCTGCTGGGAAAAAGGAAGACGAGTACCATCCTATACCACTATGTCATAAAGTGGAAACAAGCATAGTTCATTTCCCACATTGAACCTTAGAGAGAAACTCATACTTAACCAATTTCAACAACACCATTAACGGATTCAACAAACAAAACCAACAACCATGAAAGATGAAATAGAAGACATGAACACACAAATATACATGGGGAAAACCCTTTCAGGTAAAAAAACCCAAAACTCCAAAAGCCCAGAATACCATTGTATTATTTAGCAACAAAATATAGTTGCAATACAATATCAGGCTCACGACCTTTATAGGAGAGTACATCTTGTTTCATTCTGGAGAAAATCCAACAACATAACCCCTTGTGACCACCCCTCTCAGTAGGAGACATCTCGTGGCTACACAACCTCACAACTCGACCACCAGCCTCTCGCCCTCTCTATTGCACAGTCACTTAGCTTTCACCTTCGACAAGATTCGTTTCTTTCATGGTGTCACAACCTCTTAGCATACACCCAGGTAGTCTGTGCCTAGCCTCGTAGCCTCTCTACTTACATCTGGCCTCTTGGCCTACATCTAGCATCTCAACCTCCTCGGCTTGTTCGGCACCCAACCACTTGACCTCTATGCTGCCTCTTGGCCTCTGTGCATCCTCTCGGTCTTCACCTAGAAGCCTCAACCAGCACACAGCCTCACGACATGCACCTAGGTTCTCAACCAGTCCGCGCCCACCTCTCGGCCTCTGTACTTGCATCCAGCCTCTCGGCTTGCATCCAACATCTTGGCCTATTTGACGCCCATCCTGTATCCATAGTAATTTATGCTCTCTACTCCAAGCATTGAGTCCTGAGAGAGTTTCCCTCAGCATTCATTGCATCTCACCATTTAGCTTGCAATTTGGCTTGACCAGGGTTGACCTTCGCTCAGCTCCTTGCAAGTGATTTTGACTTCCCACGAGAGACACCCTAGTCGAAGCCCAAATTCATCATCTCTATCGCTCTGACTGTTCATCAGATCCTATAGACACAAAAGGCACCAATACAGCCACCACTCCACTATGCTCATGAGCTAAACATAAGCAACGTAATATCAGCTTCAAATCCCTCAACCCAAACACATATGTGAAGCCATCCTCCAGAAAACAAGATAGAACATCAGCTAGAACAACAACTAGAAAATTGACTGCTCCCATCCAACTGATAAACCCACGCAACTGAAAATAGCACACACAACAAGTCTACTCCATCCAATCACACATACCTCCAAGGTATCAGCATCAATAAACTCATGCCACCATCATGGCCAACCCATCAACCACAGAAAAAAGCTCCATGTGTTGGAATTGTTGCCTCAATCTCACAGGCTAAAACCTCTGAGAAAGCATGGTCGCTGTGACATTCCTGTTGTCTGGCCGACTGGCAGATCAGTAATCTTGTGTTTTTCTCATGTCGCTGTAACTTTGCTTGTCTTGCCGAAGGAGCCTATCACTATGACTTGGTGCATTCGCTGTAACCCTTTGCCAAGTGGAGATCTCTTACCGAATGATGGTGTTTATCAGATATCGGGGAGACTTGGCCGAAAGGCTTACATTTCGGTATGAAGTCTTACTGATATGAATGTCTCTCTGATAGAAGTCTTCAGAGTGACATAAGGGATCGGGAAGATCTCTTGGCGATAGTTGGTATGTCTCACCAACAAACACTCAGAGTAACTTAAGGGTCTCGGTGTGAAGTCTCAGCGATGAAGGATTGTCTTGGTGACAATGTAACACTCAAAGACATCAGGGAGACCCTTGGCTGAAAGGCTTGTTTCAATATGATGTCTCATCAAATATCAGAAGTCTCATCGACAACACGTGGGGTCATCGGTTCGGTGTGACTCTTGGCGAATGATGGTTTTGGGATAGACAGTGGAACACATCGGTATGACTTGAAGGCTTTGCTATGAAGTCTTGGTGACAGGCGTTTGTCTCACTGACGGTGTGGGATGCATTCGACATGACTCCTGGTGAAAGGTGGGGGTAACCTAGAGACTTCGGCATGAAGTCTTGGTGACAGGTTGATTCTCTCACTGACTGTATGCACTCGGAGTGACACATGAGGGCTCGGTGGGATGTCTTGGTGAGAGCGGTAAGTCTTTCCGATGAGTGTTCTTCTCGGCATGACTTGAAGACTTCAATGTGATGTCTTGGTGAAGAGAGATTGTCTTGCCGATGGGAAAATGTCGATATGACTCTTGCCGACTGTCGGGTGCTTCGGTGAAACTTGAGGAGACTCGGCAAAACCTCTTGGCGAACGGAAAAGTCTTGCTGATGGAAAAGTTGAGATCGATATGACTTGTGGAATTTGGTATGAGTCGTGTCGATGAGGAAACTCTTGCCAATATTGATATGAAGACTTTGTGGCATCAGGGAGACACTGTTAGTGTCTCACCGATATGCCAACAAAGGTTGAATTCCTTTGACCATTGGAAGATTGTCCTACGTGGTGTGATTTGGACCTAGCAGAGAAGGTAGAATGTGAACCGTTTGCTAAACCAAGGAAGTGGAAACATCTTCGATGATAATGATGTTGAGTTGGATGATCGATAGTTCTGATCTGACAGTTGGAAAAGAATGATTTTATAAAGCTTGCAAAGAATGAATGCATATATGTATGCATTGGACATTCTGAAAGGGTGTGCTGGTAAGAGTACAGTAAGAGCCGAGAGCCAGTGAGAGAGAGATAGTGAGGAACGAGTGGCTGGCCGAAAGGTCAAGGCCATGAGGTCAAAGTAGAGGAAGAGAGAGGTAGAGTTGTGTTGGAATCTCTCTTGATCATGAATGCTATGGTTGATCTCTCTAGGAGAGTTTGCTACCAGTTGTATCCAGATGAACAAGATGTAATCTCTAAAAAGGCTAAGAGCCTAAAATTGTATTGTAACCATTTGTTGCTGAATAATACAATGGCTCGATCTTTGGAGTGTGGGGTTTTTTATCCTAAAGGATTTTCCCCACGTAAATCTTTGTGTTATGTTGTTTGTCTCATCTTTCATGTCTGTTGGTTCGTGTAATAGAATTTGTTAATGCTTGCTATTGATTTTACATGTGCTTCTCTCAGAAGGATCAATGTGGAAATAACTGTCTATTTCTGCTTTAGGACATAGTTGTACGTGTCTTTGAGGCAACCTAATCAAAATTGAAGTTACGGAAGGCACTACTATTTGGAGTTTTTCATTAGATGCACTCCATAAATTACCTTACAAGTGGTATCAGAGACTTCTTCTGGTTGTTGGTTCTGGATATTTCTCTTGTGAAGATTTCTTAGCTTGAATAGGATAGAAGAAATCTAGAGGAATGGACTGATGTATTGATCCTTCGATGAGTGGAAGCCTTGTGGTATTCTGAGACAACATGCAGCTTGAAGGATGGTCGACATGGAAAAGGGAGTTGATCATGTTGTGATCTGTGTCTCTTAGCTGGTAGAGGTTTAACCTTGGAGTATGAGGTGGATTTCTATGCTTCATGGCTATGTAGTAGTAAATCTTTCATATCGGGTGTCTGTGTGACAGGCCCTTGGGTGATATGAAGAAGCCTAGGTTGTTTCTCAGCCATGGAAGAGAGTGCTTATGCTAGGTGGCATTCCCTAGTGTTGGAAGGCACTTTTTTCTGTTAACCTCGAATGCTTGAAGGCTATGGAGTTAATAATTAGATGATTTACAAGCTTCTAAAATAGCCTTTCTCTCTTTCTCGGATGCATTTACATGTTGATGGTTAAGATGTGGCCTGAAAGGGGCCTGGATTTTCTGAACTACTGTTTCCTTTTTAAGGATACTTTGTACTTGCATGGCTCTATTATTTTGCAGGTTTTATATGGTTAAGCAAAACTTGTGATTATGTGGAGTTGCTGTTAAGCTACTTTCTAGACACTGGTTTTTTGGGGTGGTGTTGGATGAGATAGTTGCAGTTCTACATGCATGCTTGGTGCATGGTTTGAGAAGGTGTGATTTCTTCTCTGCATGGAAGTGTTGGTACGTGATTTGTCACTCAACATTCTTGTGGTGGTGCTTTTGGGTTCCTTGATTATGGTGCTCGTTGTGGACATGATTGGCAAATCAGATTTGGGGTGATTTGATGTTTGAGTCATGTTGTCTACGTGGATATTCTCTTTGGAATCTCAATGTTGCAGTTTCCAATGTGATGATGGATTTGCATGTTTGATGATTGTAATCTATGAGTTATGTAGTTGGTGAATTAGCTACCCATTGGCTAGAGTGAGATAACTTGGATGTGGACTATCTTTATCCACAAGGATTGATTCATTGTTGGTGCAGACTTGTTAGTTGGCCTTGTCGTTGGTCACTTGTGCATTGGTGTGGTGCTTTGAGATGAGAGGATGGATACTATTGAGTACCTAAATAGTCGGTTATGGGAACCTGTAGTTGGTGGTCATGATGCTTGGAGAGCTCAGGTGTCACGTTTCAGTGGGAGCTCTAGCAGTGACTATGGATTCATCACATGGTGGTGAATAGTCTTCTTTAGTGTTGCAGATGTTTCTTGGGAAAGCTCTTAGATCTTGTTGCTACAGAAGGGTTGCTTCACATTTGCATGGACATTACTTGAAGATGTGCAAACATCTTGGATCCATGGAGGACTCTTGGAGTCTTTGGCTAAGGTGTTGGTGGTGCTTGACAAGTGATGTTATTTTTTAAGTCTATTTGCTTTATGTCATGGTATACTATTGTTTGTGCACTGGATTTTTGGCATTGTGCATTGTACTTGAGACAATGGTGAAGTCACTTGGAGCATGATATCTCCTATGGGGATGTGTAGATCATGGTGTCATGATAAATTCCTAATTCAGAAGATTGGAGCTTTGACAATGGTCTGGTAATTCTTTGTGTATTGGGTGCTGTGATTATTTGCTTGATACTTCGTGATAGTGCAGTAATGCAGTTGAAGTTTAGCATGAGATGATCGGTTGCTAGTACTCATGGATACATGAAGAATAAGGTGAGGTTATCTTTCTCTTATGAGAGAAGTGTTGCTGCTTGTTATTCTTGATGAAGTTTTCAGCATAAAGTCCGAGAAGCCTACACCTTGGTTGGACATGAATTCAATAAGAGACCTATGACGAGATTGCTCTTGGATTAGTCATAATGACTTGTATCTTGAAGGAGTATTCTCATTCACACTTTTGGTCTACTCGGCAGTTTATCTGAAAGGTATTTGGACCATTATATTTTTTAGGTGTGTTTTATGTTTACTTTCATGATATGGATCTTGAATTGTTGTTTAATGGTTATGGAGGATTCATAGTGGAAGTAGTACAATTTCTTTAATCTCCTTGTTACTAATGAGAATTGGTAGGAGATGTTGTATGGGCTGATTTCTTGAAATGGGGAATGAACTAGTTTGATCTTCTTTAAGAAGCTTACATCCATGTTTTTAAAAGTTGGTTTGATCTTGGTGATTGAACAAATGGATGTTGTTAATGTTTTTCTTTTAGGACATGAAGAATATCATTCCTGACATAGCTGGCTGTTAGAAGTGCATGTAGGAGGATGTTCTACAGGTAGATGATATGCAAAGTTTCTCTCTGTCGCCGTGAAGGTTTGTGGTGAGAGAAATGTTTCTTGTAACGTTGTGTTGCAGGTTGTGCATATCATTGTGGATATTTCCTTGGTACTACATGGTTGCATTTTCTATGTGTTGTTATTGGTAGACTTGCGATGCCTTTGATCTTAAGATCTTGAGTACTCAGATAGTGGGAGTTCCTATATGTGTCTTGTCTTCTTAGACTAGTTGACACTTGGAGCTTGCATTCGTTGTTGATGAGTTGGTCCTGGTTTGGCATGAGTTTGCTAATGTTGATACCTTTGAGGTATGTGTGATTGGATGGAATAGCACGAGCTATGAGTGCTATTTCCAGTCACGTGGGTTTATCAGTTGGATGGAAGCAATTAGTCTAATTGTCGTTCTAGCTGGTGTTGTTTATCTTGTTTCTGGATAATGACTTCACTGATGTGTTCTGTTTGAAGCTTTGAAGTTAATATTGCTTCTATATAGCGTTTGAGCACAGGGAAGTGGTAGCAGTATCTTGTTGAAGATATCACTAGGATCTTTTGCTTGTGTTCATTGGAATGATGCTTATTCACCTTGGCAATATATCTTTCTTCCACACGTGGAAGATGACAGGATTGTTGCTCAAATGGTGGACATCTTGGATGTTGGAGCAAAATTCTTGATAGAGCATGAGAGCATGTTTGAGGTCTATGTGGTTTCCTGAAAGGCTATGATCGGTTGTTTTGTTGGACAGTGAGTTGCAGTTGGATGCTTGGTCTTTGTTGCAGATTGTCTAATGGACTGTTATCTGTGGAATCATGTTGATTGGGTGTCTTGAGTATTGTAGGGTTTGAATTGGTGGAGCTAGTGTGGTCTTATTTCCTGGTTGCTTTGGAGGAAACTGTGTGATCTTCATCAAGTGGGAGATTGTTGGAATTGTTGCCTCAATCTCATAGGTTTAAACCTCTGAGAAAGCATGGTCACTCTAACATTCCTGTTGTCTGGCCAATTGGTAGATCAGTAATCTTGTGTTTTGCTCATGTCGCTATAACTTTGCTTTTGTCTTGCCAAAGGAGCCTATCGCTATGACTTGGTGCATTCGTTGTAACCCTTTTCCAAGTGGAGATCTCTTACCGACTGATGGTGTTTATCGGATATCAAGGAGACTTAGCTGAAAGGCTTACGTTTCAGTATGAAGTCTTACCAATATAAATGTCTCACTGATAAAAGTCTTCAGAGTGACATAAGGGCTTGGGAAGATCTCTTGGCGATAGTCAGTATGTCTAACCAATGGACACTTGGATTAACTTAAGGGTCTTGGTGTGAAGTCTCAACAATGAAGGATTGTCTTGGCGACAATGTAACACTCAAAGACATCGGGGAGACCCTTCGCTGAAAGGCTTGTTTTGGTATGATGTCTCATCAAATATCAGAAGTCTCACTAATAGCACGTGGGGTCATCAGTTTGGTGTGACTCTTAGCCAATAGTGGTTTCGGGATAGACAGTGGAACACATTGGTATGACTTGAAGGCTTCACTATGAAGTCTTGGCAACGGGCATTTGTCTCACTGACGGTGTGGGATGAGTTCGACATGACTCCTGGAAAAAGGTGGGCTCGGGGTAACCTGGAGACTTCAGCGTGAATTCTTGGTGACAGGTTGATTCGTTCACCAACTGTATGCACTCAGAGTAACACATTAGGGCTCGGTGGGATGTCTTGGCAAGAGCGGTAAGTCTTTCCAATGAGTGTTCTTCTCGGCATGACTTGAAGACATTAGTGTGATGTCTTGGCGAAGAGAATTTGTCTTGTTGATGGGAAAATGTCGGTATGACTCTTGCCGATTGTTGGGTGCTTCGTTGAAACTTGAGGAGACTTGGCGAAACCTCTTGGTGAACGGAAAAGTATTGTCAATGGCAATGTTGAGATCAATATGACTTGTGGAATTCAGTATGGGTCGTGCCAATGAGGAAACTCTCGCCAATATCGATATGAAGACTTTGTGGCATCAGGGAGACACTGTTAGTGTCTCACCGATATGCCAACAAAGGTTGAATGCCTTTGACCATTGGAAGATCATCCTATGTGGTGCGATTTGGACCTATCAGAGAAGGTAGAACATGAACCATTTGCTGAACCGAGGAAGTGGAAACATCTTCGATGATAATGATGCTGAGTTGGATGATCGACAATTCTAATCCGACAGTTGGAAAAGAACGATTTTATAGAGCTTGCAAAGAATGAATGCATATATGTATGCATTGGACGTTTTGAAAGGGTGTGCTAGTAAGAGTATAGTAAGAGCCGAGAGCCAGTGAGAGAGAGATAGTGAGGACCGAGTGGTTGGCTGAAAGGTCGAGGCCATGAGGTCAAAGCAGAGGAAGAGAGAGGCAAAGTTGTGCTGGAATCTCTCTTGATCATGAATGCTATGGTTGATCTCTCTAGGAGAGTTTGCTACTAGTTGTATCCAGATGAACAAGATGTAATCTCCGAAAAGGCTAAGAGCCTGAAATTGTATTGTAACCATTTCTTGCTGAATAATACAATGGCTCGATCTTTGGAGTGTGGGGTTTTTTATCTGAAAGGATTTCCCCCACGTAAATCTTTGTGTTCTATTGTTTTTCTCATCTTTCATGTCTATTGGTTCGTGCAATAGAATCTATTAATTCTTGTTGTTTATTTTACATGTGCTTCTCTTAGAAGGATCAATGTGGAAATAACTGTCTGTTTCCGCTTTAGCACATAGTTGTACGTGTCTTTGAGGCAACCTAATCGAAATTGAAGTTATGGAAGGCACTACTGTTTGGGGTTTTCCATTAGATGCGCTCCATAAATTACCTTACACCATGTGCCAACCAGTCGAAGAAGACCAAACACAACTAGGAACTCCCATTGCATGGGTTACGCCAAAACTAAATGGAATCAAGGTGTAATTAGGAGAAAATAAGATATAAAACTAAAATAGAAATATATCAAATCCTAAGTAACACAATAGAGTACGAGCAAGCATGAAAATCACAATAACAAACAAATACAAACCAAAATGCATGCTAAACTTGATTTATCTCCATTGCTCTTCTCCACCTACATAAGAATTCAAGATTTTGAAAGTTGATTGTTGGAGGAATGTTGGTTGCTCAATTCAGTAGCATAACAACACGATGAAGATGATAGATGGTGAATGATTTTGACAAAGTGAAGATACTTAAGAATCAACCTTCCTAAATGGATTGTGAGAGGTTGTATTTATAGAGTCTTGATGTGGATGGAGATAAGATTTGATAAGATTCGTTAAGGATTTAAGAGAGGGCCTATATGGTTCAAGATTCAATAGATAACATTTAAGAGAGGGCCTATATGGTTCAAGATTCAATAGATAACATTGTCTAGATGATTTGGATCACATTAAAAGGATTAAAACTTTGATTGATCATCTGATTTATTGTAATTAATTCTTTAAATTTAGGTTCAATAAAGAAATGGAAAAAAAAAGAGATGAGAAGGGTTAGAGATCCTCCTTCAGGAAAATTGTAGAGATTAACACATAAATTTTAAATTGAGAGACATCGTGAAACCAATTTATATTTCACTAAACATGGTTACAACTAAATTATAAATGATGCAACCTTTAGTTGAAATTTTCCAAATCATGAAAGAGAGTCTTAAATACCTAGAAACATGGCATAATTCCACAATATTTCACTAGATGAAATAATATTCAAGTCACTTTTGATATTCAAAGATAAATGAAAAGAAAAATGTTCCAATTAAAATTTGACAATAATTTGGGAAAAACTCATTATTTTACATAAAAAGAAATTGTGAAAGAAACAAAACAACAACAATCATTTATTACTTGTTCTACATTTATTAATAATTTCTCATTTTTTCAAATGGCGAAGTGATGGAATTTTTATATACATGTAAGGTGCCAAAAATCAATTACAAGTTAATGGCCTAGATTAAAATTGATAATGAATGGCCAAGCTTTAAAATACAACAATATCCCTTTATAAAAACATATTATATGCTTGAGTATATTCTTATGAATTTTTGCTACTTTTTTTGAAGTGTAGTTGGGCATTTCAATCCCATTAAAGTTACAAAAATGTTTGCTTGGAGCTTACTCTTCTACATCAAAATCAATTACCATAAATCACCATTCTTATCTATCTCTCTCTAGTCGTAATCTACATAAGAAATTACATCCTTTTAGATCTCACTCTTGTATTGATCCTTGATAAATTTCCATTTAAAATTGTAGGTTATATAAGAGTAAAAATTTGTGGAGTATATTATATTTCTCATCCATGCATTCTTTTCATACTCATTAAATTTCCATAGCCTTATTCAATACATATTCATTAAATGCCTTTGTATTCTATTCTAATGTTCTATTGGTACTCTTATTGAATCCCTCTTGCATCCTTTCTTCATCTTTAGTCTCATCTAGATTGACATTGAGACTGGTTATTTTTTTCTATGAATGGAAATTCTTCAAATTTCAAATCCATTTCCTTTGCTCCTAGTTTGTTCATTTCTTTGATGCCTTCTTTGATCCCTTGTTCTTTCCCATTTAATAATTGAATCTATTTTATTATCGTTGGAATTGTTTCATGACTTAAGATGTATTCCAATAATAGAATTTTATCATTCATGCTTTCAATAGGAAAAAATTTATGAAGTTCTATATTATTTTGTTCTTTCCTATCTTTACATCTTCTACTTCTTTATCATCTTATTGGGGTTTTGTTGGTGTTTTCTAGGGTAGAGGAAAGGATAAAGCTCTTTAAAGTTGATTTATGCTTGGATGGAAACTTTGATTTTGTAGTGGAGGGTTGTTAAGGAGTTTTTCATGTGGCAAGTCCCATGGGATTTACAAAAAATAAATTGGTAAGAAGATGAAATGTCTCTTAACCTCTTTATTCATAATAACACTTATGTTTGTTTCTAAAATTTTTTAGAATGAATGTTGTTTACCAAGATGATTTTATTGAACCTACTATAAATGGGGTATTCAAAATTATGAGAGCCTATGTAGGAACTAAATTTGTTATGTTGAGAATCAAGATAAAACTTTACAGTGAAAATATGTAGATGTAGTGTAGAAAATTGTATACCTTTACAATTTTACACTATGTTTGCATACCCTTAATTAATTCAACTTAATTAAGCCTCTAATTGACCCAATTATGCATTCCAAAGCCTTATTATTTCCATTTTCTGAAAAGGAGTTCACCTATATTAAATTAATGCCACCATTAATTAAAACACCGTGGATCATGTGTGTCTTGGACTTAGGGTCTAGGACCCATTCTCCCAAGGGTGAAAGGGACCCCTTTAAGTGCCAAGACCCATTTTAAAATATGCTTTTGGTGACATTTTAATGATTCAAATTGAAATTCAAATTGCAAATGTTGGCTTTTGGAATCTAATTGTCAAGAAATCAAATAAAAACCTATAAATATAAGGTCTTTTTATCAATTCAAATTATCTAGCAATAAGGAAACTTTCACAAGAGTCAAAATTATTGTCAAGAGCATTGAAGAGCAGGTTTATCAGTTATCTACAACAACATTCAAGATCCTATCATAATGTCAAAGTTCATGTGTGTTCATGTCATCTCAAGTGAAGGCTAATATGCATTGTTGATCCTAAAGCATCCAAACATTTCAAATAGCCAAATCCTTCAAGAAATCAAGATCAAGTTCCTTGGGGGTGATCCCACAATACTGGTTTACAATTTTTGGCCAACCGACTGGACACTGAAATATTTTTTTCTAACTAAATCTTCACTTTTGGGCACCTATAGCGGCTACATGAGGAAATTGAAGATGATGCAAACTAGTGATTTGTGAAATTTTGTCTGTAGATTCTAAATATATTTTTTTCAAAATTTTTGGAATCAGATTACTCTTCTTTTTCCATCTCCTTCGAAAACTAGTTTTTTTTCAGAAAACATTTTTAAGGGCCGCTCACCGTATAATGCATAACTTTTTTCCATGAAGGATAAAATTCTAATTCTTTCTAATTTAAATTTGTAACTTTGATATCTAGTGCTTCCAATTAGTTAGATATTTTTTTGTTGAATATTTTTTCTTTAATCAAGTTTCGAAGTCAAACCAAACACAATTCGGATAGGCAGACTATATACGCATAAATTTTTTTGTATGTATTGAAATTCTTTTTTTTTTATTGGATCAAGGACTTCAGTATTTGATGCACTCATATTTTTCAATTTTATTTTTTTGATAATCTGCTATTTTTCTACGTGTAGAACATAGAGCTTGATTTTTGGTGAAAAACCTATGTTTAATAAAACTAAAAAAATAAATACATAATAAAACCAAAACATATTAAAATTATAGTTGTTGGATAGCTCATTCCAAGGAATACCTGATCCCAACTGGGTTTGTGAAGTCTCCTCCATTTTCATCCTCAACCCGAGCTTTGAAGGGAAAAAATTCTCTTTTTTTTGGTGCCAGAGAGCAGAAAGGTGGGAAAATGGGGGTTGGCTTGAACCAGGGGAGTTTGAGTGAACTAGAGTTCATTCGAACCCCCTTTCAAAAAGGGTTTTTTTTTGGTGGGATGGTGGAAACTTGCATTGAATGGGTGCGCTCAAACCTAGGTTCTAGCAAACCCTTTTTTGGTTTGTTCAAACCTATTAGTTCGCTTGAACCCCAAAAATGAATTTTTTTTGGCATGGGGTCATTTTTTTCAACTTTTCCTTCCTCACTCTAATTGTAAACCACTTTTGTGGGTTCACCCTTGGAGTGATGTGTTTGACTTCAGTAAGGGAAACCAATGAAGCTTTGGTGAGTTATAAGCAAGCATTGTTTCATTCATCATTTCATTCTCTATTTCCATTCATATTTCTATTAGGTTTAATTACCAAACATGGGGTTTGACTAAGGAAAACCCACCATTTGAACAAAATAGTTTTCCCCTTTGTGTATGTGCAGATTTATAGGTGAAGAAGGACCGAAATTTGATCAAAGGAACATTTTTACAAAGTTGCATTTGTTGCATTCATTATTTTCAAGCCACATAAACTCAATTGCAAAATTTATTTTTTGGCTTCCTAACAAGAAAACTTGGAGAAATCAAAAGCTTAGATCAAGGATTAGAGGATTGTAAGAACTGATTTTGGACCCTTGCATTGAGATCCATTTGTTCCTGGGTGAATGATTCCTTGATCAACTCAAAACCCACTTTTTATCACATTTTCACACTATCAAACCCTTCCCAAATATACCTGCAAACTGTCTGTTATGTTTTTGTCATCATAGAAATTTGCATTTTAAGTGTTAGGTCATACTTGATTCAATTAGTTTATGTACTTTAAATAATTCCAAAACATTGTAAATATTTGTTTTCTATCATAAGAAAGCAGAGATCCAAAGGTCCAAAATAGGGTTGGCTCACCTCAAGGTTGAAATTATATCCTATCCTTTTGTGACCTCTCTTTCTAATGAAATTAGGAAAGAGTGTTTGAACCTAGGAGGAAATTTCATCTTGACACACGCACTCTTGTTCTATATTTCAGTAGATAATTTTATGCATCCAAAGAAACATATAGCAATACATCATAGATGAAAATAGATTAAAATATAAATGGAAACTATAACTCAAGAATTACGTGGAGAAACCCTTTCGAGAAAAAGTTCCACACCCAAAGAGATCCAAGACTTGTATTAATCCTTCAAATGAGTTACATCAATTAAACTTCTCTCTCTAAATCATTGCAACACTTAATGACTTCAACATGTCTTAGGAGGAAAAATAAAAGATGTATTAATGAGATTAGGGTTATGAATATGAGTGTCGGGGTACAAAAATTAATCTAAGTATGTGGTAAATGACAAATATAAGAAATTGATGTTCCCATCAATTTCCAATAAGATGATGCATCCAATGAGGATGTATCACATATAAGAAATTGAGGTTCACATCAGAATGTTGTTCTTGTCTCCCAAACCTCATAGGCAACAAGGAATATTTAGTTGATTGATTATGGTGCCAACAAGTATATGAACACCAATAGAGAGATATTTGATGCATTGACTAATTGAATGGGATAGGAGATCAAGTTTAGATTGTATACAATAAGGAGTATGTTATAGAAGGAATATGAAATGTCACCATTCCTCTTGGTCTGAGATGTTGTACCCTCACAAAGATGCTCTATGTTCTTGGCTTGATAATGAATCTCTTGTTTGTAAGTAAAATTTTGAATCATAAGCTTAAGGTGGGGTTCCAAGTCAAGGAAGGAATCAAATATTGTTTTCTCTTCAAAAAAGATGGTAATTGCTAGCACTTTCATGAAGGACCATTTATTTGCACTCTAGATGCAATCTCATTCTCTATAGTTTCTCTCTACCTCTAAAACCGAATCTACTCTATTCTAGCATTATCACTATGGGAATATTTCTACCTACTCCTTGTATCATCTCACTTTTAAGGAGATGGTATAAGGAGTTCCTCATCTTTCCCATTCTTTTCCTATATTCCTTGGATGCCGTATTACTAAAAAAAACATTGGGATCAATTTGAGTCAAGTAGTCGTATTGTGGTCATGCATAGATCATGTGGGCCCCTTACTACTTTCTTTTGAGGTTTCCAATACTTCTAGTTATTTTTGGATTACTTATCTTCTAAGATATGGGTGTTCTTTCTCAAGAAGAAGAATGAAGCCTTTGCACAATTTCAAGACTTCAAGTTAGTGAGTTGTCTAGCAGAGATGACATCTTCTTCTCCTTCACTCAAATCGAGGTGGGAATTCAAATCCAAGTAGTTCTTGGCATTTTTGAAGCAACACAACATCAAACAACACTTGAATACTTGTATATGCTCCAAAAAATAGAATTGCAAAATGTTGCAATTGAACTATCATGGAAATGGCTCCTTCCATGCTTTCCACAACAAAGTTACTTTGAAGGTCTAGTTCTACACTAGGAAAATTACAATTTTTTTATTCCACACTAGAAATCACAAACCTTCCTTGATCAAATTCAAAACTTCATAACCTTGTAGAAATATTATTTCAAATAGGTTGAAAAGTGAGGTCGGAATGGTTGGTTCAACCCAAGAAATTTATAAATGTCCATTTCCACACTAGAAACATACATTTTAGATAAAATTCAAACCAAAATACCTCTATGATAAAATTTAGGTGAACATGATAAAATAACAAAAGGATGAAATCCAACAAAAAGTTAAAGTTCCACATCCATTGAAGACCAAAGTTTTGCATTTTGTAGCAAACTAAAATTTTGCATCTAGTAGTAAAACCAAACTCTGCACTTGCATAACTTAGTCATTTTTAGCCTGACTAAACAAGAATTGAAACATAAGGACCTTGTAAATGCATGATATACCTTTAACTTAGTCATACTAAAAATTAAGGGATTTAAATTATGTGTTGTTAGATCATGAAAGTTAATTAATTCCAAGTTTAATCCTTATATTAATTAATTTTAAGTTTGGTTATAAGGTCAAAATTTATGAGTACTTAAAATTTAAACAATATAAAAAGTTATAAATGAAAAAATATACAAGAACTATACTTACTAATTTTGTCATATAATTGTAATAGGTATTTAGGTATAAGAAGTTTGAAATATCTCTTATTTGTGTAAAGAGGTCTAATGTAGTTGGTTTTCTTCTATATAATAAAAAGATTTCAATATTTTCACCCAAGCTCAAAATACCAACAAGTTAAGTTTGTTCAAATATAGAAAAAAATACTTAATCGTATTTCTTGAGATGTCAATAATGAATCCCTTAAATAATATTGGTCTCTTAAGCCATCAAACACCAAATTTAATTATATGGATTAGATTATTGAATCAATTTTATTGGGATGTCAACAATGAATTCTTAGAATTACATTTATTTCTAAAGATTGAAATAATGATCTCAAAGTTTGTTGTTTTGTATGATTTATTTGATATGATTGTAACTTGTTTAGTATAGACTATTTTACAATATCATTTAAGTCATATAATAAATAATATGTAGGTAATTTGTAAGATATCTATACTACTCGAATCTTATTTGAACTCTTATTTTATGATTATGATTGGAAGATCAATATATATTTTAAATTTTTAAAAATATATGTTATCTATATTTTAGTTTTTTATGTACATGGTCACAAATTGATAGTCAATGTCTTTCTATCACTATAGAATGTCTTTTATATAATAAATACTACAAATAATAAAAAAATATATTGAAGAACTTAGATCAACTTAAAACCTTTTCACACATGGTATTTATGGATGAAAGATTTCTAACACTTAGAAGTTTAATATTTACATTCATCACCTACATATCACTTTATATAACCTTCTTGGAATTAGAAATAGTAAATTAATGACATCATATTTATTTTCTCAATAATTGAGATTTTTTTTATAAAAAAATTAAGTCAAAATCTAACAAGTGCTACTAAACATCCAAGGTATTTACCAATTGCTATTGGATGTGCTAATTAAGATTCATCGAACAAAATCATAAAATAATTAAATACAAAATAGAGCTTAAGATTGAGTTATAATCCCAATTTAGGCTGTTATTTTCTCACATATCCTTTTCTAGCATGATCAGTGAATCCACTTCACTTTCATAATATTCATTGGTGGTGAGTACTAACAAGTTGATTATCTTTCCACTTCACTTTGGTAGAATATTAACATATATTATATACATCTATTTATGAACTAGGTCAAGATGCACTTTTACTTCCTCCATCTAACAATGATCATGATAAAATTTTATCAAGTGTGTGTAGACTTTTTTTTTTGGCATACTTATTAGAGGAGATGATAGACTAGTTGGGTGCATTGTATTGATAGGTTAGTTATGTTTATACAAAATCAAATAGATATATTAAATATATCTATATAAAAGATGTCCAAAAGTATAACTCCAAGACACCTAACTATCCTAAATAACAATTTCAATAAAAATACCTTGAATTTAATATCTATGAAATATTTTAAATATCTATAATAATTTATATATCATATTTTTATTCATTAACTACATATCTATTTTATAATTTATTTACAGAATTACATAATGATTTCAATATTTTTTCTTACTATTTTTATTATTCTATATTTTCTCTAATTCTTTTATTTTAATTTTTCAAAGTTTAATAAATATTATATATAACTTAGTATTTTATTTTTTAAGTACTTAAATATATCTAAAATTTTAAATATTATATTATTTTTACATAAATCCTACAATTTTAAATACTATTTTATTTAATAGATATATATTTAAATAAATAATATATACTATTTTTACAAATTTTAAAGTTTTGAAATAAATTATTTATTTCATATTTAATAAATATTTATTTCAAAAATATTATCTACTATTTTATTTACTAAATACATAATTATTTGTTATTTTATTTACTGAAGTCATAAATTATCTAATTAAAACTATTCATTATACAATTTTTTTTGAATAAATAAAAATATTTATTCAAATAAAAAATAAACCATATAAATAAAATAAAATATTTTTTAAATAATTTTGAAGAAATAAATAATTGAAGGTATAAACAAAATATACTATTCTGAAACTAATATAATAAAATGATTCGTTCGCCAAACCTCAACAAATCTGAGGATGACCCATTTACTCCTGCAACTCCTATGGCTGCGATGTTTGATCAGTCGAAGAAATCCTCCTATTACATCTTTCAGTCGAGTGGGCGGGAGATTGCAGATTCAAATTTGAAATTCCAACTTACCGGTTGCAGTTTCATTAACAATGAATGTGACAATGTTCATCCTTGGGTATGTTGAAGCGCGTCCCATCTTCTGCAGCGCGGGAAAGTGAGTTTAAATGTTCAGATTATACGCTGGGCTGCTAACTGTGACTAACCGCAGCGGTTAACGGGATTGCTAACAAAACGGAAACGAACGTTGAAGAAAGGAACGGAGTAAGAGGCCCCACATCAGCCACTCTAACTGATCAACGCTTAGAGTGTGCTGGTTAAGCCC
>VDFB02000013.1:15328671-15584761 GCA_007258455.2 Sequoia sempervirens | reverse complement strand
ATGAGGGATAATTTGTCATGTCAAGTTTTTCTCATCTCTATAAGCTATAACTTGGTGATATTTCACATGCCTCCACAAGGACTTGTAAATTCTACAAGAACATGCAAAGAAAAGTAAATTGATTGATAATGTTGTGAAGATCATTCAAGAAGGTTTACCAGAGGTAAACATTGATGCTTTCCTACCTCCAAAACAAAATTTAAAATTTTTAATGGATTCTTTCAAAGATCATTCATCAAGCACATGGAGAAAAAGGTAGAACAAGAGGCTCTAAGGAAGTTAAATGATAAAATAATTGTTGATGCATTTGACCGATGTGTTAATGCACACAACAATTTGCAAGAAAATATGAAAATGTTTAAGGAATGCATTGATTAAGTTGTAGCTTTGTATCAATTTTGTTTGAAATGGCCTAGTTCTACTAGGATTATCAAATACCAGATTGACTCCATTGAGTCACAAATCAGAAAAATGGTCAGAGCACATATGATTTATCAAAGGATAAGGATGGATCAACCAAAGCTCAAATTATATAAAATCTTCATTTGTAGTTGACATTGCTTCTAGAAAAAAGAGCAATTAAAGAAACAATTCAGATTGTTAAGAGAAGCAATTAATGTGCAACTTGCATCATTATCTAGGTTGTTGGCCAAAGCAGATCAAGTGGATCAAAAAAAGAAGGCTCCTAGTAGTCTGGAGGAGGTTGATGATTTGTGCATGTAGTTTGAATGCCAAAATAATATTCTCAGTTTAGAAAAATCAAACTAGGTAGTAGCTTTGGCACAACTTAAAGAAATCTACAAGAATATTCTACCTTCTAAGGGAGGTGCAAAGGTATAATTAAGATAATTGTGTCTTTGTATAATTTTTTTTGTGGAGGAATGCAATATCATTTTGGGTTTTTGTTAAAGATATTTTTGTACATGGCATCAATTTTGGGGAACCTCCGTCTGAGGGGGGGTTTATATAGTTGTGGGTTGATAAAAGTAGAAGATACTATTCCCTTTTCCCTTGATGTCAAAG
Source organism: Sequoia sempervirens (assembly GCA_007258455.2). Taxonomy (NCBI): domain Eukaryota; kingdom Viridiplantae; phylum Streptophyta; class Pinopsida; order Cupressales; family Cupressaceae; genus Sequoia; species Sequoia sempervirens. Next base: position 15,583,738 of record VDFB02000013.1, on the reverse strand, counting down.
GGGGAGAGAAGACTTGTAGATAAATGAGTGTTTCCATCAATGAAAAAAGGGGAGATTGTTGGAAATATGTATTATCATTGATTTCAACTCAAGATGTGTTTTCATTGATGCCAAATATGGATATTGAAGTGTATGTATACTCTAGTGATAGTTTGTGTGAAGACTGCAAGTCAGCAGTGTAGTATGAGGTTGAAATGGTATTTTATCTAATGTCTAAGTATGTTGTGGATGTTGGTATATAGGTTATGATATGATTACAATATTACTACTTTGATATCATTCATGTTTGATGTACTACACATTGAGATAAGTTGCAAATATTATGCTTTAAGGCATTTACCATGTACAGTTTGAGGCAGAGTCATAGTATTTTGGTTTGCATCCCTCTATAGTTCAAGATTTTTTCTTGCAACTCAGAAGATAATATGGTCAAGATGTGAAGGTTTTATGTACCCAAGGTTTCAATTCATCACACCTTATATAGTGTATGTTATAAATAACAGTGTTTTGATCCGTGCTCTAGCAATATAAAGTATTATTGAGGGACTAGTGGAATGCTCTACATTCCTCCGGTGAGAAAAATATGTCTATGCAGAGTTGGGGATATATTCACATAGGTATATGGATTCTTCCTTGCAAATCTTAGATGTTTTTTATGGTCTACAAGATCAATATTCAAATGGAAGTTTGCTACAATTTTTTTGGAATGCTCTATTCATGTATATTCAATGGGTTTCATTTGTTGTGCTAGCAAATGATAATTAGAAATTTTAGGAAAATTCTGAATAGATATTGTGCATGGACTATAATTCTTGCATCTTGATATGCATGATCTTTGGTCTCTCCCTAGTGGTGTAAAGTTGAACAAATGGTAGTTTTTGTAATGTTGTCATTATTTGGGTTGATGGACTTGTTCTCTTCATTTGTAGTTGATCCTAATTTATTAATTTTGTTTTGAAGGATGTATTATGATGTATTTAGGTCCTCTAATATTGTGGATTGTTCTTCAATTATTTTTCTTTTCATATTGTATGTGTTTGAAGCTAACCTATATGATATCAAACATCTCATCTAAAACGTCTTCTTGGAGCTGACCTAAATTGAATTTTTGTTGTTGCGGAAGGTATTTATAGAAGAAAATAATTATTTGTGAATGTAACAGTGTAAGGATAATTGAGATGGAGTAGTATGTTGAAGATGAAGTGTGTGAAGTTAGTGCGAAGGACTAATTGTGTGTAAAAGGAACTGCAATATCAACGTATGTTGGATGCTTCTTCATAGCAATTTATATTCATATTTTTCATTATAATTTTCATGTATCCTTCTTTGGGACAATGAGTCTCATTAGGTCCCTTGTATCTTACCCTAAGGTTGTACACCTTAGTCTACAATTTCATAGCAAGTGAGCCTTAAACAAAAGTTGTAGTCTTTGTAAGCAATGAGTTTTGTATTGTGAGTTAACTCGCACCATGGTTTTTTCCTCATTGGGTTTTTCACGTAAAAATATTGGTGTCCTTTTGTGGTGCATGTTTTCACTTTTTCTATTCTTTTAGTTTATGTGATGTGATGTTTAGTCTACAAATAAGAATACTTAAGTTTTAATATGTTGATCCACCCCCCCCCCCTCTCAACACTACATTATGTTCAACATAATAAAAGGTGGAAGTAAAGAAGAATGAGATGGATAATGCTAATGATAAAACGAATAGGATGATAATTATAAGTGTTAGAATAAAATTATATGTATTTTATCTCTAATGAAGGAAGATTCAAACCTTCAATATCATGAATGTATTTAAAAGGAAAGGGATATTATTTTTATAAATTATAGAAACAAATATAACTTCAACATGAAATTATCCAAGAAACTATAAGTACAAGCAAATAAAATCAATGGAAATCAAATAGAGGGTAGGAACCTATTCAAAGTTTTGAAGACTTCAAGGTCTCTATGGATAAAAAAAAATTGAATTAATTTTTTGTGCTTTTATATAGATGGATTGGATATTTTTCTCATGTTTCCTTGGTTAGAATCTTGGGTAATAGTAAACATTAATGTGTAAAGGAAGGACCATGAAGGTTGGGTATAGAACGAAAAAAGTTACATTTTAGGATGCCACCTAATGGGGACAAAAGAAAGGTCAAGGTATATCAAGTTTAGGAATGTAAAAAATATTGCACTAAAGAATCAAAATACAAACAAGAGGAGAAATAATATTAATTCCCGTCATGGTCCAATAAAATGAATGGTAAAAGGGTGAATTATTAAAGAAGTTTCCAAAGATAACAAAGGGTGGAATAAATAGACATCATCAGTAAATTGTGAGAGGAAAAAACCATGGAAAAATGGTAGTACACAAAATAAATAAAGCAACCACTATAGATCTATACATAATAAAATGAGCAATTACAAAAATTAGTGGAATAATAGAAGTAATGGTTATTCATGGAAAAAAGGAGAATGTACTATGATGAAGAACAGAATTAGATGGGTGTAGTAAATAATGAATCAAAGATGGGATATAGGTACCATCAAGATAAAACCACCATCATTTTATATCCATATAAATGGATGTAGTATTTATATATGAAAAATACCACATCATTTTATATCTTTTGTGCTACTTAATGACTCAATATTTCTCTCTTGAAATTTGGAGAATATTGATTCAAAACCTTATCTACAAATGGTTGGATGTGGGAAACCATCTATATTATTCTTCATCTAATTTGTAATAAAGGTATCTAACCTCCATGTGTATTTACTAATACCTAGTAATTATCCTAGAAAATATAATATAAGAAGCATTACTAATTAGCCATACATGAATTCATGTTGTCTTTTCTTTGTTTTCTCCAAATTGCCTATGGTTACTCATATACGATTTGACAAAGGTTATATTCTTTTCCATTTGCAACTATCTCATATGTATCATGGATGAAACTCAAGTTGAAGGGAAATCCCCTCTTATGGTATGACTTTTTATAGGAAATTCACTTTTGGCATATGCCACTCTAAGATCTTAGATTTGCTGACAGCAAGGAACCACCCGTCAAATGTCACTTCTATCCATGTGATGATGGATTCATTGTCTACTTTTTGCTATGCGCAAGCAATATTAGAGTACATCAAGTTATGAATAATTGGGTTATGGATATCTTAACTCAAGATAATTAATTCATATTATCATTATTATATTGTTATTTAGTTGATTAGGTTAGTCTAGGGCCTATATAGGGTTATCTAAGTCGGCCTAGGTAATATCCTAGCCATAAATAAGGTATATATAGGAGGTAGTGAATCTTATTTCATCATCATATTACAAATTATGTTCCGATTGGATATATTTGGAGGTTCTCTCCCTCGAAGTGGCTTGTTATTCTTAGTTGTTATCAAGTATTTGTAGCATATTTCCTATCATATTCTTCTATTGTGCAAGTTATTTCATTACACTTTCATGGAATTTTCTCCTTTCTCACATAGCCATGTTACCCTTTTTATTAGTTGTTTCATGATTAGAAATGATCCATCAAGGTACATGAATTCTTCATGAATGTGGCTCAACACTAACTAGATCCTTTTCTAAAGGTTGCTAAAATTTTGGAAATTTTCCCAAATGTCCAATTCAATTTTTTTAATATTTTAATTCTATGGTAAACATTTTCCTATTGTGGATCCTTGTGTGCTTTTTTCTCCTTTATGAAATCTACATGGTCTACTTCTATTATCTTGAGATTAATGTATTTTCAATTCTTTTCAACATTCATGACACTGGAAAGAACATTTGAGAAAGCCCCTTCTAAGGTATTCTATGTGGCCTTCCATGTAAATGATTTATATACTGGTAGTTTGATATCCTTAGAGCATTAATGATTTTTAATGTTGATGTGCTTTTCATGGCTTGAATTTTTCAACTCTATTCCTCTATTTCTCTAACTTTTTTCATCAAACTTATTGCTTAGCTATTACATTTTTATTTTATTTTTTGCAATTTTTCAACTAGCCTTCTCTTCCTTTTATAATTTCTCTCACCCTCTTGTTGATGTCATGGCCTCAATCATCATTTTTTTTACTCTTTGACTTCTTTTATATTTCTTTTTAAAGGTTAAATTACTTTACATACTAGGTAGTGCCTATAATACACTATGATAGATAATATTATATTGTTAGGGTTTTTGAATTTTATTTTTTAGCAAGGATTTTATTAATTTGTTAAATAGTTTCAATTTTACCACTTTGGTTGCTTATATGTGGTCTATGTAGTATGATTACAACCACCACATCTTCAATTTTTTTAATTTCTAGAACTTACTATCATATGGCAATACTATGTTTCAACATGAATGATTAAGAGTAGTGGCTAGAAACTACTCAAAATGTGTTTGAAGAACAAACCTGAAACTTGTGGATCATCGATTGGGGGAGAGATATTAGTAATTTTTAAGGCTAACTTTGTGAGCATTTAGTAGTTGCATAAAATATTGTAGGACCTCCATTTTTGTAGAAGTTTGAACTAGCCCCTTATATATCCGCAACTAAGGTTTGGAGGTGTGACTCATCACACAAATTGTTACATCAACATGTCTAATGAATTTTAAAGATTGAACCAAAACTTAATCATGGTATCCATAGTAGTTGAATAAAAAAATATCATTTGTTGTTAAAATAATATCATATTTTTATTTAAAATATAACTTATATGAAACCTAAATAATCTCAATACCTTTTGGTAACCTCAAATCTTTGTTATCTCTAATTTTTTTATCCAACAAAAATGGACCAATAGCTAAACACAAAAAGCTATTTGTTGTTATAACAACAACACATTATTATTTAAAATGCAATTTATATTCAACTTGAAATGATCATAAAACTTTTTGACAATCCTTCACATTTCATGGAAAAATATAAGGTATTTATGGTGGTCACTTTTTTTGTTTGTGATAGGAAAAAACTATTAATATGAAATATTCAAATGCATATACATTGTTACCCTAATAATTGTACACATAAGAATAGTATTATTTCACTATGACAACAATAACTTGTTTAAATGAACAACTTATTTTATAAAATGACACACTTATAGTGGATAGTAATTATATTTTATGTGAAACAAAAAATGTATTTACTTCATTTGTTTATGAATGTATTTATGATTTTTCTATAACATTCATAAATTCTTATGTGGTCAAAGAATGAGTCTTCTTGACCAACATTTGTTTATTTTTATTTTTATTTACATGTGGACTAATGTTGCAAGAATAAATATTTTAACCACAAGTACTATACCAACAATTGAACCCCACCCAACTATTGACCCCTCTCCCTTATTACATTTGAAACCTGCAAAACATTTACTCTATTTGTTTTGCCACTAGATGAACATTATCTATCATTTTAAGTAATACAAAACCAATTTCTCTCCTATCACAATGCTCAATCTAATCACACATTTAAGTTCTAACATTTTCTAACCAAAAAAAATAAAAAATAATAATTTTTTTTTATAACTTTTCATCCATTAAACATGAATCCAAAGATAATTTATTATCATAATTAAATTCTCTTGTAATATCCATAAAAGATATTAGATAAAAATGAATACATACTTTTTGTGAATATGTATTATTATCTTTATAATTAGTAAAAATAATTAAATTTGCAGACTTTTGTTTAGCGTGCCTTGACCAGAGTAGACTTATGTTTAGTCATGATACTCTTGGCTGTTACAGCGTAGACTTTGCTATGCAAGTGGCCGGCAAACACAAGAGACTTTAACCATTGCACATTATCATTACACTCATTTTCTCTCCTTCCTTCTGCGTGCGAGAACACTAGGTATCATGATGAGCGTGATGACTTGAAAGACTCCATCTGCACCGACTCTGGACTCCGCCTATGATGATTGCTTCTCAGGAGGCTGCAAGAGCCTGGAAAATTTGCATTCAGACTAAAGCCAGCCGTACATCATCAACATATTAAAATCGTTTCTTGCCGTATTTGTTTTGTAGTCCAGAGTCGGTGCAGATGGAGTCTTTCAAGTCATCACGCTCATCATGATACCTAGTGTTCTCGTACGCGAAAGGAAGGAGAGAAAATGAGCATAATGAGAATGTGACGAAGGGTCTCACACGGGCTGATTATATATATTTTAATATGGAAACATTATCTTGATGAATAAGTCTTTTTATATTTTTTAATAATTAAAAAGATAATAATATATCATTAACAAAATAAATGGTGAATGATAGAAAGGTACATTTTTAGAGTTTAGAGGGGTTCAGTGTAAAATAAAGATTAAAATAATCAAAATAGGGCTAAGTCACATGTATCTCAATGACGTTTAAATTGGTTCATCATTAGAAGATGAAATATAGGCCGCAAGTATCCCTTATGAGGTCTGTAAATCTTTTCACCAAGATTTGAAGGACTTAACAGGGCAATTTTGTGAACCATGCAAGAAGGGATGACATCATAATAGTCTAGAAGCTCTCCTAATTTTTATTGATAATTGGAATCTCAACTTGGCCTTACACGAGGATAGAAAATTCTAGGTGGCTCAGTCAAGAAGATTTGGAAGAGCGTTAATTCCTCTATTAAAGACTTTCAAGCATGAACCTAAGGGACTTTGGCAAGAGGATGACCTTGATTGAATAGAACTAGAGACTACTAAATAGGCTGCTAGTTAATAAAGAGGTCATTGTGAAAACTATTATTAGCCCAAAGAAGTCAAGGCTTGATGGACTCCTAGCCTTACAAAAGTTCTTAATAACAAATGTTTCTTATATTTGGATATGTTCCCTCATGGTGAGGAGAGTATAGAGTCCAAGTCCTTTCCAAGCTAGTTAATATGAACTCATGGAAAAATATAATACTTAATGATAATTTTCTAGGCATTCTTCCTTTTAAAGCCTTGATGATTCATTTAGCACAAAGAGTGATGCCTTGATTATGGATTGAAAGTAGTTAGGCTAAACCACCAAAATCATTAGAGAAACAATAAAATTCCCAACCAACATAGTGAAATATTTTTTTCTTATCTATAGGGGCCTAAATAAAGTATTTGAGTTGCTTCTCAACTTTTAGGTAAGAGGCCATATAAGAGACCCAACAAGAGGAGTAATAAACATGGGCGATAGATAAATTTTTAGAGCACAGGTCTAGAATTTACCAATCAAAGAAAGAGGCTCAGAGATCCAAGAACTCATTTTATTTTACTATTGGGAATATGACAATTTACCACATTGTAACAAGCAAGGCCTAATCTAAGCAAATAGAATGCCCAAAATTGAAAGACTTCCCATGATTAATTTTTTCATTTCCAATTGAAAGAGTCCAACTAGCTAGGTTTGGAAGAAAATACTACCTATATAATAGTGGGTATGTTGTCATTGAATACTCAAGCTAGAGGATTAGAAGAATATATCAATATAAAGAAAGGCCTATTTGATATCATTCTTGTTCTCGAGAAGAGTGAGAAAAGAATCATCAACAAAATACCCATTGACAAGTTGGGTAGAAAAATTGGGCAAGGCAATACCTTTAACAAGCTTCTAGGAGACCATGTGCCAAAAAAGATAGTCAAATCCTTCAACAAGAAACACATAAAGAACAAGAGCTAAAAGTCATCCATGGTGAATAGACCAAAAAGGCTAAAAGGCTAAAATTGCTAGTCATTAATAGTGATGCTAGTTGAGGCATCAATGAATAATATCTTAATAAAATAGGACCCAAAGCTAAGCACCTAAAGCATGGAAATAATAATGGGCCATTCAATGTAGTTGTACTAAGCCTTAGTGAAGTCAATTTTGACATGAACATTGTAGTTTGTTGGGAATATGTCCCATTATATCCCTTCTTAGATAGTAATAGTGTTTTTAAAAGGATTTACCACTGTAGACACCTAAATTTGGACACTTAATTTATCCAAATTTATCCCCTTTCATCTAAACATCCCCTTATCCGCATTAATTAAGTAGTATCACTATTATTTAATTAATCCATCTAAAGTTCTTCTAATCCCTAAAGTATCTAATTAAATAATTAAATCCCTTCCCCCTTTCATCAATTGAATTAAATAAATATGACATTTATTTAAGTCCTCATATATCACATCCTCCATGATTTTTATCTAATCCTAATCTATCTTCTAATCTCATCATTAGGATGTGCACATGCCTAATCCTTGATTAGGATGTGTCACATGCCTAATCCTTGATTAGGATGTGTCACATCCTCCAAATTTTGCAAGTTGGCCTCTAATCTCTCTTAGCCACCTAACCCTCCTATAATCCTTCACTAACTAGCCTAATCAACCTCTCAAGAAATTTTTAATTCCTTTTATCCTTCCAAGGAATATTAAATTCCTTTTTTTCTTCCCCATGTGATCTTTGACTTGTCACATCAAGTCACATGTGAAATCTAACCCTCTTCTAATCTTCATTAATTAGTCTAATTAAGTACTTGCACAACCTTAATCACTTAATCAAGTCAACCCTATTAAATGCTTTCTCTTTTTGGACACGGCATCTCCATTCCCCATGTGAATTTTTAATTCACATTTAATCCCCCAATGCATTTAAAGGAATTTTAAATTCCTTCTCTCATCCCCATGAGAGTATTTGAGAAATTTTTAATTCCCCACTTGTCCTCTCACCCACATGGGGACAAGTACCTCCTTTTTAAGGAGATCTTGTCCCAATCCCAAGGTACTATGTACCTCCCTCCATGTCATGTACTATCCTTCCACCTCATGTACACATCACCCTTTTTAAGCCATATCACATGCCACATGTCAAGATGTGAGAGCTTGTGAGTTCTCAACTTATCTTAGCCCTACATCTTGATCTTGGTGGCTCAATCTTGACCGTCCATTTCCCTAGAGATTTCCAAAATCTCTATAAATACCCCTCTTTTCTCTCAATTTGAGAGATCATGCATTGTAGCCAAACTCTTACAAAATTTTCCTAGAATCCACACTTAACCATTTTCATGCTTTCACCCACTTGCATCCATCCTTATACCACCATTTAGCTTGCATCTCTTGCCATCCAAGGAGCATACAACACCGAAAATCGAAGGGCCAACCAAAGGATCGATTCAACACAAGGTATAACGTTTCATTTGTTGTTTTTTTATTGTGTTGAATCCAACTAGGCTAATCTTGAGGTGTAGGTTGTTTTTAGTGTTATTTTGCACTCTTTTGTTTGCTGTGCATTTTCTAGCACCCAAATTCGACCTATCACAACCACAACTTGATAAAACTAGTTTTCTTAGGCTAGACTAGTTGGGGAAGGAGTGTCCTTAGCTTGAGAGAAAGAGCTTTGGAAATGATATTGTAGGGGAAATGTAATAAGGTGATAGGCCACCAATTACATATTTCCTCTTGGTCCCCAACATTAAGTATGAACTTAATATTGTCTTTATTGATTATTTTTCATAAATAATTTCCATGGAAATCTTCTAGATAGTCCTTGTGAAGGTCTTTGGCCATAGTATCCCCAAAAAAATAATAGAACTCAGTAGAGAATCCATCCATGATAGGGGGCTTTATTTTTAGCCATAGAGAAGATAACCTCATGCAATTCTTCCTTAGTGAGAATTTGATCACAAAGAATGTGTTGATGTGTGAAAACTTGACAAAGAACCACATTAGGCATTATTACAAAGTGAAGTTTCAATTTAGAATATACTCATAAGTAGTAAAAAAATTCTCATAATGTTAGACAAAGGCTTGAAGAATGACTAGATGCTCTATAAAAAGCTACTATCCCTCATTTATTTTCTTAATGACTTGGATGTATGATGAGCTTGCAAATATTATTTTTTTATAGACCTTATCTTCAATCTCAAGAAAATGAACTTGAGCTTTGATTTAGGCACCACTATTGGAGTGGGCATTTGCAACCTACTTCTAGTGGAAAAGCATAGAAATGTGACACTAATATTTTGAGTTGAAAGGTTCAGCTTCCTAAATAGTTATGGCTTGATGGATTTCTGAGATATTGACCACATAAGAACAATGTTAGAAATAGGTGAACTAGTGCCCATAAATATGGAGGAAGTAGGAGGTGGAATTGATAGCATCATTCCTGCTGGGAAAAAGGAAGACGAGTACCATCCTATACCACTATGTCATAAAGTGGAAACAAGCATAGTTCATTTCCCACATTGAACCTTAGAGAGAAACTCATACTTAACCAATTTCAACAACACCATTAACGGATTCAACAAACAAAACCAACAACCATGAAAGATGAAATAGAAGACATGAACACACAAATATACATGGGGAAAACCCTTTCAGGTAAAAAAACCCAAAACTCCAAAAGCCCAGAATACCATTGTATTATTTAGCAACAAAATATAGTTGCAATACAATATCAGGCTCACGACCTTTATAGGAGAGTACATCTTGTTTCATTCTGGAGAAAATCCAACAACATAACCCCTTGTGACCACCCCTCTCAGTAGGAGACATCTCGTGGCTACACAACCTCACAACTCGACCACCAGCCTCTCGCCCTCTCTATTGCACAGTCACTTAGCTTTCACCTTCGACAAGATTCGTTTCTTTCATGGTGTCACAACCTCTTAGCATACACCCAGGTAGTCTGTGCCTAGCCTCGTAGCCTCTCTACTTACATCTGGCCTCTTGGCCTACATCTAGCATCTCAACCTCCTCGGCTTGTTCGGCACCCAACCACTTGACCTCTATGCTGCCTCTTGGCCTCTGTGCATCCTCTCGGTCTTCACCTAGAAGCCTCAACCAGCACACAGCCTCACGACATGCACCTAGGTTCTCAACCAGTCCGCGCCCACCTCTCGGCCTCTGTACTTGCATCCAGCCTCTCGGCTTGCATCCAACATCTTGGCCTATTTGACGCCCATCCTGTATCCATAGTAATTTATGCTCTCTACTCCAAGCATTGAGTCCTGAGAGAGTTTCCCTCAGCATTCATTGCATCTCACCATTTAGCTTGCAATTTGGCTTGACCAGGGTTGACCTTCGCTCAGCTCCTTGCAAGTGATTTTGACTTCCCACGAGAGACACCCTAGTCGAAGCCCAAATTCATCATCTCTATCGCTCTGACTGTTCATCAGATCCTATAGACACAAAAGGCACCAATACAGCCACCACTCCACTATGCTCATGAGCTAAACATAAGCAACGTAATATCAGCTTCAAATCCCTCAACCCAAACACATATGTGAAGCCATCCTCCAGAAAACAAGATAGAACATCAGCTAGAACAACAACTAGAAAATTGACTGCTCCCATCCAACTGATAAACCCACGCAACTGAAAATAGCACACACAACAAGTCTACTCCATCCAATCACACATACCTCCAAGGTATCAGCATCAATAAACTCATGCCACCATCATGGCCAACCCATCAACCACAGAAAAAAGCTCCATGTGTTGGAATTGTTGCCTCAATCTCACAGGCTAAAACCTCTGAGAAAGCATGGTCGCTGTGACATTCCTGTTGTCTGGCCGACTGGCAGATCAGTAATCTTGTGTTTTTCTCATGTCGCTGTAACTTTGCTTGTCTTGCCGAAGGAGCCTATCACTATGACTTGGTGCATTCGCTGTAACCCTTTGCCAAGTGGAGATCTCTTACCGAATGATGGTGTTTATCAGATATCGGGGAGACTTGGCCGAAAGGCTTACATTTCGGTATGAAGTCTTACTGATATGAATGTCTCTCTGATAGAAGTCTTCAGAGTGACATAAGGGATCGGGAAGATCTCTTGGCGATAGTTGGTATGTCTCACCAACAAACACTCAGAGTAACTTAAGGGTCTCGGTGTGAAGTCTCAGCGATGAAGGATTGTCTTGGTGACAATGTAACACTCAAAGACATCAGGGAGACCCTTGGCTGAAAGGCTTGTTTCAATATGATGTCTCATCAAATATCAGAAGTCTCATCGACAACACGTGGGGTCATCGGTTCGGTGTGACTCTTGGCGAATGATGGTTTTGGGATAGACAGTGGAACACATCGGTATGACTTGAAGGCTTTGCTATGAAGTCTTGGTGACAGGCGTTTGTCTCACTGACGGTGTGGGATGCATTCGACATGACTCCTGGTGAAAGGTGGGGGTAACCTAGAGACTTCGGCATGAAGTCTTGGTGACAGGTTGATTCTCTCACTGACTGTATGCACTCGGAGTGACACATGAGGGCTCGGTGGGATGTCTTGGTGAGAGCGGTAAGTCTTTCCGATGAGTGTTCTTCTCGGCATGACTTGAAGACTTCAATGTGATGTCTTGGTGAAGAGAGATTGTCTTGCCGATGGGAAAATGTCGATATGACTCTTGCCGACTGTCGGGTGCTTCGGTGAAACTTGAGGAGACTCGGCAAAACCTCTTGGCGAACGGAAAAGTCTTGCTGATGGAAAAGTTGAGATCGATATGACTTGTGGAATTTGGTATGAGTCGTGTCGATGAGGAAACTCTTGCCAATATTGATATGAAGACTTTGTGGCATCAGGGAGACACTGTTAGTGTCTCACCGATATGCCAACAAAGGTTGAATTCCTTTGACCATTGGAAGATTGTCCTACGTGGTGTGATTTGGACCTAGCAGAGAAGGTAGAATGTGAACCGTTTGCTAAACCAAGGAAGTGGAAACATCTTCGATGATAATGATGTTGAGTTGGATGATCGATAGTTCTGATCTGACAGTTGGAAAAGAATGATTTTATAAAGCTTGCAAAGAATGAATGCATATATGTATGCATTGGACATTCTGAAAGGGTGTGCTGGTAAGAGTACAGTAAGAGCCGAGAGCCAGTGAGAGAGAGATAGTGAGGAACGAGTGGCTGGCCGAAAGGTCAAGGCCATGAGGTCAAAGTAGAGGAAGAGAGAGGTAGAGTTGTGTTGGAATCTCTCTTGATCATGAATGCTATGGTTGATCTCTCTAGGAGAGTTTGCTACCAGTTGTATCCAGATGAACAAGATGTAATCTCTAAAAAGGCTAAGAGCCTAAAATTGTATTGTAACCATTTGTTGCTGAATAATACAATGGCTCGATCTTTGGAGTGTGGGGTTTTTTATCCTAAAGGATTTTCCCCACGTAAATCTTTGTGTTATGTTGTTTGTCTCATCTTTCATGTCTGTTGGTTCGTGTAATAGAATTTGTTAATGCTTGCTATTGATTTTACATGTGCTTCTCTCAGAAGGATCAATGTGGAAATAACTGTCTATTTCTGCTTTAGGACATAGTTGTACGTGTCTTTGAGGCAACCTAATCAAAATTGAAGTTACGGAAGGCACTACTATTTGGAGTTTTTCATTAGATGCACTCCATAAATTACCTTACAAGTGGTATCAGAGACTTCTTCTGGTTGTTGGTTCTGGATATTTCTCTTGTGAAGATTTCTTAGCTTGAATAGGATAGAAGAAATCTAGAGGAATGGACTGATGTATTGATCCTTCGATGAGTGGAAGCCTTGTGGTATTCTGAGACAACATGCAGCTTGAAGGATGGTCGACATGGAAAAGGGAGTTGATCATGTTGTGATCTGTGTCTCTTAGCTGGTAGAGGTTTAACCTTGGAGTATGAGGTGGATTTCTATGCTTCATGGCTATGTAGTAGTAAATCTTTCATATCGGGTGTCTGTGTGACAGGCCCTTGGGTGATATGAAGAAGCCTAGGTTGTTTCTCAGCCATGGAAGAGAGTGCTTATGCTAGGTGGCATTCCCTAGTGTTGGAAGGCACTTTTTTCTGTTAACCTCGAATGCTTGAAGGCTATGGAGTTAATAATTAGATGATTTACAAGCTTCTAAAATAGCCTTTCTCTCTTTCTCGGATGCATTTACATGTTGATGGTTAAGATGTGGCCTGAAAGGGGCCTGGATTTTCTGAACTACTGTTTCCTTTTTAAGGATACTTTGTACTTGCATGGCTCTATTATTTTGCAGGTTTTATATGGTTAAGCAAAACTTGTGATTATGTGGAGTTGCTGTTAAGCTACTTTCTAGACACTGGTTTTTTGGGGTGGTGTTGGATGAGATAGTTGCAGTTCTACATGCATGCTTGGTGCATGGTTTGAGAAGGTGTGATTTCTTCTCTGCATGGAAGTGTTGGTACGTGATTTGTCACTCAACATTCTTGTGGTGGTGCTTTTGGGTTCCTTGATTATGGTGCTCGTTGTGGACATGATTGGCAAATCAGATTTGGGGTGATTTGATGTTTGAGTCATGTTGTCTACGTGGATATTCTCTTTGGAATCTCAATGTTGCAGTTTCCAATGTGATGATGGATTTGCATGTTTGATGATTGTAATCTATGAGTTATGTAGTTGGTGAATTAGCTACCCATTGGCTAGAGTGAGATAACTTGGATGTGGACTATCTTTATCCACAAGGATTGATTCATTGTTGGTGCAGACTTGTTAGTTGGCCTTGTCGTTGGTCACTTGTGCATTGGTGTGGTGCTTTGAGATGAGAGGATGGATACTATTGAGTACCTAAATAGTCGGTTATGGGAACCTGTAGTTGGTGGTCATGATGCTTGGAGAGCTCAGGTGTCACGTTTCAGTGGGAGCTCTAGCAGTGACTATGGATTCATCACATGGTGGTGAATAGTCTTCTTTAGTGTTGCAGATGTTTCTTGGGAAAGCTCTTAGATCTTGTTGCTACAGAAGGGTTGCTTCACATTTGCATGGACATTACTTGAAGATGTGCAAACATCTTGGATCCATGGAGGACTCTTGGAGTCTTTGGCTAAGGTGTTGGTGGTGCTTGACAAGTGATGTTATTTTTTAAGTCTATTTGCTTTATGTCATGGTATACTATTGTTTGTGCACTGGATTTTTGGCATTGTGCATTGTACTTGAGACAATGGTGAAGTCACTTGGAGCATGATATCTCCTATGGGGATGTGTAGATCATGGTGTCATGATAAATTCCTAATTCAGAAGATTGGAGCTTTGACAATGGTCTGGTAATTCTTTGTGTATTGGGTGCTGTGATTATTTGCTTGATACTTCTTTGTGTATTGGGTCTTGTGATTTCTAACACTTAGAAGTTTAATATTTACATTCATCACCTACATATCACTTTATATAACCTTCTTGGAATTAGAAATAGTAAATTAATGACATCATATTTATTTTCTCAATAATTGAGATTTTTTTTATAAAAAAATTAAGTCAAAATCTAACAAGTGCTACTAAACATCCAAGGTATTTACCAATTGCTATTGGATGTGCTAATTAAGATTCATCGAACAAAATCATAAAATAATTAAATACAAAATAGAGCTTAAGATTGAGTTATAATCCCAATTTAGGCTGTTATTTTCTCACATATCCTTTTCTAGCATGATCAGTGAATCCACTTCACTTTCATAATATTCATTGGTGGTGAGTACTAACAAGTTGATTATCTTTCCACTTCACTTTGGTAGAATATTAACATATATTATATACATCTATTTATGAACTAGGTCAAGATGCACTTTTACTTCCTCCATCTAACAATGATCATGATAAAATTTTATCAAGTGTGTGTAGACTTTTTTTTTTGGCATACTTATTAGAGGAGATGATAGACTAGTTGGGTGCATTGTATTGATAGGTTAGTTATGTTTATACAAAATCAAATAGATATATTAAATATATCTATATAAAAGATGTCCAAAAGTATAACTCCAAGACACCTAACTATCCTAAATAACAATTTCAATAAAAATACCTTGAATTTAATATCTATGAAATATTTTAAATATCTATAATAATTTATATATCATATTTTTATTCATTAACTACATATCTATTTTATAATTTATTTACAGAATTACATAATGATTTCAATATTTTTTCTTACTATTTTTATTATTCTATATTTTCTCTAATTCTTTTATTTTAATTTTTCAAAGTTTAATAAATATTATATATAACTTAGTATTTTATTTTTAAATTACTTAAATATATCTAAAATTTTAAATGTTATATTATTTTTACATAAATCCTACAATTTTAAATATTATTTTATTTAATAGATATATATTTAAATAAATAATATACTTTTTTTTTTTTACAAATTTTAAAGTTTTGAAATAAATTATTTATTTCGTATTTAATAAATAATTATTTCAAAAATATTATCTACTATTTTATTTACTTAAATACATAATTATTTGTTATTTTATTTACTGAAGTCATAAATTATCTCATTAAAACTATTCATTATACAATTTTTTTGAATAAATAAAAATATTTGTTCAGATAAAAATTAAACAATATAAATAAAATAGAATATTTTTTAAATAATTTTGAAGAAATAAATAATTGATGATATAAACAAAATATACTATTAAGAATGCTTTGAAACTAATATAATAAAAGAATTCTTGAACGACAAATTCCATGCCAAACCTCAACAAATCTGAGGATGACCCATTTACTCCTGCAACTCTTATGGCTGCGATGTTTGATCCAGTCGAAGAAATCCTCCATTTACACCTTTCAGTGGAGTGGGCGGGAGATTGCATATTCAAATTTCAAATTCCAACTTACCGGTTGCAGTTTCATTAACAATTAATGTGACAATGTTTATCCTTGGTATGGTGAAGCGCGTCCCATCTTCTGCAGTGCGGGAAAGTGAGTTTAAATGTTCAGTTTATACGCTGCTAACTATGACTAACCGCTGACTGCAGCGGTTAACGGGATTGCTAACAAAAACGGAAACGAACGTTGAGGAAAGGAACGGAGTAAGAGGGGCCCACATCAGCCACTCTAAGTGGTCAACGCTTAGAGTGTGCTGGTTAAGCCCGGCCGAGGAATATCTGAACATGGGAAAAGTGCAAGGTGCACAAATTTGTTCCGATAGCGCCCCTGAATTTGCTCCGATCCGGCTTCGGCACGCATGAAGGCAAAAACATTTCTCATCCTCTGGCAGACCCAAACCCGACCCCGCACAGGCATTGAAAGGTGCTCGAATTTGACGGAACCCCGCACTCATCCGGTTCCGATCCCACTTTCGGCAAACATGGTAATCAAAATCTTTACTCCTGCGGGCTATTTTCGAAGGTCCCGAAGCAGCCTTCGTCCCGCTCCCGCTACTGAGCAGCTCCCGATCCCACACGTGTAAAAATGTGAAAGAACCTTCGCTCCTGTTCTCTGGTACGCAATGGCAAAGCATAGACAATGCACTGTGACTGTTTGACGGGATTCCTCAAAGGAATGTGGCGCCGCGGATTGAGAGAAATTGCAGGATCTGCGCAAAGTGGATTTGCGCATAGTGAATTTGTCAAATCCATCGAAAACTTTCAAAGCAAACGCAACTTGTAGTTGCATATGTCTTGGCAGAGATGCATGTAAAGTGTGGAGGCATAAATACAGCTTGATCAATGGCAGCGAATCGTTTTAACACAATGCCTAAAATAAATGTTATCTCGGGGTAGTGAGAATTGCAGGGCATGCACAAAGTGGCATCTATTGAAATGCATCGATTGTAGGGATTTAAACAAAATGGATTTGGGGAATGGACCATTGAAGTTTCCAAGCAAAGGAATGGTTTGATCGGATGCCTCAAAGTGAGGTCACGGAATTGATGATTCCAGGATTTGCATAAGATAGATCTGATGAAAAATCTTTAGAAACCCCCAAGCGACTGGTAGAAAAGAAGTGCAAATGGTGGTGGCAGTCACTTCATGACAGGGGAGATATGGATGTCGAATGGGGAAGTAGGGAACTGTTTCAAACGCCTCAAAGGATTGCCATCGAATGGTATAGAATGAGGCAGAATTTGCATAAAATTGTTTCTATAAAAGCTTTCGAAACTCTCCAGCATGGACGAGGTTCCTGAATAGTCTGCAAAGTGTCTCCAAGAAACGTAATCCCATGAGATTCGGCCCTGGCAGAAATTTATGCAAAGTGTAGAAATAAAATCTCATGGCCCGCGCCGAATGAGAATTTTAAAAGGTTGCAAAGATGAAACATTAGAGAAATTCACCAAAAGCATAGTTGAAACGCGTTTATTTGACAGGGTGCTTCAAAGAGTTGACATCTCGTGGAATGAAATGATTGCTGATACGCGCAAAATGCATTTGTTGAAGAGGCTTTACAAACTGCAAACCAAATGCCATGTAGACATTCACGCAAAACGTGAAAGCTTCAAAGGTGCACGCATGCACAATATGGAGGCATCGACTGGGTATGAACTATTTGACAAAATGCCTCGATTGTCATCTCATGGAATGAAATGATTGCAGTTTGATGCACAAAATGCATTCATTTAAAAGGCTTTCGAAACTTTCAAGTGAAATGCAATCGGCTATTATAAGGCTGACCCACAACTTCTACCAACATTCCCTGATCATACAAAATGGGAGCTTTGGAACGGCATTTAAATGCCTTGGCCAACACACATGTGCAAAATGTAGGAGCACAAGAAGACATGCGAACTGTTTGACAGTTTGCCTCATAGAAATGTGGTCGCATGGGACGCCATGATTGCAAAGATAGGTGAAAAAAAAAACAAGAAGCATGGATTCAATGGTGCGTTGGAAAGACTTTAGAAACTCTTACGCAAGACAAGCATGGAAAATGGGGAAGTCGTGGACTATGTGACAGAGTACATCAAAAAGAAAGCTAATCTCATGTAATAAAATGGATGGCTGCGAATTTGCACACAATAGAGAAGCACACACAATGCTGCGAATTGTTTTGATAGAATGAGATAAAATGAATGCAAATAGTAGAAGCAGAGGCATGTTAAGTGAGGTGTTTGGCATAATACCTCAATAAAATGTTGAAAATGGACAAGACATGTAGGTTGTTGTACAAAGAAAATGCATCGAAGAATTGCCCTGGTGATGCCTTATGGAATGGCGTGATTGCAAGATCTGTACAAAATGGATTTGAAAAGGCGTGTGAACTGTTTAACAAATTGTTTTAAAAGGGATTTCAGTTTATGGCATACAAAGAGCAAGGTATACACAAAATCGACCTTTTGATAAAGCTTCACAAACTCTCAAGCAGATGTAATGTGCGCCAGAATGAAGGATAGAAAAGGCATAAACAAGTACATGTGAGAACTATCAAAAAATTGGTCACAATAAATATTGTAGGATCTTTTATACTTGCACAGTCACAATCCTCCAAGTATCCACCGTGATTTGAAGTGTGACAACATTTTTGTGAATGAAAGGCAAGGTGAAGTGAAAATTGGAGATCTTGGCATGGAAAACAATTCTCCATCAGGCCTATGCAGATACTATTATTGGAACGCCTGAATTCATGGCCCCAGAACTCTATGAAGAAGAATAGAATGAACTGGTCGATATTTACTCTTCTGGCATGTGTTTGTTGGAGATGATGACTCTTGAGTATCCATAAAAGTATTGATTGCAGTCTGGGTGATGTTTTTCCTCTTCTAGTATTCAAATGGCAGAAATAGAGGGAGTAGTGTTGGAGTATTAAGATCCACACCAGATGTTCTTTTTCTCAATGTTATTTTGTTTTAAAATAATATTGATTAAAAAACGGATTTAATATTTCAATGGTGAATTTGAAACACGTTTAATTGAAGTAATCTGAGATTGATTAATGTTAGAAGTTAATTATCAATTAACTAATTGTATTAATCAACTAATGTGTATTTCTTATTTACAGGTGTCCTTTCATGGATTGGAGTGGATCATAATGAAGATGATCTTGCAAATCTGGTATGCAAAGGGGAGATTTTTCAGAAAGATCATCAACTGTTAGTGAACTGAATGTTTTATGGCAGGCCCACTTGAATTTATTTCAGGAAAAGGATATTGTTGCAAATCGTGCACAAAAGAACTCCGAGTCAAACTGAAAATTACAATTGTGAACTAGAGTTAGCTAAAATCAGACAAAGGCTGAAACATGAAGTTATCTATGTGAAGAATTGCATGCACACAAAAGCTATAGCTTTTGATGTCTTAGTTTTGGAAGAAATTAGGAAATTAGCTAAGCTATTTATTATCAAATCTACTCACTTTTGAAGAGTTAGAATTTTAGAAAAAGGAGTTAGGCATTTTGCAATTTAGCTGATTAAAATTTAGCAGTAATATAGATGATAAAAGTTTTATGTATTCTTAGTTTAGCTGAGTCAATTTGAAGACATTGATTTCTATACACTGGTAAAGTTTGTTAGAATTGTAAATGTTGCTTATCTGTTCTTTGCATAGAAGCAACCAGACTAAAACCTTCTTTAAGTTGTATTCTGGAGTGATGTTTGTTTTGTTAATCATTTGATTTGAAACTTTCAAGGAATGAGTAAAGTTTTATCTTTTTCTTTTGTTCGAAATTGTGATTTGCGATTTGTTGTTAAAATTTGAACTGTGAATAAATGAAGCTTTGTATCGATTACAGGTTGATTTGTTTTGCAATTTAAGTTAGGAATTCCTTGAAGAGTAATAGGTCTGGTTAATTAGATGAATCAACATTCTTTTCTCTCTTGTGTCTCTGATCTATCTTTTTCCGTTTTTTTATACCCCCTTGGTTAGAGTAGGTTTAGGTAGAAATTTGATCTTGCAGCAACGAAGAAGCTCAATAACCAGCAGGCCCCTTGAACATTACAGCCTCATTAACCGCTCAACAAAACAACATAGTTGAGAACCAACTATAGAGACTTTGGAAGATAGGTGGTTTTAGATCAGTTATCTTTTTCATGAGAAATAGATTAGAAATATTCTATTTAGCATTGTTGTATCAATTTGGCCATCAACAGAATTGGCACTAGAAGGAGGGCACTTGAGCAATTTTGCTTTGTTGTATGGGAGTGGGTTAGATCTTGGAAAACCCAACTCCGATGGATAGCCCTTTGTATATCCTCGGGATTATTCATGAAATTCCATATCACATGCATAACAGGCTTCCTTTATTTTCTAACAATGGACAAAAAGCTTCAAATCATGTTACAATTTGCATGTATTTATTAACTTTTCTCAGGGTTGAACATGAAGATATCGTTTGTCAACTATTCATCAAAACACTTCAAGGTACAACATGGCAATGGTATGTTAATCTTCCACTAAATTTTATTTGTTCATGGACGAAGTTTAAAATATTATTATTAGATCAATTTGATCCTTATGCACATATGCGAAACCCATCACTTCAATTTATAGTTGTGAAAAGATCATCACATGAATCAATTATGCAATTTAATCATAGGTTCCTTCCTATGTTTAAGCGAGTTATAGATTCAGATCTAGTTATTAATGATCGTGTGGTAAAAGAGCATTATTATTGGGGTTTGCATAATTTATTGGTAGCAAGAATTAAATGTTGTGGTGAAGTTACCACTATATATGGGATGCATTTAACAAAGCTCTCTTGTTGGCACAATTTGGACAAGACGTTAGAAACATGCATAATCAAAGTAAGAAATATAACGATCTTTTGCTCGAAAACTACCACCCTTCGCATCTTTGCACTGGTTTACCCACAACACCTACCCACATGAAAAGTCAGGCTTTGCAAAAGCCAACAACAGAGGTAAGTATTCCACCTGCCAATGAAGTTGTGATTATATCCTCTCTTTTCAGTCATACTCCAACACATAATCCATTACATCACAATGAAATTGTAAGCGAGAGATTTGATGAGAAAATATATCATTTTGATGTTTTGTTTGACAAAGAGCATGAAATGGATATTAGTATAATGGAAATATCAACTTAGAATCTAGTTTCATTAGAAATGTTAATACTAACAATGATATTGAAAGAGGTGAAATATCAACATAGGGTTGTTGTCATGAGAAATCAACAATACCTTCCAACGCTTTGAACAACTCTTCCGACCAAGATGAGAATCAGTGTGATGAAGGATGGACAAAAGAGCATGATTCATGTTGGCTAGATATCCCACGTATGCAAAATCGAGTAAGGGATAAATTGAAAGAATTAGGAGACTCGAAGCTATCAAAACTTGTTAGGCCAAATAGATGTAGGATACATCTGAAAAATCAGCATTCCCATATGGATTGCCATGTTTTCCTAGGTAGGATGGAGTTATATTTCAGACAATAGATCACTGTTGAAGAAATAATTATGGAAGATCCCTGGAGTAGGTATCCCCTCGATGAGGGAGATGGATCAATTAACACACATGAAAATGATAATGACTCCATTCGAAATGATGAGAGTAACTGTGAGAACATGTTGAGATCTTCCCCATCGTCTAATGACCTTGATCCTTGCATTGAGATGGATCCAACAACTAATGAAGTTTCCCTACTTGGTGCAGACTTGATAGATGTGGAAAACAAGTTTATCGATGCATTCATAGGTTCTTTTATGATGGTGGACAAGGAAGAAACACCTTGTGATGAGTTAACACAAGAAAACGACTCTGCTGATCTGAATAATGAACAGATTGAAATAGAAAACAACACACTTTTGGATAAGATTGCAAATGAATCTCATGGCCAAGGACAAAAATTTGAATGTCAAACTTATTCTTCGAAAGAAGAAGGTCAAATGGATGTGCAGATTCATGAAGTGTTGCCTGATGATCAAGTACATCAGATTTATGTATGTCAAGAAAATAGATTGGATTTTGATGCTAATCAGAATATTGATATGAATGAGTTTAGTGTTTTATTGCAGCAAAGAGTGAACAATGAGATTCAACTGAATGAAACCGAAAATGACCAAGAGGCTGCTCCAAAAGTTGAATCGCTTCAACGTGTTGAAGAGAATGAAATGGGGCAGTATTTTCTTGGTTTTGATTTTGTTTATTCTAACAATTTGTTTGAAGAAAATCCCCATTTATCATGTGCATTAATGAATTTGACCTTGACAATGGTAAACTTGATGTCGATGTGCACATTCTCGTCAATGATATGCAGGAAAATGAAATCGGGAAATACTTTCATGGGTATGATTTTGTACACTTCAATGAAGTGTTTGAAGATGTTGAAATCGATGCTTCATCTTTGGAGGAGAAGGGTTTGCAGACTTCACAAGTAGATAACGAGGATGATTTGCTACTCAGTCCATCGACGGAGACCAAGCGGATCTGGGACTCCGCATCTGAGTGGAATACAAAGATGTTGGTAAATGGATTTCCCAACTACAAAATAAATCTCGCTTCAAGTGATCCATGTAGGATTCATCCTTTTGGTTCACATTTTGAGGTAAACTATTCCAATCTCTTATTGTCTCAAAAGATTGCCAAGACAAGTAAGGAAAATGGTGAGCAAATTGATTTAAAGGTTGAGGAAGCTGATCATTTAATTGGTGATGCATGTACTTTGGAAAACGTGATTGAGGTTAATGGTCCTGTGAAATCAAACACACTAATTTGTTGTTTGAAACTAGTGTTGATTGTGATAAGGATATGCATGAAATTTTTGAACCAGGTTTGGATGTCTTGAATGCTAATGATACATTGCTAATGGATGTCCTTTATGTTGGCATGCATGTACTAGAGCGGAACGGAGTGGTGTTCCATGAGTTGAGACCTCATGAGAAGGAAGCCCTACGATATGAACATGCAACAACAACTGAAAGTCTTCTAAATCAGGTGGTGTCCTTTCATCATCCTATGTATTTTGATCATTTTCATTTTGGATATGATGTTGGGGATAATAAAATGTGTTTTTGGGTAAATTGTGACAAGGCTGAGAACCCAAAGTTGTTAATATTTCAAAATTTATACTGTCAAAATGAATTTATTGCACATAAACTTTTCATTTCTGAGTATAAAGATAAATTTGCTAGATTTAGAACCATACCTAGCAAATTAAGACTTCTGCACATAATAAAAAATTGGTCAAGTTCATATACAAATTTTCACAATTTTATGTTTGTAGAACTCAGTTTTGGAGTTAGTTTAGGATTAGGATTGGTTAATGTTAGTTTCTAGATTAGTTAGTTTTCTTTTTATTTTGGTTTCAGTTGTTGGTTTTCGTTTTTTCTTTCATTTTGTTGTCTTTCTTTTTTTGTGTCTTCTTGTTTTTGTTTTTGTTTATGAGTTTGTTTTCTTTTGTTTTGGTCTTTGGTTGTTTGTGGGGTTTTGTTCTCTTTTTCTGTTTTGGTTTTGCTAGTTCATCGTGTCTATCTTCTCTTTTCTTCTACTCCTAGATCTTTTCTCCTCTGTTTCTTTTCTTTCTTCTAGAGGTTCCTCTTGTTGACAGTAGAAGTTGAGTTGTATGCAAGTTATGTCGAAAGGTGAATTTGTTGAGAGTTTGTTGTCTGTGTTTTCAAACACTTGATCAGTCAGTTGCTTTGAAAACTTTGATTTACCTTCATCCATTTTGAACTAGGGAATGTTAGCATGAATTAGAACTTGGTGCATTATGAAAATTTTGAGGAGTCTTTGAAAGCCTAGCACAATCTACACACCTTAAGAAATCCATTAGTTAGTTTACATCGAGTGGGGTAGCTCTATTCCAAATGAAAAATCTAAAGGGTTACATTTCTTTCACGATGTCCACTTTGGTTCTCAACCCGCTACTTAGGCTTCACTACTTAAGGATTGAGAGAAATGAGAAATTATACTTCAAAAGAATCAACACCTGAGAAAAAGAGGAAATAAAAGAAATTTGAAAATGAACTCAATCAACAAGGGTAATTCAAATATCTCTACCAGGGCTATAGATGTCTGGCAGGAAGTAGAGCGATGCTTAGAGAGAACCGAAGGTATCTCTGTCAAGGCTATAGACACCTATCTGGCAATAGAGCTATGCCCAGAATATCATTGCACGTCAGAAATGTAACTTAAAACTGCGTAGCTTGGGTAGAGTCTATCCCACTTGATCATGACAACGCTTATGGAGGGGAATGAATCATTTGCACACACAATAGATTTCAGTTTCGTCTCAGACCTCTATCGTGCCCCAGTTTTGATTATGTTTACGCTTCTTAGGTTGCCTTGAATGAGTGTAAACTATAGGTTTTGGGTATTTGGAGGGTTGCACATTTTAAAATGCAGAGCATTTTCCTAGCCGAGTCGCCATTTGTTATGCCCTGCATACATGTCCCAACTTTTTGCTTGGCAAAGTCAAGGAACCCCTTTGTTTTCTTTTGTTTCACTGGTTTGTTTTGTCGTAGTCGTGCTTTGTAATTCTTTTTTTGTCCTTTCTCGTGCCTTGTTCGTCGTTGTTTGTCAGGATCGATTGCAGGATGGAAGCGGCACCTAACACCTTTCGGGGTTTCAAGTTCTAGTTCTGCCCCAACTCCAATCTCCGTTTCCATTGTGTTCCTTTGGTTTGGTTCGATTTAGGGTATCAGACCGAAACCAGAACAGGGAACCTTTCTAAGATTCTTGTTCCTGGTTCCGTCCTTATACCGGTTCCTCGCTTTGCCTTCGTGTGTTGTTTGGATTCATGTTCCTTGTCTGGTCCCAATCCCGATCCCCGTCTTTTTTCACATCATTTGCTTTTCATCTTCATCTTTCGTCCGTTTGTCTTAGTCATTTTCATTGTCTTGTTTGTCCATCTTCATCCTCACCTCGTCGTGTCATTTGTCTATTTTTTGTTTATCATTTGGTCTCATCTGTTTCTTCGTCTTTCGTTTCTTGTCATCGTTGGTTTAATTTTTGTGTCACTTATTCTTTACAATAAATAAATCTTTTTATTAAAAAAAGGTTTAATTGTAAAATCAAAAATACAAAAAAAAAAAATGATAAAATACAAAAAAAAATCAGAAAACTAAAAATAAAATAATACAAAAATGGAAAACATGAATTAAAAATACTAATAATAATAATAAATAAATAAATCTTTTATTTTTAAAAGATTTTAAAAATAATTAAATAAATAAAATCCTAATTCATTAAGATTTTAAAACCTTTTAAATAAATAAAGATTAATAATCTTTAAAAATGAAATAATAAGATTTAATAAAGGAATTTTTAACTTTTAAAAGATTTATAAATTCAAAAAAAAATTAAAACTTCAAAAAAATAAATTAAAATTAAAAATTAAATAAATTTTAAAAGATTTAGTAAAATAAATGTTTAAATAAAAGGTCCAAACCTGACCCCGCCTTGGAGAGCTAAAAAAAATTAAAGTATAAAGGGGCCTTTTCCGTCCTATTCCTGACCCCAAACAGGTAAAAATTAAAAAAATACTCCTCTCGGACTTCGGAACTGGAGGAATATCTGAACATGGGGAAAAATGCAAGGTGCACGCATGAAGGAAAAAACATCTCGCATCCTATGACAGACCCGAACCCTCCCCACACAGGCATTGAAAGGTGCTCGAATTTGATAGAACCCCGCACTCATCCGGTTTTGATCTCGCTTCCGGCAAACATGGTAATCGGAAACTTTACTCTTGTGGGTTGTTTTCAAAGGTCCTGAAGCAGCCTCCATCCCACTTCCGCTACTAAGCAACTCCCAATCCCACACATATGTAAAAATGTGAAAAAACCTTTGCTCATGTTTTCTGGTACGCAATGGAAAATCATAGACAATGCACTTTGACTGTTTGACATGATTCCTCGAAGGAATGTGGCATCGCAGATTGAGAGAAATTGCAGGATCTGCGCAAAGTGGATTTGTGCATAGCGAATTTGTCAAAGCCATCGAAAACTTTCAAAGAAAATGCAGTTCTTGTAGTTGCATATGTCTTGGCAAATATGCATGTCAAGTGTGGAGGCATAAATACAGCTTGATCAAGGGCAGCGAATCGTTTTAACACAATGCCTAAAATAAATGTTATCTCGAGGCAGCGAGAATTGCAGGGCACGCACAAAGTGGCATCTATTGAAATGCATCGATTGTAGGGATTTAAGCAAAATGGATTTGGGGAATGGACCATTGAAGTTTCCAAGCAAAGGAATGGTTTGATCGGATGCCTCAAAGTGAGGTCACGGAATTGATGATTCCAGGATTTGCATAAGATAGATCTGATGAAAAATCTTTAGAAACCCCCAAGCGACTGGTAGAAAAGAAGTGCAAATGGTGGTGGCAGTCACTTCATGACAGGGGAGATATGGATGTCGAATGGGGAAGTAGGGAACTGTTTCAAATGCCTCAAAGGATTGCCATCGAATGGTATAGAATGAGGCATAATTTGCATAAAATTGTTTCTATAAAAGCTTTTGAAACTCTCCAGCATGGACGAGGTTCCTGAATAGTCTGCAAAGTGTCTCCAAGAAACGTAATCCCATGAGATTCGACCCTAACAGAAATTTATGCAAAATGTAGAAATAAAATCTCACATGTGGCCCACGCCGAATGAGAATTTTAAAAGGTTGCAAAGATGAAACATTAGAGAAATTCACCAAAAGCATAGTTGAAACGCGTTTATTTGACAAAATGCTTCAAAGAGTTGACATCTCATGGTATGAAATGATTGTTGATATGCACAAAATGCTTTTGTTGAAGAGGCTTTACAAACTGTAAACCAAATGCCATGTAGACATTCACACAAAACGTGAAAGCTTCAAGGCGCACGCATGCAAAATATGGAAGCATCGACTGGGTATGAACTATTTGACAAAATTCCTCGATTGTCATCTCATGGAATGAAATGATTGCAGTTTGATGCACAAAATGCATTCATTTTAAAGGCTTTCGAAACTTTCAAGTGAAACGCAATCGGCCATTATAAGGCCGACCCACAACTTCTACCAACATTCCCTGATCATACAAAATGAGAGCTTTGGAACGACATTTAAATGCCTTGGCCAACACACATATGCAAAATGTAGGAGCACAAGAAGACATGCGAACTGTTTGACAGTTTGCCTCATAGAAATGTGGTTGCATGGCACGCCATGATTGCAAAGATAGGTGAAAAAAAATGAGAAGCATGGATTCAATGGTGTGTTGGAAAGACTTTAGAAACTCTTACGCAAGACAAGCATGGAAAATGGGGAAGCCGTGGACTATGTGGCAAAGTACATCAAAAAGAAAGCTAATCTCATGGAATAAAATGGATGGCTGCGAATTTGCACACAATGGAGAAGCACAGACAATGCTGCGAATTGTTTGACAGAATGAGATAGAATGAATGCAAATAGTGGAAGCAGAGGCATGTTAAGTGAGGTGTTTGGCATAATACCTCAATAAAATGTTGAAAATGGCCAAGACATGTAGGCTGTTGTACAAAGAAAACACATCGAAGAATTGCCTTGGAGATGCCTTATGGAATGGCGTGATTGCAAGATCTGTACAAAATGGATTTGAAAAGGCGTGTGAACTGTTTAACAAATTGTTTTAAAAGGGATTTCAGTTTATGGCATACAAAGAGCAGGGTATACACAAAATCGACCTATTGATAAAGCTTCATAAACTCTCAAGCAGATGTAATGTGCACTAGTATGAAGGATGGAAAAGGCATAAACAAGTACATGTGAGAACTATCAAAAAATTGGTCACAATAAATATTGTAGGATCTTTTATACATGCAGTGTCACTATCCTCCAAGTATCCACCATGATTTGAAGTGTGAATGAAAGGCAAGGTGAAGTGAAAATTGGAGATCTTGGCATGGAAAACAATTCTCCATCAGGCCTATGCAAATACTATTATTGGAATGCGTGAATTCATGGCCCCAGAACTCTATGAAGAAGAATACAATGAACTGGTCGATATTTACTCTTCTAGCATGTATTTGTTGGAGATGATGACTCTTGAGTATCCATAAAAGTATTGATTGCAGTTTGGGTAATGTTTTTCCTCTGCTAGCATTCAAATGGCAAAAACAGAGGGAGTAGTGTTGGAGTATTAAGATCCACACCAAATGTTTTTTTTCTCAACGTTATTTTATTTTAAAATAATATTGATTAAAAAAATGGATTTAACATTTCAATGGTGAATTTGAAGTTTATTAAAAGTATACACGTAACTTAATTGAAGTAATTTGAGATTGATTAATGTTCAAAGTTAATTATCAATTAATTAATTGTATTAATCAACTAATGGGAATGTGCAGGATCATGATGGGTCAAAAAATGGCGATATGATGGGTATGTGTAGGGTATGTGGCTGACGACTTTTTTCTTACCCAAAATTGATAAAATGAAATTAGTTTTTAAAGGAGATTCTCAACTTTTCACCAATATAAATTATGTTTTACTTTGAATTTAATAAATTATTATTATTCCCGTGGTACTGGAGGGCGTGTCGTGCCAGCGCCACCGGTCACGTTAAAAAGTTTACCAGATGCACTGCAGTTTATATGGGGTCGTGCTACCCGATTCCTGCAGTCAAAAAAATAAAAAAATAAAAAAAATAATTATTATTATTCATTTTCTATTTGAATTACAATTAAAGTACTAATTGATAGGCTGATTTAAAAACATCTATAGTTTTCAAACGATATCACATTTTTTGAATCCAAAACATGTGTCACATTCTATATTTCACATACTATAGGATTTTAAAAAAACAATTGAATTTCATGAAGTTTTGACCAAGTTAAGGTGGTCAGACATATGAGGTTTTATATTTTTTAAAAGTTGTAATAAAAAATTCATAATTAATTATTTACTTGGAAAAAATTACAAAAAAATATGCATCACATCGGGACATGAGTCCTCTACTTATATCTAAAATTTTATAAAAAAATATTATCATTTTATTGTGGTTAAGGTGGTCAAACAGACACCTACTTATTTTTTTCTTGAAATTTATGTACTACTGCATTGAAATTTCAAATTTTCACCAAATAGATTTTATTTTTCTTAAAATAAACCTAGTAGTTTAGAAACTACATTCAATTTGCTACAGATTCTATTCTTACATATTTTTAAAATAATATAAATAACTTATTCAAATTTTTACATCAAATTGCCTAACTCTTATTTTTCTGAATTTTTCACCACTTAAGGGTATGTTTTTTCCATGATGATCTTGCACATACCCTAATGTGTATTTCTTATTTACAGGTGTCTTTTCATGGATTGGAGTGGATCATAATGAAGATGATCTTGCAAATCTGGTATGCAAAGGGGAGATTTTTCACAAAGATCATCAACTATTAGTGAACTAAATGTTTTATGGCAGGCCCACTTGAATTTATTTATGGAAAAGGATGTTGCAAATAATGCAAAGAAGAACTCCGAGTCAAACTAAAAATTAAAATTGTGAACTGGAGTTAGCTAAAATCAGGCAAAGGCTGAAACATAAAGTTATCTTTGTGAAGAGTTGCATGCACACAAAAGCTACAACTTTTGATGTCTCAGTTTTGGAGGAAATTAGAAAATTAGTTGAGCTATTTATTGTCAAATCTACTCACTTTTGAGGAGTTAGAATTTTAGAAAAAGGAGTTAGGCATTTTGCAAATTAGTTGATTAGAATTTAACAGTAGCATAGATGATAAAAGTTTTATGTATTCTTAGTTTAGCTAAGTCAATTTCAAAACATTGGTTTTTGTACACTGGTGAAGTTTGCCAGAATTATAAATATTGCTTATTTGTTCTCTGCATAGAAGCAACCAGACTAAAACCTTCTTTAAGTTGTATTCTGGAGTGATGTTTGTTTTGTTAATAATTTGATTTGAAACTTTCAAGGAATGAGTAAAGTTCTATCCTTTTCTTTTGTTTAAAATTCTGATTTGTGATCTGCTATTAAAGTTTGCACCATGAATGAATGAAGCTTTGTATCGATTACAGGTTGATTTTTTTAACAGTTTAAGTTAGGAATTCGTTGAATAGTAACAAGTTTGGTTAATTAAATAAATCAACATTTTTTTCTCTCAAGTGTGTCATTGATCTATCTTTTTCCCTTTTCATATAACCCCTAGTTAGAATAGGTTTAGGTAGAAATTTGATCTTGTAGAAACTAAGAAGCTCAATAACTAGCAGGCCCCTTGAACATTACAACCTCATTGACCACTCAGCAAAACAACATAGTTGAGAACCAACTACAGAGACCTTGGAAGATAAGTGGTTTTAAATCAATTATCTTTTTTAGGAGTTCAATAGAGTAGAAATGATGTGTTTAACATTATTGTGTCAATTTGGCCATTAACAGATGTCAAGTTTGCATTTCTGAATGGAGAGTTGGAAGAAGAAGTGTACATGGAACAATTTGAAGTTTTTCAACTATCAGATAAACCAAATATGGTCTGTAAATTGAAAAAGGCATTATATGGACTCAAAGAAACTCCAAGACCATGGTATGCAAGATTGGATAGATATCTGACACAACAAGGATTCAACAAGAGCTCTGTAGACAATAATTTTTATTTTAGGGTTGAAGGAAACAGAATGTTGACAGTGTTAGTATATGTTGATGATATCATTTTTGGAGGAAATGAAGGTATTCTCGTAGTTGGATGAAATGAAGGTATGTGCAAAAGATTTGCAGAGAAAATGCAAAATGAGTTTGAGATGTCTATGATTGGTGAGTTGAATTTTTTCCTTGGACTACAAGTAAGTCAAACTGATAAGGGGATATTCATTTCACAATCGAAATATGTCAAAGAATTGTTGAAAAAGTTTGGAATGGATGACTCCAAATCGGTCTGCACTCCTATGGTGACTGAATGCAAGTTGAGCAAGAATGATGAATCTGCTAAAGTTTAGTAGAGCTTATATAGATCTATGGTTGGTGGACTATTGTATCTTACTGCTACAAGACTAGATATCATGCATACAGTATGCTTAGTTGCCAGATTTCAAGCGGAACCTAAAGAGGCACATGTTACAACTATAAAGAGAATATTCAAATATCTTAAAGGCACTCCGGATTATGGCTTGTGGTATCCTAAGGATACTGATTTCACCTTGAGTGCTTTCACTGATGTAGATTGGGTTGGTTGTGTAGATGACTAGAAAAGTACAAGTGGTGGAGCATTCTTTCTTGGTGGAATATTGGTTTCATGGCTTAGTAAGAAGCAGGATTCGGTTTCTTTATCCACTACAGAAGCTCAGTATATAGATGCAGCATCTTGTTGCACACAAATGTTATGGATGAAGCAAAATTTGAAGGATATAGGGGTGATATGTGATGAGCCTATTCCTATCTTCTGTGACAATACAAGTGCTATAAACATTTCAAAGAATTCAGTAATGCATTCAAGAACAAAACACATATCTATCAGATATCATTTCTTGAGAGAAAAGGTGTTGGAGAATGAAGTCGGGTTGGAATATGTGTCTACAAAGGATCAGACAGCTAACATATTTACCAAGGGTCTTCTGAATGATACTTTTGAGTATCTCAGGAAGAAGTTGGGGGTCATTGGCCCTCCTTTGAATTAGATGCACATGGAGGTGCATCAGTCCAGTGGATCTACAGATTCTTCATTTATATAGACTAATGATTAGATCTACTCCTCAGGGGGAGTAGAAAGTATCATTGTTGCAGTATGAGATGTGTGAGTGCACTCCTAAGGGGGAGTGATCATAACCATTTTGGTTTTGCCATTGATGTCAAAGGGGGAGAGAGAGCCATGTGAAAAATAGTAGAAAGGAGAGAAAAAGAAGTTGAAAGAGTGTGTATGGTTTTCTTTGATGGTTTTTCACATCATGTTTTGTCATCAATGACAAAGGGGGAGATTGTTGCAAGTATGAGTAAGTTTGGTGGTGTTGTCATTGATGTCAACACAGTACAGGATGTTGTAGGTTGTGCATGTATAGTTGCTCGATGTTGTTGAGATGTTGTGAATACATGGAGCTATCTTTATGATGTTGTAGATGTGCTAAAATGATGGGTTACCAAGTGCTTTTGAGAAAATTAATTAATAGTGAAGTCAAAGTTGTGTGTGTTCAGAATGTGCTCCAGCTTGTGCTCCACATTTCTTCTGTGTTGATCATATGCTTGTGCAGATCTGAAGTATTGTTTATTAGCATCTGTTGGTGATATCTCCTAGATTGATGGAAACTGCAAGTTGTGTTCATCAGTGTGTGAACCGGTTTGGTAGATTTGTTTGTTTGTGAACTGGGAGAAATGTTTCTGCTCCACAATTCTCTGCTGAGTTGTTTCTGGTCTTGCGGATCTAGTAGAAGGCTTGTTAAGGTGATATCTATATTCTCGCAAGGGTGTTCGTGGTTTGGTGCTCCAGAAAATGAGTTCTAGAGCTCCTGTGCGTATCTGTGCACTCTAGTTGGTTTGGTGAGAAATGTTCTAAATTTGAAGTTTGTTGTAGTTGATGCAAATGAATCTGATGATATCCAAGATGTGTTTTGGTGTGTGGTGAACCATGTTGTGTGGCCCACATTTTATCTTCTTGATGTGGAAGTGTGTACTTCAAAGATCATTTTTGTTTTCATTAGGTTTGGCTGACTTGGTGTTTACACTTCATACAAAGGATAATTGTTATTTGAGGAAGTGTGTGATTAATTTGAGATGTTGTTTTGAGTCATAGTTAAGTATTGGTGTGGTTTTCTCTCATTCCTTTCCACCACAGGAATGTTGATTTGTCGACCTAATTTGAATTTATAAATTGAAGTGTGTGTGGCCGACCTTGGAGAAAGTTTCTGAGGTTGAAGATGGTATAAATGCTAGTCGAGATGTGAAGGATTAAATCATACAAAGTAATGAAGTAAGCCACAAGTGTGAGAAGCAAAGTTGTGTGAAAGTGTATTGAGGCAACAATACTTTAATGTGTTAGATCTTCTTGAAAACAGTGAGTTGATGGTTTCTGCAATCTTCTGATCAAGGCTAGGGATGTGCATAATTTGTTGTGGTTGATCTTTTTGTTATCTTTTGTATTTGCAAGCAATTAGCCTCCCTTTTTGGATAGTGAGTCCTATTTGTAAGCAGTGATCCTTTGTATCTAGATAGTGAGTCCTTTTGGGCAATGAGCCCTTAGTAGTGAGCCTCTTTATATTCGGTTTTGCAATAACTTTATATTGTGAGCTAATCCTCACCGTGGTTTTTTCCTTATTGGGTTTTCCATGTAAAATTTGGTGTTCATTGTATTGATTTTGATTTCTGTTATCTACATTTCATGTTCATACTTAATAACAGAATTGAGCGATTGTGAAGTTAATAAGTGTTTGAAGTTTTTTGTTTGAATTTGGTGACAATTGATTCACCCCCCCCTTAATTGTCTTGCGCCTTTCGATAGAGCCATTAAGATTATTTTTGGCCAATGAAAGAAACTCAAGAGTTTGTGTATATTTACTTATTATTTTTAGAACTTGTAAATAGGGGAAATTCTGGGGAAAAGCATGAATCAATTATAGAAACCACAAAACTACCTAAATTCAAGCTATGAAGACTCTAATCTAACAATGAAGCACAAATGACAATAGAAATTCAAATAATAAAGTAATAAACCTCATTTCTTATGCCAAATTTTATTCTCCTCAACTGCGCTTCTCCATTTTACTTTGTTTTCTCTCAGATTTGTAGTATGCAAAATATTTGATAAGCTCGATGTTGATGTAGCAAGATCTCAAGATAGTGATAGCAAAATATTGAAGATTGTGGTTAACCTCGAAATGAGATTGATAGGTTGTTTTCATAGAAATCCCAATTCAAATGAAGGGTGAGGATCAAGTGATAAATGGTGACCAATGGATGAAATTAATTGAGACAAAAAGAGATAAGAATGGGAAGAATGAACCAAAACTCAAGAAATTAGTTGAGAAATAGGGCTTAGATAAGAATAAATAAATTAAAAATTGCAACAATTATTTAATTTAGGAGAAGGAAAATGAATAATTAAATAATTAAAAATAATTATTTAATTATAGAAGAAAGAGGGATATGAAATATTTAAATAATTAAAAATAATTATTTAATTATTTAATAAGGGATGGAGGAAAATGATAAATAATTAAATAATTAAAAAAAATTATTTAATTATAGAGGAGAAGAAATGATAAATAATTAAATAAATAAGGATTTATTTAATTATAAAGGAAAGAGGATAATTAGTGACATAATTTAAATAAATTGATATATATTTAAATTAATCAAAAGAGGAATAAAGATAAAATGAATTAATTATTTAATTAATAAAAAAATGTGACTTGTATGGAAGATGAAAATTAGTATGAAAATATTACTCACAGACTAAGGACATTTTTCAGTGTCTACAAAATTAGATCCATCAAATAAGTTATTTGAGAAATCTACATGATAAAGGGATGTGAGTTCCCAAATCCAATTTGGAATTAATTTGCTAAAAGAGTCATTTGAAAAATTTAAGTACTCAATGAAATATTGAGTTGAAATAAATGCAAGGAAATTCCCTCTAATAAAAATAATTTAAGCTACAAATTGGGAATTATGGAGACACTAACTTTTAGGTTAACATGTTGCTTGAGAGATCAAAAAAAAAAGTTTTGAGGCATTATTCAAAGTAAAAAAATGAGAAAACTTTGTTTACACTATTATTGGCTAGATCAAGCTGCTCTACAACAAAATTCAATGTATTTTTAGCAATTTCCAATGTAAAAGACTTCAGCATTTGATGGCATATTTCAACATTTTTAACATATTCCAATGTCCTCTACACTATGATTAGAATGTATTATGAAAAATTACTTCTACACTATGATTGAAATTAAATAAAATGAGCATTTGTTTAAAATCAAAGTCTTCTAATGGATCACTCTGACTCCAATTTTTAATTTCTTCTTGGTTCATTTTCATTTAGGGCTCCAATATCACTATTAGCATAAAAGATGCATTGTAATTAATATAAGATTTTATTTTGAAAATATTGATTTAAATTGATTTCAAAGGTTTCTAGAAATATTTACAATAAAATTATTTATATGGGAAATTATCATATTCAATTTTTTTTAGAATAATTAACATATCAACATGAATTAACATTATCAATGCTAAAGGGGGTGTCTCAAAAATGAGATGCATGCCCCATTTTATCATTATTAAATTTATATTATAAACTATAAGCTAGTTGGACCATAAACGTAGCAAAATGATCCTACCTTGTGGAATACAAACACTCTCTCAATGTTTCAAATAGAGAGATATTAATGCCATCCATGAATTTGAAGCATAGGATACTACACGATTTATTGAGCCACAACATTCCCATTACAATTGAAAATCCAACTATAAAGCCTATTGCCATTCCCACATCCCACCATATATCATCATTTGAATCTTCATTATTTTCTTCATGTGCCTTTGAATAATTAAGAGGGCTTCTTGAGCATGACACATAGATTTGTAGGCCACATAGGCCTAAATTGTTGAAGAAGTATTTAGAATCAAATGTCATCATTTGTCCTCCTTGTGGTATCCTCCCTGATAGATTATTATAGGCCACATCAAAGTAACTTAAGTATGTAAGCATTTGTAGCTCAATAGGAATAACCCCTGATAGTTTATTTTGTGAAAGATCAAGTGATTCAAGTTGTGTCATCTCTCCAATAGATTTTGGAATCTTACCACTGAAATGATTTCTTAAAATATTGAGAACAATCAAATCTTTAAGGGATCCAATATTCCAAGGAATGTTACCTGACAAACTATTGCTAGAGAGGTCAAGACATTTTACTAATCTCAATATGTTCACATATTCCATATATTGTCCTTTATTTATAATTGGTATTTCATCTATATAATATTTTGATTCAAACACACTATTAGATTCATGTTCAATAATTTCTATGTTTTCTAATTGATTTTCCATTGTGGTTAACCTCATAAAGTCCATTGGAATAACCCTTGAAAATTTGTTTTTTGACATATCCAAAATTTTAAGATTTTGCAAGTTCATTAATTGCAATGGGATTGTACCATTGAAATTATTATTTTGTAATGTCAAAATTTAGAGATTTTCTAAACTTTTAACCCAATTTGAAATGTTCCCTTGTAAAATATTGTTTCTTAGATCAAGGACTTGCATATTCTTACATTTTTGAACTGATGATGGAATATGCCCTTCAAGTGCATTGTCTCCCAATTTCAATGTCACAAGAGAATTCATTCCCTTACATATGTTTGGTATCATCCATTTTAACATATTCTTCTCTAGATTTAAGATCTAGACAACATGGAGCAATTTTTTAAACATTGGGGAATCTGACCACTGAACTTATTATTTGACAAATCTAAAATATTCAAACTCTTCAATTTTAAGATAGAATTTGGAATAGAACTGCTAAAACTATTTTTTGCTAATGAAAGAAAATGAAGATCTTGTGCATATTTGTCAATTGATTTTGAAATTGATCCTCCAAATAAGTTATTTGAGAGATCTATGTACTCAATTGATGTGAGTTCCCAAAGACAATTTGGAATAAATCCACTTAGAAAGTTGTTTGACAAATCTAAGAATATAATAAGATATTGAGTTGAAATAAATGCAGGGAAATTTCCTCTAATATTACATTCATGTAAACCTAAATAGCCAAGCTGAAATTTGGGAATGGTAGAGGCACTAATTTTTACAGTCAACATATTGCTTGAGAGATCAAAAAAATAAAGTTTTGGTCAATTATTCAAAATAAAGAATGAGAAAGTTCCATTTAATCTATTGTTGGCTAAATTAAGCCACCTTACCTTGGATAGCTTAGCAAATGAAGTTGGGATTGGACCACTTAAAGAGTTATTCTACAATTCAAGGTCACCCAGGGCTGAGAGATTGCCTACTGTAGATGGAATGCTGCCATTTAGATTGTTTGAACTTAGATCAAAATATTGCAGTTTGGAAAGATTGCCTAGAGTAAGTGGAATGTTGTCATTTAATTTGTTTGAACTGAGAAAAAGATACTCTAGATTGGAGAGGCCACTTAAAGAGGATGGAATAAAACCTTCCAAATTTTTCAAAGAAAGATCAAGAGTTGACAGAGGGAGAGCTCCAAGAAAGGTAGGAATCTTACCTCTAAATGAATTTCTTGAAAGTCCCAACTGTCGAATCCATGAGAGATTTGCAAAGGGAGGAATTTCTCCTGAAATGCCACAATCATTCATGTAAAGTGTGGTGAGATTGGTGAGAGAAAGCAAGTATCCTTCCAACCAAGTATCTTTTGCCATAGTGAGAGTCATGTTGCTCAGTCCAAGATGCTCCAACACTCTCAAATGTGTTATCCACTCACCCAATTTGTTGCTCTACAAACCATCATTCCAAGAGAGGTCAAGGAATTTCAAGGTGGACATGTTACCCATCTCCCTTGGAATGGCACCATGGAGATAATTGTAACGAAGGTCCAAGTGCTCCAACTGCCGTAGTTTAGCCAACTCTCTTGGAATTCGGCCAGTAAAATGACAGTCAAATAAGCTCAAATACTTCAATCTCCTTAGCTCTCCAACTTGTGGAGGGATGGAAAGAGAGTCGAAGTAATTGTAAGTGAGGTCCAAGTGCTCCAAATGTAGTAGTTGGAATAGCCCCCCTCGAACTTCACTCCATTGAATTTGAGAGTGACTGAGATCCAAGGTGAGAACATGGCCAGTGTGTGGGTGGTAGCCCACTCCTTTCCAAGCACAGCAGTCGAACCCTCTCCATGATTCCAGGGAGTCAAGCTAGTTTTCTCTAGAATAAGTGAAGTCAATGCCTTGTTTGAAATCCAAAAAAGAATTATGTTCCTCTTGTAAACATGCAGAACAACAAATAATAGATGGCAGCAATAAGATGTCGCAACCCCTATTTTCAATAGACTATTTAATGATTGTTGCATATCACTTTATTTAATAAAGAAGATTATTGTTATAGTTGCTTATTTAATTAAATGTTAGTTAAAGTTAATTTCTCTTAGAAGAAATAACAAATAATTTTAGATCATTTATTGATTTTATTTAAAAATTATAATTAATATTTTATTGTTTTAGAAGATGTAATGTTTATAAATCATATTTGTTGTTTAATATTAGTTTTAATTGTAATTAAGTGGTAATTCTTTATTATTGATTGTGGAAAATCATCTCACGTATATAGTTAAAGTGATTTTCTTTATTATTTATTTGAACAAATAATTAATTTGCAATTAAAAAAGTTACTTCCTTAATATTTATGGTGAATAAATATTGTGCATGAAAATGATTTTTTGGGTGAATTTCACGATTAGGTTATGAAGAAAAACTAAAAAAGAAATATTTTAAAATGAGGAAATCAATAACAGAAAACATACAATTGCTTTTGATAATCTTCTTTACTGCTCTGCAAATGATAACTGAAAATGGATGCTCGAGAAGGGGTTTTTGAAAGGCAACAAAACAAGAATGGTGGAGATGGGAAGAATTACAGGAGAAGAAAGAGAAACAAGAAGAAGAAAATCTTCAGGAAGTGATTCTCCAAGTTTTTATATTCTTCTCAAATGCTTTCAATTTAAAATACGTAGATAAATGAACCCTTATGAAAAGATTGAACTCCTTCTTTTGAAACCTCAATTGTCTATATTGTTGAATTCATGTATTTAGAGTTTAAATGTAAAAGTTTCTGAGTGAAATTTTATATCAAGACTGTATCTCCGTAATCTCTTGGTGGTATATGCATTTATATTTATATATATATACAAATATGTATAATGTATTTTATTTTTAATTATTTCCTAATTGTTGTGCATTGCATTCTGTGCAGTAATGCAACTTTTATTTTCGTTTTATCATTAAGATGTTGTGTTTCTAGCAACTAAATTAGTAATATTATATATGTGAATATATTATACAGCACTGTATAATGTATACACACATATACAATACCCATATAAAATATATATATTGAAAAGATTATAAATCTGTCTTATTGAATCGTTGTATAAATTACCAGCGATGGGAGTTGTTTTTGAAATAATGGTAATGAGTTGGGTCGGCCTGCCTGGGAAGGCAGCGAACTCCCCACAAGCCCACAGGCCACGGCCTGTGGGGAGGGCGTTGCCCTCCACAAGCAGCAATAATCTAAGTGATCTGGCAGTCCCTTTTGAAGGCGTGTAGTCTCCATATGGTTATTTTCCCTTAAACCTTGTTTCTGTGTTATTTTTCATTATTTTTAAGGTATTTTAAGCTATCTCTAATAGCTCAAGGCTCATAGCTTTTCGAAGAGTTTTACAAAGCCAGTTGCAGGTTTATGTACCATGAATTTCTTAAGATTTATTTTCATGAAGCTCTAGGCAAGGATTCTCTCTCACAAATGATTAACCAGGAAAATATGAAATAAATTGTTAAAATGGACGGTATTGAGCTTATAACCAGTTCAGGAAATCACTTATTGATATTTACTACATGACCATATCCAAGAATTTAGTGTTTGTCCTTTTCACCTTGTTATTGATAGATCTAAACAGACTGGATATATTCATGTAGTTTGGTGGCTTGGGTCCCGAATTTGTCTTTTTTTTTAAATCAATTTCTTCTTCTTAATTAGGAAAGATTTATAAGTAAACCAAATTCCTTTTCCATATATCGATTTTATTTTATTGTTATGTATATCCTTTATTTTATTTTCAATTCTATAAATTCAAACAATTGATGTATTGGTAAACAAATCGAAGTTTTTCTTTAAATTCTTTAGTGCCATTGACATTTAAAATGTAAAACTGATGTTGCTGCCCTGGACGCCTCTGTATTCTTGGCATGGAGAATTGTTTCTTATAATTGTGCTATTCGTGGTTTAAGCCCTCTTCCCCAAGTTTTCCCTTTTAAGCCTGAATCTTTGGGAATAAAATTACTTCCCACCGAATCTTTCTTAAGAAAGATGCTTCTTACCTTTTAAATAAGTAAAAAGGAGGGTAAGATAATATATGATGTTTTTTTTATCTCTTTAATCAAAGAGAATATTTATGCGGTAAAGTAATATGTGAGGAATAGTCTTTTATTGAACTCATTTAGTAACTATAAGTGTACTTCATAGATATTTAATAAATAGTTAATAAAGTAATGAAAAATAATTAAGTTGTAAAGAAAATGTCGATTATATTTAATTTAAAATATATTAATAAAAAAATTTTGAAGAAAAATATTTGAAGTATTAGACTCATAAAAGAGGGCAAAGTTAAAGAATTGAATTTATGAAAATTGGAGATATTTTATTACACTTGATTTATATATATATATATTTAGATTGAAATTAATCTATGCCTATTAGGTATCAAGAATCAAATTGAGGATTTTATAAAGATAAATAAATGTTAAATCTCACTTTACCATATTAAAGTTTAAGTTTAAGGATGGCAATCCTCTCAGGCATCATGGTTTATCAAAGCACGTACAGAGAAATTAGATACTCCTTCACTCAGTTGATCTTGAGATTTATTTGCACTAGAATGTATACTTATATATGCTCATTAGCTTATATATAGGATCTTCTTAATCTTTATATAGTATTGATTCCTTATTGTTGAAACTTCTTAGAATCAATGAGTTCAGAAGTAAACCATTCTTGTTATAATTGCATAGGCATTACTTTCATGAAGCTTTATGTGATTGGCTTATGGCTTTCAATATACTTATGTGATAATTGAGAAGTTATTGGAGGTAGAATTGTTTCACTTGCAAATACTTGGGAGTGATTCATGAAAGGGTTGACATTGCCATAATCTCATATGCCAGGAGGATGCATAGGTGAAACTTGAAATAGTATCACGTAACTTCATGCAGGACAATTATTTGTTAACCTTTCAGTTCTTATGAATATTAGGATATGAAATGTGGAAGTGTTTAAAAGATAATTCCTATGAAGAGGAACCATGTTATCCTTTGTAATTGTTTGCTTTACTAATTAGAAGTGTGTATTAAAGTTGTAAATGGTCATGTCGACAAGACAATATGATCATCGCCAATGAGGCATTTTGTAACCATTAAGATTTTGTAACCAGTAAGGCTCTGTCAGTGATACATTTCATTAAGCCAGTAAGGCACTTTTACGAGTGGTTTTTCATCCCTACAAGGGTTTTCCACTCATGAAAATCTCTGTGTTATGGGTTCTTTGTGGATGCACTTATGATTTTGCTAGTTTCCTTAATTTGTATTTTAGTATTTTAATTTTCATGCATTACTGATATGATAAACCTCCTGGTGTAAGCCTACATGGCTATATCTTGTAATGGCATAATCTTGTTTTGGTATACTTGATTCATTGATGTATGTTATTTCATTTGAATATAATGATGAAAGTAATTTTGGGAACTTAAGGAAATAGTTAATTAGCTTATGTGTTTTCACAACATTACATAAGAACACCACCCAAATGCCCACACCCATTTTTATTGCCTTCCAAAAGTAATTCTCACTATGAGCAGCACGCTTTGCAAATCCCAAAGGCTTATCTTCCCTGCGGATGAGATGGATTTGCAAGGTGAGGCAGATTTATAGCCCATTCAAAGTGTGATCCAGCACAAAAATGTGGAAAATTTGAAGAAAAAGTTAAAAAGGAGAAAGCCACGATCTTAAAAATTTTCAAGTTGTTTTCTTTATATTTCTTTTCATATGTCTGTCAATTCAATGGTCATTAATAAGTCTGTTTTTGAATAATCATAAGACCAAAATACAGAGCTTAATTGCTACGAAATTTCTTAACTACATTTTCCATTTCGTGTTGACTAAGAAAATGTTTTGGTCAAACACGGCATTGGAATTAACTACCCCTCAAAAAATAAAATATCTTTCACTTTTCTACCACAAATCTCTATGTAGAGTGTGAGACTTTCGCGGGGGCAGAAATAGATTTGTGTAGTGTTTAATAAATTAAAATTTAATGCTTACAAAATTTTACGAAAGCTAAAAAAGGATTAGCGTATTATGACTTCAATTTTTGGGAGGGGAGTATAAATATTTAAGGTTAAGTTATTTTGTATGTAATAAATGTTGAAAATAAAAAAATAAATATAAAAAATAAATGTATTTAGTTTTGTAATCAATTTGGTATAATATTGAAATTTGAATATTTGGAGATTAAGAAGGAATCATTACAATATTTAACTTGTCTAATAATCAAACTGTTTTACTTCCACGTTGTAAGTTTGTACTTGTAGAAATATCTTGTACTCATTGAAATAATTAGGTAATCTATATAGTTCTACTTTCTACTTCACTTAATTTATCTTTGTTTCTTTTGCTTTTCTAATATCTGGGTTCAAATATAGATACCACCGCTCTAGGAAAATTCACCGCCAACAATTCACAGACGGAAAATTAACCATCAGAAATTCATGCAATTATTTTTTTGCCGTATGCCACATACACATGCCATTCTTTGTCATACCTTTTTAGATGACAATATTATGCTTTCAGTTACTTGTGTAGAACATTTGTTGCCCTCGCTAGTTCCATCATTTCTATGCAGGGCGAGGTGTGGGAAGTACTGAGCATTCCTCGAAAATGATTGAATGTAAGATTATTAAGCCAAAATGTTGGCTTTCATTCCAAATACATTGGGGCACTCGAGTTTGTATGTGATGAACACGCCCATATGCCTGAAAGCTAGGACACAATAGATGGCTTTCTTAGGTGAGTTATCGGAGTGGTGGCTAAGGGTAATTTTCAAATCCTACTGTGCCATTGTCATGCATGCTATAAGGTTGGTGTTGGGCGACTAGTATTCCAATGATGCCTATTGTTACCGTGTTAAAGATAATGGAGGACCTCGTGTGGTCGCGGTGGCATGGAGGTTTGAAGGAAATCTTGTGAAATGCTTCACCTGGCATTGGTTTGGCCTCGCAAAGGAGAGTATGGTTGCGGGTATCTGACGAGTGTCACCCTACCTGGGTGTCATTCGTGATTTAGCGTTGTGGTATGAATGTTGAACAGAGGTGACATCACACATGCATGGGTATTAATTTTATTGGCATTAGGGGTGCAAGG
The DNA here is from genome assembly GCA_007258455.2 of Sequoia sempervirens. NCBI lineage: Eukaryota > Viridiplantae > Streptophyta > Pinopsida > Cupressales > Cupressaceae > Sequoia > Sequoia sempervirens. Next base: position 15,540,115 of record VDFB02000013.1, on the reverse strand, counting down.
GTTACGTGGATAGGAAAATATATAGAATTAAAATTAAAGAAGAACTGTAGTGTAAAATATAATAAATTGTTGTAATATGCATTTGGAGATTGGAAATTGAATGAAAGATTTGGAACAAGTTTAATTGTGATTTGCAAATTTTAAAAGATGTAAGACATGTTTGGAGATTGAAAATTGTAAGAAATATTTGTTATTATTTCAACTTTGATGATTTTGTATTGAATGATCTGGCATGTAATCCTTTTTGCATCGATATTTCATATCACGGTTAGTGATCTATAATCAAGATGAGGACAAGATATGAATGGATTTTAAACAAAGATAAGTAAATTCATCATGAGGTAAAGGGAGGGTATGCAGATAATAGGGAGTGAAGTGAAAAAGTCAAAAAGCATAAACACTGAAAAAATATAGAAAAAAAGAATAAAAAGTTGATAGACAAATAAAGATACTAATAAATTACAGTTTTTATTCTTTATAAGTTTAGGAATAAAAATTAAAAAGTTGATAGAGAAATAAAGATACTAATAAAATAAACTTTTTTAATCTCTATAGAATAAAACATTGATAGAAAAATAAAGATATTGATTAAAAACTTTTCTTATGAGTATCTTTATTTTGCTTGCAACTTTTTTCCCTTTCTCCCTATATTTTTTTAAGTATTCTTGTTCTTGTTTCTCCTTACCTTGCTCCCCATGGTCTCCACACCCTCTTCTTGACCTTACCATGTATTTAATTAGCTTAGTTTGCAATCAAGTCATCTTTTTCCCTCATCCTAATGATGCATCAATCTGAACTATTGATGCAAAAAAGTTTACACAATTATTTTCAAAAGCATACTAACTCATGTACATGGACCATGGTAAAAATCGTGTCTATTAAACACAAGCATAATGATAAAATGGTAAAGATACTCGACTTAGTAATACTAACCTCCTATGTGTATGTTATGTGCACCTAAAATCTAGGAGCTCGTGGTTTTGCTTTGTATTTCATAAAGTTTGGTCTGCATCAGAATTTCTGCAGTCAATTATAAGAATTATTGTTTTCAAGTGCTTTGGAATGATCCTTACCCGAAAACACATAGAAAACCTAACTTAGAAATCCCTAGTGCATAGAATTTTTTTCCAGAAATAGATAAATATATTATCTTTTTGTTTTTCAGCAACAGGTATACATATTTTGTCTCCATTTGGTTAGACACATGCATTCAAACTGGACCTACTAATCTAATAGACTTGCTGCAATACACAGCATACAAATTTGATCCCCTTTATTGATTCTCTTTATCATGTCCTGCTCCTAAGGGTATTTGTTCTCAAGATGTTCAGTTCCACGCCTGTACATGGTAATACCAATTGTGCAGCTACTATAGCAATATCACTTTGCTGGCAATGTGAGTTGAATCTTTTAAATTTCATTAGTATATTATTTTCTCCTTCTAGCACTATACTCCCTCAATCCTATGATCCACAATCACATGTAGTTCATCCCTTAAACAATGGAAGCTAACTAGTAAGTCCATCCCTCAATTGAATGGGTTAACTAGTCAGAACTGAAGGACTTGACCTCTTCTTAACTGAATATTCAGTAATTCCTAACTAAAAGACAAAGAATAATAGAATTACAACACTTCCTATCTAACTGCTACTCCTATGCTGTCAGAACACTCACTCAGCTAACTACCTTGTTTCATTATTCCATTTTCCTAACTAAAAGTGCTTATAGTATTGTGTAACTGCTAAAAGTAACTATGCTGAAAGTGCTTACAGTCCTATGTAACCGCATAAGACAAATTGCGACAAAGAGTATGAATAAATACTCTCATTGAAATGTGAAGCTCTACTTTTGTTCTTCCTATGTGCGTTGTTGTTGAAGTTTTATTACTTATTTAAAAACAGGGTGATCCCACAATATTGGTTTACAATTTTTGTCTAAATTAGACATTGAACTGATTTTTTCTAACTAAATCTTCACTTTCAAGCACCTATAGTGGCTAAACCGTGAGGAATTTGAAAATGATGCAAACTAGTTTTTTTCAATAAACATCATTTTTAAGGAGTGATGCTCACCGTATACAACATAGTTTTTTTTTTCACAAAGGATAAAATTCTAATTTTTTCGAATTTATATTTGTAACTACGATATCTAGTGCTTTCATTTGGTTTCATAGTGTTTTATTGAATATTTTTTCCTTAATCAAGTTTCGAAGTCAAACCAATTATAATTCAGACATAAGCGGACTGTATACAACATAACTCTTTTTGTATGTATCAAAATTCAAATTATTTTTTTGTTGGATCAAGGACTTCAATATCTAGTGCACTAATATTTTTCAAATTTTTTTTGATAATTTGCTATTTTTCCACATGTGCAGAATAGAGAGCTTGATTTTCGGCAAAAAACCTACATTTACAAGAAATAAAAAATAAATATATTAATAAAATTAAATTTATTTAAAATTATACTTTTTGGGAAGCTTATAATAAGGACTACATACTTACAAAAAATAAATTTTAAATGAATTCATTTGATCCCCCAAAAGGTAAATCAAAAGCGATATTTTATCAGCATTTTGATAGGTGTAAAGGAGACTCCGTTATAAATATGGTTTAAAACTAGCGAGGTTCTATCCAAGGGGATTTGATCTAAGGTGGTTCGATCAAACCCTCTTCAATTGAAATCCTTTAAATAAAACTTTTCAAGGCTTAAATCATTATATTTTCTAAAAAAAATGATTTCATCAAAAATCAAGATCTCTCAAAAATTGTAAACCAATATTGTGGGATAACCCAATAGATAATATATTAATAATTTTATTTGCAACATTAATGAGATCTTTTAAGCCCCTCATAAATGTGAGCTAAAGACATATATTTATAACAATGTGCTATCCCATTATATAACATTGTCAATAGAACAAAAGATCATATATATAACAGAAATTTGGACACGGAAAAGCTTTCATTCAAAATAGAATCACCAAGCCTTTTCACTGTACAATTCAACCCACATTCAACTACAAGTCCAGGCAGATATTGCCTGCAATGGGGTACCTTTCCACCCAATTATTATGGTTGATCCATTGGCCTCAAGAGTATAACATTCTCCATGAAGAAATTCTTTCAGCAATAACCTTGCCCGATATCAAACTTGATGGTTGAAGGTCATTTCCATAAATCTGGCATGTCTAAAGAAACCTCTCCACACATCAGTTCTAACATGTCTAACCCTCCTATCGTTTCCCTCACAGGCTATAATATTCCTTATTTGGCTCCCACTAAATACTTCTTCAAATCTAATCCTTCGAGCATCATCTCTGTCTGGCAAGACTGCATCCTAGGAATCAAACCAAGTGTTGGAAGAGAAAAGTACCTCGATGAATTGCTTGTCAAAAGAAGGAGAGTTGTGGTCAACTTCAATTTTTGTACTCACCATTATCTGAGGCCTTACAATGTGGTCCCATGGAGGGGGGCTTCCTTAAAATCCGGAGCAGATTCTGCTTAAGTTTTTAGCAGAATTTTTTTTGGTTAGTGGTCCCATGAATATTTGCAAGTTTCAAATTTTTGATAGGCTAGTGGTGGAATGGTGGTGGAATGGTGGTGTTGTTAATAAAAAATTAATAAATAAACAGTATTTCCCTCAAAAATTGTGGCAAGTGGCAGGAAAGTACTATTAAGCAGGTGGAGCAATTTCTAGCCCCCCCAATCCCACCAGCTGAAATTTTCAGCCACCTACTTATTGGGCTGAAAAAAATTCCGTTTAATCCTATAGCATTTTTTTTTCTCATGGGACCACCTGCTTCAGTGAAAATAGGAGCCCAAGCCCCCCATGGGACCATACAGTGAATCTCTTTACCACATTCACAACACTCTGCAAAAGAATCGGCTTATATAACAAACTTCTCAAAATAGAAGGAGCATACACTGCGACTGCCTCACCAAGTTTAACGTTGAATAAACCTTGGCGGATCTCCTCCATACTTACGACCTCCACCATCTTGTATGAAAACGGGACCGCCAAAGAGATAGCAAACTCTTCAAGTCTTCTTCCGCTATTTTCAGTTCATCGCCATTCATCCCAATTGTTGTGAGCTTGAGTCTAAGCTCGAACAAAGAGGAAGAAGCTCTCAGAGCAAGACTCTGGATTAGAAAGGGGATATTACATGCTTTTATTTGGTTATAATTTACACATCCTATAAAATTTCCTTGTCGTGCATAAAACCAAACATGAAACTCATTCTTCCAACGGTTTAAATGAAGAGAATTCCAGATAGTGACACATCTTATAACACTTGCATTTATAATGCCTGTCTACAACCACCCACAACCCAGGAAAGCAGGAAAAGATTAAAACATGTTTACTAAAAATAGTTGTATACCGGCAGTGGAAGGGAGTTGTATATAGCAACAAAAAATAGTTTTATATAGTGGTGGACGGAAGTTGTATACGACAAAAAAGAGTTGTATATCGGCATGAGATAGGTTTCGATTGAGCGTTCACTCTATATAGTCTATTGGCTAATAAAGAAACTAGTTGGGGAAGTGGAAAACAAGATAGTGGAGTGTAAGTGAGGTTGAATCCATTTTGCTAGAGGGCTTCCCTTTTTAGTTATGGGTGGCTCCAATTCAATGTAATAATTCTCAATGTAAAACTTTTGTTGAAATTAATAAAAAGGGTGTGGCCCTCTAGAGCCACTTTTACCGAGCAAAAAAATATATATTATGCTTTCAATTGTCCATGCATGCTTCATTTCATCTAATGATGATAGTACCTTAAACAATGTGTTATTTTTCAAAACAAATTACTACAACAAATGATCAATTTTTGAATTACCTATAAAATTTCAAGAGGTTTGAAATAAAATTGAGTATTAAATTTGAGCATACTTCCAATGCCAATATAACTAACTTCAATTCTTTCGACAATTTGATGATAAATTCCATATTCTTTTTATAAAAATCCAATGTGTTTCTTCCTTTCTCATGCCTACTAGTAGTTTTCTCATGCTTTGTCATATCCTTTGGTAGACTAGAATATTGGAATATTGGTTCATGTATATTGAGATTTTTTATTCTACACAATGAAAATAAATAAATAAAATAGACACTTTCTTTTAAATTAAAATCTCCTAATAGCTCAATCTTTCACCAAGTTTCTATTTCTTTTTAGTTTATCTTCATTAAGGGCTAAGTCTTCCTTCCTTATTCCTCAGAACCATCATCACCGCCAACTCCCTACCGTTGACACTTCCTCGACCCTCTCCTCCTCTCCTCTATCTCCTCCTTCACACCCACACCTACTTCATTCCCACCTCCTACTTCCTTCCTCCTTATTCCTCCAAACTGCCATCATCGCCAGCCTCCTATCATCATCACTCCTTCCTTGACCTTTGTTCCTCCACTACCACTCCTTACTCTCGCCTTTGACCCCGTAACAATTCATGGCTACCACGTCTATCACCTTTTTACCTCCCACCTTCGACCAATTGCCTACCCACTCCAGCATCTTCCACTTCCATTTCCTTTTACTCGTTCTCTGTTATGACCTCCATCAAGCACTTCATTCCTTTTATCTCTCTATAGCCATCGATACTCTTTCACCACTATTATCTTCCGCTTCCATTGCCTTCTAATCACATTCTCTGTTACAACCTCTATCAAGCACTTCATTCCTTTTATCTCTCTATAGCCATCGATACTCTGCCACCACTGATATCATCATTCACCACCTTTTCTTGCTCCTTCATTCATCCTACTTCCCACTCAACTTCATGGGATTAAAACACCTGTGGCAGTGCTTCCACAACCTTGCAACTTATCGTTGCACTGTGGGGTCATCCCCAATAAATAATTGACTCTTATTAACAATAGAAAGGATGAAAAACATTCATATAACTTAATGAGGATGTTTATAAATTTTTAGAATTAATGTGGAAAAAATCTTTTTTTAAAATGATATTTATTTAGATGAGTGGTTGATCTTTTTGTTTAATTTTTTTAGAATAATTTTATTTTAATAGAAAATACATGATAAACAATAAATTGATAATTCAACTTATCAATTAATTTGTATATATATATATATATATATGTGTGTGTCTTTTAAAACTCTATATAAAATATGCTTAGAGACATCCTTCTCAAGGTTTCCTTTTTTCATTCAATTTCTCACATATAAGTGCAATAGACACCTTGAGAAGGATATCTCTCAACTTAATTTATAAATATTTTTAAAATGTTATATGTTAGTAACATTCATGATTGCAACATGTAAGACATTAATTCAATTCCCATTATAACTATAAGCTAAGTAAAATATTATTAATTTAAGATAATTAAAATGTGATTTATGTCCTCAAAACAAAATCTACATAAGTAATATATACTTAACTAATAATATTATTATATAAGTAGAATAGGCACCTATTTTACAATAGTTGAATAATTATTGATTTATTCATATATATTAAATTTCTATACCTAATTCTAATTTTAGTCCTAATCCTAATTATTGTAACCTTAACCCAACCTTAACTCTAACCATAAACCTAACCCCAACCTAAATTATAATCCTACTCTAATTATAATACTCACCCTAACCCTAACCCTAACCCTAATTATAACAATAATTGTAAGTGTAATTGTAACCATAATTATAACCCTAACCATAAACATAACCCTAGAAACCCCTTTCTAACCCTAACTTTGATTGTAATTGTAATTCTAATCCTAAAATTAACTGTAACCTAACCCAAACAATAATTGTAACACCAAATGTAATTCTAACATTAAATTTATTCATAATTCTATCCTTAACCCTAATTGTAGCTATAATCTTGATTCTAAGCCTAGATGTAATCCCAAATGTAATCGTAAACTTATTTTTAAACTAACCACATATCTAATTTAAATTATAATTGTACCAAAAATTCTACCGTAACCCTAAATACAATTTTAACCTAAACCCTAATTATAACCCAAACCATAATTGTAAGTCTAGCCTTAATCCTAACCCTAAACCTAATCCTAGTTGTAATCTTTAACCTAACCCTAATTGTAATAGTAACCCTAACCCTGATATTGGAAATAAGTTTATGATTATGAATAATGTTGATTTAGTAATTAATTTTATCTATTTATACAGTATTTTAATGAATGGGAAATACTATATCTTCTAATAATCTTTGAACATGAATATTGAAATTAATTATATAAAAAGTATTTGAACATGTAAATAATATGTATTTTGTTTACAATAGTAGCATAAAGATTATGTGCAATACTTAACTCAACAAATAAGTAATAAAATTAGATAGTGTACTATAATAACATTTGATTTAGGTGGGAAACCATTTAAGAAGAAAACTCCATCACTAATATTAACCACTGAGTATTTATTATATTTACAAATATGATTAGAAATATACAACACATATTATGTTATGTTATACTCAACATGTTATGATTTATTTTTCTAGAGTATGCCCTGCTTTACTTCACTTTGTATGCTATATTCTACTTATTATGCCTTAATGTTCTTTATATAATATGCAATACATGACTTTCAACCATATTATTATAGTGTAAAATTTTAGGGTAAAAGCATAAAGATGAATCTGTGAAACGTGGAAATTTTTTCCTTGGGCAAAAAAATGAAATCGGCTTGCCAAAAATAGGATCCCACTTTTTTATAAACAAGATCCCACTTTTAAAAAATGGGATCTTGTTTAGCTTTGAGATCCTGAGCCTAAATTCTAAACGGGATCACATTTATTAATGGGTCCCAAACCGACGGATGGGAAATAGGATCCCGATCTTTACAAAACGAGATCCTTTTTTAAAGTGGTATTTATTTTTAAAAATCAACAAAAAGCAGTTATTCACAAAGCATGAGATCTTGATTTCACAGAGACGACAGTGACAACAATGACCTCCAGGTAGGCCTCCACCCCCAATCTTTTTGCTTTTTCATGTTTTTATTTAATTCTTAATACAATAATAGATTTTAGCATTTTTTTCAATTTATTTAGCATTTTATGTATTTTATTTACCTATAATAGAAGAAATGATGATTTGTAGAAGTATAAGAAAAAATGAAATGAAACTTTCAAGATATTGAATAGAAATGAAAAAATCAACCTTAAATCGTATCTTAAGAACAAAATTTAGTTTTTGAAACCTAAATTGTTCAATCAAACCAAAAGAAATTGCATTTGAAAACCCTAAATTGAAATGAAATAAAAAAAGATTGCATTTGAAAACCCTAATTACTTTTTGAAACCCTAAATTCATATCAAACAAAAAATAATTGCATTTGAAAACCCTAATTTGAAATGAAACAAAAAAGATTGCATTGAAAACCCTAATTGCTTCTTGAAACCATAAATTGAATTCAAACAAATTTTTTTTCTAAAACTCTAAATTGAAATCAAACAAATCATTTTGCATTTGAAAACCCAGATTTCAAGCTCAAGAATATTTGATAATGGAAAAAAATAATTTGGATTGCTTAAATGTTTTAAATTTCATTTGCATTGTATGGAGACAAGTATGTAGGCATGCTTATGGAAGAAATTATTCAATAGATTTAGGTTGATACATAGTAAATTAGGGTCCTTGATATTGACAATGAAATAGGATTTGATAAATATTATATATTTAAATGTGTATTCATCAACAAACACAATCAATTAAACGTTATGAACATGATATAATTAGAATAGAAAACAATATGTTAAACTTTACTTGTGGGACTAGTGGATCATTACAATTGATTTAAATTTTCAATGTTTGCTTCAAATTTAGTTGGCAAATTCCTAAATCCTTGTACAATCCATTTCCAATTGTCACTTAATTAGGTAAATTTGCATTCATTTCTATTTTATGTTTTGATCTCTCTTAGTCATGCCTTGTTTCCATTTCTTGTTTGCATGTGTTGTCTCTTATCTTTCAACAATCTTAACTCTCATTCTAGTCAATTAGTTGTTAATTAGGCTTCTAGTTTAGTCTAAAATCTCAATTTACACTAGTTACCTAGACACTAAAAGAATCTAAATATTTTTCTTTCCTTTCTTTTAGGTTCTTTCAATTCCAAACAATCCAAAATAAAATAAGATTTTGGATCTTTGGGAAAATTCAACATTAACTAATTTTATTATACATTTTATATCATAAAATTCATTTAAGTGGGAAATATTCAACTTTATCATAATATATTAAACTTCATATATATATATACAATCAATATTAATGAAAAACATGTTAAATAAAATAATCTTATATTCAATTAAAAAAATCAAGTTAAAGTATACATCAAACTCAATCTTCATAATACATAATTATGTGTTTCTATTACGAAAATAGTCAGTCTATTCATAAAATCAAAAACATTCATAAACTAATGTTCTTGCATATGTGATGAATCAAAAATATTAACCCCCTTACTTGTCATCCTATTACCCTAAACCCTAAACCAATGTCTTAAGGGGTCCTAATATGACATTGTTGAAGGCAACCAAATTTAACAATAATAAGATCATGCAAGATTATAATATGAATGAGATTTCATGAGAGGTTGGTCAGTGGAAACAAAAGCTATCTCAATCAACTGTTCCACAAGAAAATGTTGTTCACTAACTTGCAAGTCCATTATTCTAAGGGCCACCCAAAATTCACCCTAAACCCTAAACCCTAAACTCTAAACTCTAAACCCTAAATCCTAGAGCATTCATTTTATCTTAGGACCTTAAAATGAAATTTTGTTTCCTTGGGCAAGTCCACCAAATTTTATTCCCTTAAGCCATGTCATTTTGTCCTAGGACCTTACTATATAGATCCCCTTAAGCCATCCTATTACCCTAAACCCTAAACCCTAAAGCCATCATTTTTTCCTAGGACCTTAATGAAATTTGGTTGCCTTGGGAAACTTCACCAAATTTTATTCACTTAAGCCATGCCATTTTGTCCTAGGACCTTACTACATAGATCCCCTTAAGCCATCCTATCACCCTAAACCATAAACCGATGACTTAACGGGTCCAAAAATGACATTTCTCAATTGGATCAACGAAGTTCTCAAAATTTGGTGAAGTCTTCCCAAGGCAACCAAATTAACAATAATAAGATCTTGCAAGATTATAATATGAATGAGATTTCATGAGAGGTTGGTCAGTAGAAACAAGAGTTATCTCAATCAACTATTCCACAAGAAAATGCTCACTAACTTGCAGTTTCATTATTCCAAGGGCCACCCAAACTTCACCCTAAACCCTAAACCCTAAACTCTAAACTCTAAACCCTAAACCCTAAAGCATTCATTTTGTACTAGGACCTTAAAATGAAATTTGGTTACCTTAGGCAACTCCAAATTTTATTCCCTTAAGCCATGTCATTTTTTCCTAGGACCTTACTACATAGATCCCCTTAATTCATCCTATTACCCTAAACCCTAAACTTTAAACTCTAAACCCTAATCCCTAAAGCCATCATTTTGTCCTAGGACCTTAACGAAATTTGGTTGCCTTGGGCAACTTCACCAAAAAAAATTCACTTAAGCCATGTCATTTTTTCCTAGGACCTTACTATATAGATCCCCTTAAGCCATCCTATTACCCTAAAACCTAAACCCTAAACTCTAAATTGTAAACCCTAAAGCATTCATTTTTTCCCAAGACCTTAATGAAATTTGGTTGCCTTGTGAAACTTCACAAAATTTTATTCCCTTAAGCCATGTCATTTTGTATACATAGATCCCCTGAAGCCATCCTATATTAATACATAGATCCCCTTAAGCCATCCTATATTAATAGTTAATTATTTTTTCATTCAAGTAACGTGCCTTAGACATAATTGACGCTTACACATTTTATCATTTGTATTCAATTAGCCCATTTATATTGAATGGTTAAGAGTATTTCCTAAACATGTATCTTACATTTCGAAGTTACAAATCTAATGCAGGTTCACTTATATATTAGAGATCATGGATCAATTCAATAATATCTATAATCCACCTCCACGCCCTCCATTTCCACCACCTTCACCTCCACCTCCAACCACTCCACCTTATGATCCGAAGGATCTTCGTCAAAAATTGAAGTTTCTCTTTTATCTCTAGAATCGGCATCATCAGGAAGAGTTTGAAATCTTGACTCCAATGCAACTCGAACGGAGTCAAATGAAGCTACGGGGCCCAAGATATGCTCAGTCAAACCTTGGTCAACTCAGGGCCTAGGATAGAGAAAAAAGGGTCAAAATTTGAAGTCTCCAAAAGTGATCAAAATTGGTCTCAATGCGAAGAGCTCATCGAGAGCTTTCCGACGGTGTTTGTTTCGAGTGAATTGAACTTCATTTGCCAGAGTTACGAGCAATCAAAGGTCACAGTTGACTAGAGTTGACCAAGTACAATGATGATGTCAGCATGGTACAGTCAGCATCCAATCATCATCATCAGCCAATCACATGTTGACATGTGGCAAAATCTGGATGAATAAAAATAATAATAATAATAAAAATGCACCTAATCCTAAGCCTTAAAACAAGGAAAACAAAACCTACACCTACCTCCCACGTGCAAGCTTACTTGGGGAAAATTTTAAGGAGGAAAAGGTGGGATTTACTTGGAAAAACAAAAAAACTAAAATATTCCCCTTTAAAATATATAATTTCAACCACTAAATTAATGGGTGGTAAGTAATAATTAATAAGCCCAAATTTAAAACAAAGTCCTCTAAAAGGATGAAACAAACAAACTCACATAAACAATATAATCCTGGATATGACAAAAATTAAGGGGCTTAGGGATTTTATAAGTTTTTTAAAAATGATGTAAAATAGGAGATTTGAATATTTTTGTGTAAATAAGGGGGATTTTTAAGTTGTATTTGTAAAAATGGAGAGATAAGGTTGTTTTGTAAAATCAATTGGTTAGTAACCAAATTGATTAAATTTTCAATATAAAAAGGGGGGTTTAGAGGCTTGAGGATTCATGGGGAATTATTCAGGTGTTGGAGACTTAGAGAATTTTGGAGAGATAATTTTTTGTTCTTGTATGTTGGGAGAATGTTGGAATTCTGTCATGCTTGAAGGGAAGAGCTTGCAAACTGTTGTAATGCCAAATTTTTGAAGATTTCAATCGGATTGGTCTACTCTTTGGAGAGGGGCCCGAGGACATAGTCATTCTTACGACAAACTCCATTATCAAGTTGTTTGCATTCTCTCTTTCTTGTCTCATTCTGAATTTTGATTTTGTTCATTTAATTATGTGTTGTTAATTTCCATAATTTAGTAATTTGGAGTTTGGAACTGTAATTGATATGCATTCTTAAAGCAATCGTCTTAGATCCTAAATCAGATCAAATTGGTATCAGAGCTGTGTTTTGACTAGTATTGTAGATCTGAATGCTTACACATTCGAAGCTTCAACAAGGCAAAGGAAAACTTGAAGAATACAATCCTGAGATCTGCAAACGAAGGACTTCGCCAACAATGGATGAAACTAAAGTTGGGAAAATCACTAAGCAAGAGCTTGATGATTAGGCTTTTCAACAAGCCTTTCTTGACATGAAGGCAATGGTGGAAGAGTTGTATGCGGAAAAGAAGAAGCACGAAAAGGGAGTTTCTTCGAAGAAAGAAAAGAAGATCGAAAGGACAAAGGAGGAAAAGATCCAGAAGCTCCATCTCCTCCATCTTCCCCTTCTTCTACATCTTCCCCTTCTTCTTCTTCCCCTTCTACTACTGTTAATCCTTTCAAAAGCAAGTTTAAGCCTATTATTAAACTTGATGTAAAATTTGAATTGCCTAAGTATTGTGGTGAGTTAAATGTCGAGAAGTTAGATGATCGTATCCAACAGGTAGAAGTGTATTGTAGGATTCAAGGCCTAACAGATGATGCTTCTATGATCCAGTTAGCCACTCTCCAGTTGGGAGGTACAGCTCTCACCTGGTGGGAGAGTAGGACTCAGGAGGAAATTGCTCGCCATGGTAAGGTCAATATGACTTGGATGGAATTTATTGCTTCCCTTAAAAAATAGTTTTATCCTTTAGGTTATATGCAAAAATTAAAAATGAATTGGAAAACCTTTAGGCAAGGTAAGGGTCAGTCTGTCCAAGATTATACTCATGAGTTTAGAAAACAAGCTATTGCTTTAAATGTCTCATTGTATACTTAGGATACATTACTCAAGTACATAGGTGGTTTGCATTCTTACCTAAGGCATCCTATTCTAATTTTGAGTCTAATAATTTGGATGAAGTGTTAGTCCAAGCTACTCATTTAGAGTCAAGGGGTAAGAACATTTTCAGTGATAATTTCTCAAAGAAACATCTAAGTCTGAGGGGAAGTCTAAGGGTAAAGAAAAAGATAAAGATAAAGGAAAAGGGAAGAAGATAGCTTCAGTTAAGAATGAGGGTGATAAGCCCACATTCTCCCATTGCAAGAAAGAGGGGAATTATGATTCGAAGTGTTGGAATATTCATCCCGAATTGAGGCCGAAAATATATGGAAGCAATAAAGGCAAGAAAAATACTGCTACAGTGATTCAGCAAGATCTTGGTTCCAACTTTGGAGATGAAACTCAAATTGTTGATGTTGGGATCCAAGGTAAAGGGAAAGGTATAATTATCTCTTTTGATGCATTTTTTTCTAATGCAAATGCAAGTACAAGTAAAGTATCTACTCCTCCTAAAGCTGATAAACAACAGAATGAATTGTTTCATATTCGAGTTGTAACTAAGCACACTAAGATTGATACATTGTTTGATACGGGTTATCAAGTCAACTTAATATCTGAAGAGGTGGTAAAGAAACTCAATCTAGCTACAACACCTCATCCAAAGCCATATCCACTTGGATGGGTTTACAATTATGCTCAACTGTAGGTAACAAAACAATGTAAATTGAAATTTGCTATCACTGCAAACTTTTCTTGATGAGGTAGAAGTAGATGTTGTTCCTTTGGATATGTGTGGGCTTGTGTTAGGGAGTCCTTATCCAGGTATGATAGAAAATAAAATTTTATAGGGGGGAGAATAAGTATCATCTCTTTAAGGATGGGATAGAATGCATTGTACGTGCACACAAAGTTAAGACTAATCTTGCACTAGTTAATGTTGGTCAGATGAAAAAGTTGGTCAATTCTAGTAAGAACTTTGTGTTAATGCTTGTAAAACCCAAAGAGGATGAAAAAGTTGAAGCATTTAAGGGGTGTGATCCTAAGTGTAAAACTAAGATGGTCAAAATAGTTTATGCTTATGATGACTTATTTCAGGAGCCAAAGGGGTTGCCACCTAAGAGAGAGATACAGCATGAAATCCAGTTGCAGTAGGATGTGCCTCTTCCAAATATCGGCATGTACCATTTATCAGTTTTACAGAATGAGGAAATCAAAAAACAAGTTCAGGAGTTGGTTGAAAAAGGAGTCATCCATCCTAGTACATCTCCTTGTGGTTCTCCAATTGTGTTGGTCCCAAATAAATATGGATCTTGGAGAATGTGCATCGATTATTGAGCCTTGAACAAGATAATGGTAAAGAACAGGTATCCTCTTCCTCGAATTGATGATTTACTTGATCAATTAAAACATGCAGTTTATTTCACTAAGTTAGACTTGCATAGCAGATATCATCAAATAAGAATTGCAGAAGATGATATTTGGAAAACTACATTTAAGACAAAATAGGGACTTTACGAGTGGTTGGTCATGCCCTTTGGGCTTTGCAATGCACCAGCTACATTTATGAGTCATGAATGATGTCTTTCGTTCTTTTATTGATGATTTTGTCATAGTCTATCTAGATGATATTCTTGTATTCAATTGAACTTGGGATGATCATGTAATTCATGTAAAGAAATTTTTTGATGTATTGAGAAAAGAAAAACTCTTTGTAAATATGTCTAAATGTGAATTTGTAAAGACATCTCTAGTGTACTTAGGCTATGTCGTAGGGAATGGTTAATTGAAAGTAGACCCTACGAAGGTCGAAGTTATTGTAAAATGGCCTAAGCAAAGTACAGTCACTAAAGTCAGAAGTTTCTTAGGTGTAGTCCAGTACTGGAGAAATTTGATTGCAAACTTCTCCTACATTGCATCACCATTGCACATGTTGACAAGTACGAAGACAACTTTTCAGTGGGGAGGTCCATAGCAGAAGACCTTCAACACTTTGAAGGAAAAGTTGAGCACGACACCAGTTTTGGCTTTACCATATTTACACCAACCATTCGAGATCGAAACAGATGCAAGTGGATTTTCCATGGGAGGAATGTTAATGCAAGGAGGTAAACCAATCTACTATCACTCTAAGACTTTTTCAGGTGCAATTATTAACTATCCTACTTATCAAAAGGAACTTTATGCATTAGTTCAGAGTGTTAAAAAATGGAAACACTACTTAATGGGAAAAGAAATTGTAATCCACACTGATCACCAACCACTTCAGTATTTGCATTCACAATCCAAATTGCAACAAAGTAGGCACTTTAGGTGGATGGGTTTTCTTCAATAGTTTCATTTGGTATTAAGTACAAAAAAGGTGCCCATAACAAAGTAGCATATATGTTGTCTAGGCCTCCTATTATGAATGCTTTGATTATCCTTAAAGGTAGTTCCATGGTGCATGAAAGCTTTCAAGAACAATATACTAATGATGAAAACTTTAAGGATATTTATTCAACTTTAATTGCAGGAAAACAAATAGAAGAGAAAGATTACTATGTGTAGGATAAACTTTTGTATCATTTGGGCAAGTTATGTGTTCTGAAAGATGAACAAGCACATGTAATCCATGAAGCTCACACCTCTTTGATTGTAGGACATTTTGGGGTAAGTAAAACAATTACTCAGTTGCAGAAATATTGTTACTAGCCTAGCAGGAAATTGTCACCAAATACATTAAGGGTTGTATTATGTGTGCAACTAGTAAACCAAGTAATAGAAAATTGGGGTTGTACACACCATTACCTATTCCATCCCGTCCATGGGCAAGTGTGTCTATGGATTTTGTTATGGGTTTACCTATGTCTAGGAAGGGTCATGACTATCTTTATGTAGTACTTGATCGGTTCAGCAAGATGTGTATCTTAATGCCAGGTAAAAAACAAGTCATTGTTGAATTGATAGCTCAAATGTACTTCCAATTTGTATGGGTTCATTTTGGGTTACCTACTTCTATTGTATCGGATCGAGATTCTCGATTCCTAGGAGAATTTTGGTCAGCTTTGTGGGGACTCATGGACACCAAACTGAAGAAGAGTACAACCTTCCATCCATAGACCAATGGATAGACAGAGGTAGTGAATAGGATAGTTGTGTATCTACTCAGAGGCTACTACAGTAAACATCCTAAGTTGTGGGATGAGAGTCTTCTTTATGTGTAGCATGCTTACAACCATGCAACACACTCTTCTATAAAGAGGTCTCCTTTTGAGACTTGTTTCGGTTATGTTCCCAAAACACTAATGGATTTCACTTTTGGGAAGGACGATGTTGAAGATGGATGCCATGATTCAGAGAAGGCTTTGAAGTTCATCCAGAAATTCCAAGCCATCCATCAGGCAGTAGAAGCACAGTTGGAAAAGAGCCAAGCCAAATACAAGGCTCGACATAATAAACATCGCATCGATCATCATTTTCAAGTTGGTGACAACATTTGGTTACATATCAGCAAGGAAAGAATGCAAGGCAAAGGAAGGAAGCTCAAGCCAATTCAGTATGGTCCCTTTGAGATCTTGGAAAAGATCGAAACCAATGCCTTCCGCCTTAATCTTCCTCCATACATGCAAATCTATTCATTTGTCAATGTTGAGAATCTAAAGTTGTACGAGCCTCCAATGATACTGGATGAAGACACAACCATTCAGGTTCCATCAGTTGATGATCTTTCACTAGAGTACATGTCAGAGTTGCCAGAGGATGTCATCCTAGACAGGAAAATGAGGACTTCACGAAGAGGAGCAATTGAGTACCTCAGAGTGGGACTGAAGGGGATGAATCTAAGCAAGGAAAAATGGATGGAGATTGGTAAAGTGAGGGAACTTTACCCTCACTTACATTCTGAGTAATCAAGCTTTCAGAGGTCCAAAAGCTCTCCAGTGGGGAGGACTGATCTAGAGGATCTTCATCAAAAATTGATGTTTCTCTTTTATCTCTAGAATCGACATCATCAGGAAGAGTTTGAAATCCTAACTCCAACGCAGTTCTCGAACGGAGTCAAATGGAGCTACGGGGCCCAAGATATGCTTAGTCAAACCTTGGTCAACTTAGGGCCTAGGACAAAGAAAAAGGGTCAAAATTTGAAGTCTCCAAAAGTGATGAAAATTTGTCTGAACGTGAAGATCTCATCGAGAGCTTTTCGATGGTGTTCGTTTCGCGCAAATTGGACTCTGTTTGCCCAAGTTACGAGCAGCCAAAGGTCACAGTTGACTAGAGTTGACAGGTACAATGATGATGTCAGCATGGTATGGTCAGCATCCAGTCATCATCATCATCCAATCACATGTTGACATGTGGCAAAATCTGGACGAATAAAAATAATAATTAAAAAAAACACACCTAATCCTAAGCCTTAAAATAAGCCTTAAAACAAGGCTAAAATAAGTTTTAAAACAAGGAAAACAAAACCCACACCTACCTCCCATGTGCATGCTTACTTGGGGAAAATTTTAAGGAGGAAAAGGTGGGCTTTACTTGGTAAAACAAGTAAAACAAAAAAAACTAAAATATTCCCCTTAAAAATATATAATTTCAACCACTAAATTAATGGGTGGTAAGTAATAATTAATAAGCCCAAATTTAAAACAAAGTCCTCTAAAAGGATGAAACAAACAAACTCTCGTAAACAATATAATCCCAAATATGACAAAAATTAAGGGGCTTAGGGATTTTATATGTTTTTTAAAAATAATGTACAACGGGAGATTTGAAGATTTTGTGTAAATAAAGGGGATTTTTAAGTTGTATTCGTAAAAATGGAGAGATAAGGTTGTTTTGTAAAATCAATTGGTTAGTAACCAAATTGAATAAATTTTCAATATAAAAAGGGGGGTCTAGAGGCTTGAGGATTCATGGGAATTATTCAAGTGTTGGAGACTTAGAGCATTTTGGAGAGATAATTTGTTGTTCTTGTACGTCGGGAGAATGTTGGAATTCCGTCGTGCTTGAAGGGAAGAGCTTGCAAACTGTTGTAATGCCAAATTTTTGAAGATTTCAATCGGATCGGTCTACTCTCTGAAGAGGGCCCCGGAGACGTAGTCGTTCTTATGAAGAACTCCATTATCAAGCTATTTGCATTCTCTCTTTCTTTTATCATTCTGAATTTTGATTTTGTTCATTTAATTATGTGTTGTTAATTTCAGTTTAGTAATTTGGAGTTTGGAACTGTAATTGATATGCATTCTTAAAGAAATCGTCTTAGATCCTAAATCAGATCACCTTATAGCCCCCCACCTCCACCACCTAAAACCGATGGTGCCTACTTGCAAGAACAAATCAATGTCGATGTTAGAAACATTCAAGATCAAATCAACATTATTCAAAATGAAGAATGTACCACACCACCTTTGAGGCTTTTGCATCTAGGATGCAAAATGTTGTTGATGTTGTTAGGGCTATGGATGGGGTCTTAGATGAGCATCGACGAATGCTAGAAGAGAGGAGAAAGTCTAATTCTGAAAAGGAAAACACAAAGAAATGGAGAGTTGGTACTAGGAGACCACATGTATGTACTAGTTTCCATCAGCTATGCTATGGACTTGATCAGGCCACACCCAATTCAGGTGGACATGGAGATTTTGGTGGATCATTTGGTCACCTCAGTTCATTTGTAGAATTTCTTACTACAGAGCATCACCTTGAGGATAGTGCAACACAGGTATAAATATGCATCTACATGTTGAAAATTTATAAGAATTTTAATGAACATATATATCAAACAAAAATTGTAATACATTTTAACAATCAAACTATTTGGTGTACAGATGACACTAACGATGGGGCAATCATCTACACCGCAAGTACATATTTCAACACCAGTCCTAGTTGGCAACCCTTATGGGGTATTTTGATTTCAATTTTTTAAATTATATATGAAATAATTTTTAACTTGACTTTTAAATTTATAATTCAATCATGAACATATGTTTTAAATATTTATGTTGGTTCAAGAGATTCAATCAACTTCCACGTTGATTCCACCTGAGGGGTTTTCAAGTACTCCTCCACTGTCGAGCATTGCAAATCAAGGGTAGGTACATTTATATTGTAAATTATTTAACTTACATTACTATAGTTACAACTATGAATTTTGAGTTCACTATATATCAAATGTGCATGTACACTTGTAAATATTATAAGTGTTAAATGTCTATATGTATGGCTAGGTTGATGCAACAATGAGAATGGGCATCAAAAAAAAATTAGATGTTGCGGCTACTCATGAGGCCTCTAAATTTTAGGTTGTTTAATAAAGTTTGTACACAAAATGTGCAAATTGAATATATATATTTTAACCTAATTAAAGTATACATGCTTTAAATTTGATCTTGAAGGACTTTGTGTAGGAGGCTTTTTTAAAGTCCTCGTCAGCTGGTCTAGGTCCTTCGAGCTGCCCTTGATTGGAATTGGCAATTCCATAGGTAGATTAGCAGGCCAACCTGGTTACAGTAAAAAAAACTAACCAACAAAATGGCAACTCTACTGGGGAGCTAATTTTAATATTTCTTGTCAGTGTGTCGGTTGTCCATTTTGCATAGAGTTTTCATAGTGTTTCTGCAATTTGAAGGTTGAGCCTATAATTATGTGTTAGGTTTTTCCACTTCTTCTATTTTCATAAGAATTAAGAGTTATGTTGTAAAGAACTTTTGTGCGTTGTCAGTACGAGGTTCCAAAGGTTTTTATATTCTACCACGTGTCTTTAGGTATTTGGTATTCCCAAGACAATTGGGTGGCGATTCTAAAGTCTCTGCACCAGTGTGCATTTTATTTTGAAAGGTTTATTATAAGTGGAAAGAACTTTTGGACAAGTACGAAGAATGAAGAACACCAGGTCATTCATGAAGAATCATCCAGAACAAAAATTGGAAGGTGAACTTCCCAAAATGAAGAAGAAGGACTAGATAAAGAAAAGACCAAAATCTAGTAATGTTGCTCTCGCGTCATAGAACCCTGTACACCAAGGTACAAGTAATCCTTTACACCCTATCCCTGAAAATCTTGAAGAGGTGTCTAGAAATTCAGAGTCAGATAGTTGTGGATTTTTTGATGCATTATTTAATACACCGGTTCAAGAAGATGTGACATGTCAAAGTAAAGGGCATGTTAGTGTCAAATATGCTGAAAAGAGAAGAGGAAGGAGTAGAAGTTGAAGCCATCATAGAGAATGCACCAATGATGTGCCTCCTCCTCCTGTTGAAAATGATGTAAACCCTTTATTTTCTGAACATGTACTGCAAGGGGTCAATCTAATAGACCTAAGTGATACATCAAGTTCTGATATGACTTTTCCTGACCCTGATGATGTTTTTGGAGACATTAATTCCTTGAAGCAAGAAATCCAAGAGCAAGCTGAGCTTAGAATGAAAAGAGAAAAAGAGAGGGAAACAGAGTTGAGGAATGTTGCGATTGAAAGGGATAGGTTGATAAGACAGTTGGAAACAATGAAGTTCCTGAACCAAGAAGAACCTAAACCAAGTGTTGAGGATCTAGTCGTACAGAAGATTGTTAATAAGGAAACAAAGCCTATGTCTAAAGAAAACCCAATAGGCCACATTGATGTTCAACCCAGACCTGTAGACCCAAAGCCCTCAAATCATGTTAAGTCTCAACTGAGTAATACAAACCTTAAGCTTGTCTTGGATAAGGGAAAGCAAAAGTTTGAGGGGATTAAAATAAATGAGAAGGTGACTCCCCACTTCACTCAACCAAGAGCTCCCACCACATGTGTCATTTCAAACAGATTCTGCCTTAGAAAAGGCTAGGAGGGAGAGTGAGGCTCTGGCAGAAGAGTTGGAGAGAACAAAGATTGAGGCTACAAATTCATAAATGAAGAGGAAAATAAGTTTCCTAAAGATGTCAAGCATTCATGAGGCTACACAAGCTAAAACCTCATCAAATCATCAAGATGCCTTAAAGGACAGTCCTAAAATTAATCCAGATCCCACCGTAAATAATTTTTGCCTGAAGATTCATGCAACTAGGTTTGTAAATCCAAATCAGGATGGTCCTAGGGTACAAAATTTAGGGTCTAGTGTTGATTCTCAGAAGAATGAAGGATTATTTCAATGACGACCTATACAGTTGGAAAGGTATAGGCCATTATTCTTTGATGGTATTTGTGGTTATCCAAATTCCATCCTTGCTGACTTGAGAGAAAAGATGAGTAAGTTTGTTGGTAATAATGTTGTGACAGCAAAGGAACACTTGAAAGCTTTTATGGATATGATAAATTATTATGAAGTAGAACATGAAGATGTTGTAATGAAATTGTTTGTACAATCTTTGGTAGAGGATGCGAGGGATTGGTATAGAGGTCTACCTAATGATAGTATTGGTTAATGGGATGAGTTTGAAAAGTGTTTCAAGGAGCAGTATGGTGATAAAGCTAATGCTAGTTTCATGCTAAATGAATTTAATAACATCAAGAAGTCATTGAATGAGCCTATGACAGAGTTTAATTTAAGATTTCAGAAAGCAATGTGTAAGTTGTCTCAAGTTTTGAGGCTTGATGAAAATGTTTGTTTAACTACATATTTCAATGCTTTTGATGCTAAAATGGCATATCTCCTCAGATATAAGGACCCTCGGATTATGAGGGATGCATTTAGGGTGGCTATAAATATTGAGAGTAATAGAAGAGCTTCTGGGAAATATGGTAGGAGAGAAGAACCCACACTTTTAAAGAATCCTAAGAATAAGACTGAGAAGGTTTATGCTGCAAAGCCTAAAGATGATGAAAAGTGGGAAAAGGTTTATAGTACTTTGAAAGACATAAAGAAAACTATTTCCAAGCAAGAGAAGGGTATAGGAAATGAAAGGCAACCATATAATAAAAATGATAGGTTACCTAGACTGCAAAATTATCCTTATAATACAAATTGGAAAGATGGAAAACCAGTCTTGCCTAGCCAGAAGCCTAAAATTATCAACATACGCCAGACCCCTTGCAAAAGCATGTGGTGAATCTAGTATCAGATAGACCATGGTGTGAAGTGTGTGAACATCCACATGATCAAAATCATTGTGGTATTGCTCAGTTGCTTGTTGTTGAGGAAGTAGAAGAGGATGTTCATGAGAAAACATTGGAATATGAGCAAGATGATGTAGATGTTTGTATGGCCAAATCATGCATAAATGAGGTAGAATGTTCCTCTGATTATGAAATATAGGAAGCTGATGTGGATAATTAGAGGTAGAGAAGTGAGATGTACCGTCAACAGGTCTTTTATGATGAGGAAAGTGATTTTGATCATAATGCTTCCAATATGGCACAGGTAGAAGGTTCAGTGCCCTTAAGGAGACCATCAGAAGAAGAGATTGCAAGATTGACTGAGGAAATGGCTACTCAAATGAGAAGTTCACTTCAACTAAGAAATAGAACTATGGGTGGTGAATAGGGTAAACCTACTGGCCTATTTATTAAAGAACAAAAGGACAAAAACAAAGGTATTAAGGTTGACAACAAAAAGGATGTTGTAAAAGTCAAATAGGTTAAGAATGATAAGGTTTGGACAAAAAAAATGAAACCCCAAAGCCTCAAGAAGATGTGACTTCATCATTGGTGAAGACCAAGATGATTACAAAGTTAGTTGAACCTGTTGCAGAGGATAAGAAGCAAAAGAAGCTAGGAGGAAGTAATCAACCAGAGAAAAAGGAAAATGATGAAGGTGTGATGTCTAATTTGCCTAAATATACACCTGTAGATATGTTTCATGTGCTTTCTCAGGTTAAAGTAACTGTACCTCTGCTAAAAATGATGAGAATAAATGAACACAAGGAAAAGACAATAGCCTTGATCATAGATGTTGCTGGTAATAAGACTAAACAAGGAAGTGGTAAAGAAGCGAAGGATAAAGAGAAAGAAAAACAAGTGGAGGGAATTGTATCACAAATTCCCCCTGTATATTTAGGAAATTCTATTAACATGTGCCTTGAAAACATAACCCCTTTTTTCTTAAGTGTGGATATAAATGGGAAAACTTTAAGGAACTATATGATAGATTCGGGGGCATCAAATAATGTTATGCCAGTCAAAATAATGGAGGCAATGGGCTTGACAGTAGATACTGCTCAGGGTAAATGTTATGCTATGGATTCAAGAGAAGTGCCAATTGTTGGAACTATTAGAGCATTGCCTTATAAATTGACTCAGTACCTTGACAAGGATTTAGTCATGACTGTATTAGTTGTAGACATCCCACCTCATTTTGGAATGCTTTTGTCAAGAAAATGGAGTGCATCAATGGGGGGTAACATGCAATGTGATTTGTCATTTGATACTTTCTCCATTCATGGTAAGGATGTCAAAATTGAAAGAGAATCAAAAGTACCTCATATGATTGAGCATGGCCCAAATGAGAATATGACATGTTTTATTGACAGTGGTATAGATGAATTTAGGGTTGAGGAATTCCCTAGCAATTGTGATAAGCCTACTGCACTGATTGATACAGAAGTAAAACAATTGTCAAATTTTGATGACTTGTGGACTATGTACTTCGATGGTAAAATTTCAAAAGAAGGATCTAGTGTAGGTGTTTTGTTATGATCACCAAGTGGGAAGACATTCAGGTTCTCTTTTACTCTGTTATTTGAATGCACAAATAATATGGTAGAGTATGAAGCCTTGCTATTGGGGTTGAGACTGGCTAAAAAACATGGGATCAAGAAGCTCAAGGCAATTGGGGATTTTGAGCTTGTGGTCTCCCAAGTTAGATCCAAGTATGTATCAAAGAACAAGAGGTTGAAACAGTATAGGAATGTTGTTTGGGATGAATTGGAGAGCTTTGATGCATTTGGCATAGGATGGATGGAGAGAGGTCAAAATAAAGTGGCAGATTTATTAGCCAATACTGCAGTAAAACCAGATGATATGACTTATGCTGGAATTTCAAAGGTTGAGGTGCAAACCAGGCCATCTGTACCTGACAACATAAAAAATTGGAAAGTTTTTTATAATGATGATGATATATTAAGGTTTTTGAATTGTGTGGGTGAATATGAAAATCAAGAAATTGATTTTGGAGCTTTTGTTGAAAATTTTGATGGTAAGGATACTATATTTGGAAATGAGATCATTCAGTTAAAGACAAACACAATTCCCAAGGGTCTAGTTGTACTAGAAAGAGTATTTGATAATCAAGATAAGACAAAGGCTAATCATATTGTTTCCCATCCTGATGACTTGGAAGAAATAAATCTTGGAACAGAAGCATCCCCAAAGAAGGTGTATATTAGAAAGAAAATGTCACCAAAAGTGAGAAGGATGCTAATTGATTTATTAAGGAAGTCTAGGCATGTGTTTGCATGGTCCTATGATGATCTTAAGGCATACAGGGAGGATCTTTTCCAACATGAGATTCCTTTGCGTGATGATGCCAAGCCATTCAGAAAAAAGCAAAGGCCTATTAATCCCACCTTGGCCCCCAAAATGCAAGAAGAATTAATGAAACTAAGGGATGTAAGGATCATCAAGCCAATTAGATATTCATCTTGGGTATCAAACTTGGTACTAGTAAGGAAGAAAAATGGAGACATCAGGTTATGTGTAGATTTCAGAAATTTGAATGTGTCTCCATTCAAAGACAATTATCCATTACTCAATATGCAAGCCATGTTGCAAAGGGTGACAGGCTGTGAATTGATGTCTATGATGGATGGTTTCTCTGGTTACAACCAGCTTATGGTAAAAGAGTTAGAGCAGTTTAAGACAGATTTCACTACACCATGGGGAACATATGTTTATGTAAGAATGTCATTTGTTCTAACAAATGCAGGGGCTACTTTTCAGAGAGCCATGGATGTGGCATTCTTAGATTTCATTAACTTGTTTTTGGTGATCTACCAAGATGACTTGACAGCATATTCAAAAAAGGAAGAGGATCATTGTGAGCATCTGGAGAAGATATTCATTAGAGCTTTGGAGTATAGTATTTCTTTGAATCCAAAGAAATGTGTGTTTGGAGTACTAAAGGGAAAATTATTGGGACATATTATTTCCAAAGATGGAGTAAAAATTGATCCAGAGAGGGTAATTGCAATAGTTAAAGTTCCACAACCCTGAAATGTCAAAGGAATACAATCTTTCTTTGGAAAAATAAACTTCTTAAGGAGGTTTGTGACAAATTTTGCTGAGACAGTTCGCCCTATTTCTGAAATGCTCAAGAAAGGAGCCAAGGTTGAATGGGATGAGGAGTCTATACAAGCTTTCCAGGCCACTAAGCAAGCAATAAAGGAGGCTCCTGTGTTAATAACCCCTAATTTTTCCAAACCTTTACAGATTTTTCAATTTGCTTCTTTCCACACAATTGAAGCTGTGTTGTTGCAAAAGAATGCAGAAGGTTTCGAACAGCCTGTAGCCTTTTTTAGAAAATCTTTACAAGCTGCAAAACTTAAGTATGATATAAATGAAAAACAGGCATATGCACTGGTAAAAGTAGTAAAAGCTTTTAGGCCTTATTTGATGGGAGCTACTATAGTTGCATATGTGCCTAGTGTTGTTGTTAAGGACATTTTCACATAGCAAGAAGTGTCATGAAGGTATAGGTGGATAAATCGGATCCAGGAATTCAATATTGAGGTTCAAATTACTAAATTGGTGAGAGGACAAGGATTGTCCAAGATTATGGCCCAAATTAATTTGCATGCAAATCAGATAAATTTGCTAAAAGAGGAAAATAGATAACACATATGTGATATGGAGCATTCTGAATGGTATAAAGATGTGGTATATTATTTGCAAGGAATGAAATGTCCTAAAAATTTGAGTGAAAATGAGAAAAGGACATTGAAGTTACATGCTATCAAATATGCTATCATAGCTAGAAAGCTCTGGTGGAGAAATGGAGAAGGTGTCATGCTGAAGTGTGTTGACCAGGATCAAGCACAAGAAATTTTGAGTGAGATGCATGGTGGAGTTTGTGGAGGGCATTATATGGCTAAAACAACTGCACATAAGATAATGAGGGCTAGATTTTGGTGGCCTACAATTTTTAAGGATGCACACCAACTAGTGAAGACATGTGATGCTTGTCAATGTTTCTCTAGTAAGTTAAAGTTTTATGGTAACTTGCCTCTAAAACCAATTATAGTACAGGCCCCATTCCAGCAGTGGGGTATTGATTTTGTAGGAGAGATAGCATGTAAATCTGGTGGAGGCCACTCATGGATATTGGTGGCTACTGATTATTTTACCAAGTGGGTGGAAGAAATTTCAACAAAGAAAGCCACTAGTAAAGTGGTAATTAACTTCCTGATGAGCAACATATTGACTAGATTTGGATGTCCAGAAAGGATTGTGTCAGACAATGCAATGTGTTTTAGATCTAAGGAATACATAGAATTTTGTGAGAACCATGGCATCCAAATTTCTTATTCCTCACCACATCACCCATAGGGAAATGGACAAGCAGAATCAAGCAATAAAAACTTGATGAAGATCATTAAGAGAATCCTAGATCGAAATAAAAGGGCTTGGGATTCTAAGTTGCGATTAGCAGTTTGGGCAGATAGGGTAACTATGAAGAAGGAAATAGGTTGTGTCCCATTTGACTTGGTTTGTGGGATAAATGCCAGGTTGCCCCAAAATAACTTAATGGAAATGTATAAGTTTTTCTAGATGTATGATAATGAAATTGATGATGAGATGCAATTGAGAGCGGAAGCTCTTCTAGAATTAGATGAAACCAAGAGGGAAGCTCAAAAGAGAAATGCAAAGTTGCAATTGCAAGTAAATAATTTGTATGACAAGAGGGTAACTGCAAGGAGTTTCAAAGATGGAGATTTGGTTTTAATGTGGAATGCTAGATTAGAAGATAAAGGGAAACATGGGAAATTTGATGCAATCTGGTTGGGTCCATTTTTTATTAATGGTAAGTGGGGTGAAAATTCATACTTCCTCCAAAATATGATGGGGGATATTCTTGAACTGCCAGCTCATGGACAGTTCTTGAAGTTATACTTCACTTGAAGTATTCTTTTCCATGAACAGTAGTTTAGGTTTGTATGTTTTGTATATATTTTGTACATAGTTTGGGTTGTTTTGTCCAAAAACTCCCTTTTTGGTCGTCTCTGCATCTTGGTCTACTCTACCTGAGATTTTGAATTCTCGCTTCATTCCAGTGGAATGAACGTCCCCAACTGGAGCCACTGATGGAACTTCAAATTTTTGCTCCTTGTTTTCCATTCCTGCCTTGCCTTATGTTACTGGTCTTTCATGGTGTTGGAATTTTCCTCAGGTTGGGGGTTTTAGTTTTATTTTCATGTAAAACTCTTGTTTTATTTTATGCCTTGGTTGGGATCTTTTTTGCTATTACCTTTTGAAAGGGTTTTAATACAACTTATGTCCTATCATTTCGTCTAGGCTGGGTCCCTTTGTCTTAATATTTGTATTCTTCTGTGGGTTTTATTTTCATAATTCTTGGTCAGCCCCATGTTTCATCGTTTAAAAAACAACTTATGTCGTTCACCATCTGCCTAGTGATGTCCCCTTGTCCTTTTAATAAATGTTCTATTTTGCAGAGGGATAAAATTTGTGTGACCGTTGATCAACTATCGTTTGATCTCAGTCGTTCCCCGCCATCCCGCGATGACCCCACCACACTGCTTTGGTTGATCACGATATCACAGGCGGGTGCCACTTGTCCCATCTGATGAGGCCGAAGGGGATAAGTTTGGGTGACCGTCGATCAATTATTGTCAAATCTCAATGGTTGCCTGCCATCGCGTGATTGGAAATTACAAAGTTTTTATTGATCGTGATATCATGGGCGAGCGCCACGTGTACCATCTGATAAAGCCAAAGGAATAAGGAAAAAACCTTGGTAAATTAATCTAGCCTTAATACATTAGACGACGGGTTACTAAAGTGTTCTAAAGATGCACATGTTTTAAATCAATGGATATGTTATAATCTTGGTGGGAAATTTGCTCGATGGTTAATGATAAGGTTGGCGATTGTGTTGAAAGAACAAGATCACTAATGATCAAGATCTACGGTTGCCTGCCATCGCGTGATTAGAAGTTGCATGGTCTTTACTAATTGCGATATTGTGTTTGACTACCACATGGATTTCCTTTGCAGCATATGGTATGGTGGGCCCCTTATTGCCATGTTGGCGATTGTGTCAGCTTGTTTTGAAGGTGGTCATTTGATGATTTGATCAAACTGAAGGATCGACAGCTAGAATTTAAATTTGCGTCAAATATGGTTGGAGTCGTTCGTGCAGCACGCGAGTGAGCTTTAATGGCGGATGAGACACTTGCTGGCATGATTTGATCGAATTAAAATCAATTCTCCTACTTTTATTATATCACAAAGCATTCAAGTATTTTGCGAAGTAGTCTAAGAGCCGAAAGTGAAGTTGCAAGTCTTTGCAACCAGAATTTGGGATTTCTACAAGCACAAAGCCGTGAGTTAATTTTTGTGTTTCCTGGTTACTCTGCACTTGAATTTGGGAAAATATTTGTTGTACTTGTCATAAGGTTTGTTGATAAATGCTTTAGGGCTATAGTTTAATTAAATTGTGAGAAATTGCAGTGTTTTGTTCTATAATTTCATATTTCTGGTTAGTCCTAGTTGTTTGAAGTGTGAAGTTGTAAAGAGGCCCTAGTTTGTCCAAAATGGCACCGCCAAAGCAAAATTCTGGCCAAATTGACTATTTAAATAGAAACCTGTATGATAATTTCTTGGATCAATTGCCCTTGTCAACAAATGATAGAAAGAAGGGATTGGTCCTGATGAGAGGAAAAATCTTGGGTGAAAGGTTAGTATATAATTGCTCCAACATAGTCGATGCTAGGGTTCCTCTCACAGGCTTGGAAATGTTCAAATTATGGTATGGACAGAGGAATTTGCCTCACCCCTTTTCAAACAGCTTGATGTATGATTTGGGGAGGCTAGTGGTGCCAAATGTGCTCCCTGATATAGACTTGTTTAGAGTAGTGGCCGCAAGATATGACCCTGTCACACGGGTAATCAGGGATCATGATGGAAGGGTTTTGTTATGCATTAACAGAGATGAAATTCATCAAGTTTTTGACTTGAGTGAACCAAGTGAATATTTGGTTCCTATCAATCTTGAGGAAATGAAGCAGGAATATGCAAAGTTGAAGTCTCTTTTCAGAGTTAAGTTGCTTCCACCTCATCTAGCTAGGGCAGGAGGTTCAATATTTTATATCAGCCCCAGTGACCAAGAACCTTCCAGATTAAACTATTTTTCAAATCATTTCTTGGCCACTTTTTATTCATTATGTCAGATTTTGGGTTTCAATCTTGGTACAGTGATGCCCATTGCATACATGTTCATGGGGGTGCAAATACAACACCCCAATTTCTCTGTGACATATGACTGCTTCTTTCTTGGCTGAGAGGATACATGAAGGGCTATCAAAGTTGCAGAAAAATGATATTGGAACTCAATTATTTTGGTATTCTATGTTGATGTATATGTTCTTGTGCAAGAATGCTGACTTTTTGTCTAAGAAGATGGAATTAAGGCAATCGGTTGATCAAGAAAGATTGCCAGTACAATTATGGACTACATATTTATCTTGCAATAAGGAAGGCACCACTTATGTGCAATTTGATATTTGCTTTGATTCCAAATTAAGGGCTAGATTGATGGTAAATATACCCTGGATCCCTGAGGAATTTCATGATTTCCTCATACCAAAGGGGAGGAAGCTAGAGCTAAAAGTCTTTCATAACTGGGGTGACATTATCCCATACCCATTCAGTACTATTTTGAGGGTATATGGTTTTCAAGGATCCCCCCATATACTACCATACAATGTGCCACCAAGAGTGGGGTTTGCAGAAGTTATGTGGCAAGTAGTTTGTATCCATGAGGACAACCTTACTAGGAGGGGTAAGGAAACATTTTTCCCAGATTATACAGTGGTGTTTGATTTTTCCTTTTCAAAAGGAGGTTGGGTGCATTTTGGGAAATTCTTTGATGATTATCATTTAAGATGTGGTCCAAAACGGTAGCATGATCCTGAGGGTTTCTTTGCCCTTTTCATACAAAGAATAAAGGGTGGCAATTTTGTGCATGAGTTCAACTTTCCTAAGGACCTGATTAGAAACAAATTTGATTTAAATAGGCAGGAGTTGAACAAGTAGAAATTGATAGCTTATGATAAGCTATTAGATATTGTGCACAAAATGGATCCAAAATATGATCCATTGTTGGAGTTCAGTCCACACCATAAGAAAATTGATTTTTTGATGAAGAACTTCAAAGAGATTATGGGCACCTTGAGAACCAAGAAGATAAACTTAGAATTGAATCTAGGTGTATAGGAACAAGGTGTCAGGCCAATTGAAACAAGGCCAACATACCAGCCTACAGAAAGGTGGCCTATTTACAGGAGGAAAAAGGATGACAACAGTGATGAAGAAGTAGACAAAAAAGGAAAGCAAATAATGAAGTTTCCTTCACAGCCAGGTCCAAAATTCAAAGTGTCTAGGGAATTAAAATCATTGATTTAGAATCATCACCAGAAGATAGTCCCTCATCACCACCATCCGAGCCAAGCCCTAAAAGGAAAAGAATTGATCAACCACAAGAGGATCTAATGGA
This sequence comes from Sequoia sempervirens, assembly GCA_007258455.2. NCBI lineage: Eukaryota > Viridiplantae > Streptophyta > Pinopsida > Cupressales > Cupressaceae > Sequoia > Sequoia sempervirens. The sequence continues at coordinate 15,509,323 of VDFB02000013.1, read as the reverse complement.
TGAAATTGTTGTTATTGATCATGACATGCAGGTTGGTATGCCTTCCCCTCCTAGGCCAGCTAAATTGGTTTTATCTGATTTGGATATGAAAGGAAAATGTGTACAAGATGCAAGGATGGAAGCATGCAAGGAGTTTCTAGATGACAATGCATTTGTGAAAACTCATGTATTCTTGCAATTGGTATGGAGGATGAAATTTGAAGAATATCAAGATAAATGTCAGAAGAGAAGAGAACTAAGACCTGACAGGTCAAACTAGGAGAATGATGAGGAAGTGAAAGCTGAATTGATGGAAGAATTCAAGAATATCACTCCTGAGGAAGGAAGAAAATTGGTGAGTCAGGAAGGTGTATTTATTTTACCTAAATGGGGCATTACAGATGTTGTAGCATTTAATGTTATTCTAAATTCCAAGCATCCCTTGCAAGACTCTAAAGAAGAATTCAAGGTAGCACTACAAGACTCTGCCTTTAGTGAAGAGTATGAAACCTTGGAAATTTGGGCATTGGCCCCAGAAGGGAGAAAGCCAAATGTTTCTGATATCAACCCAAATTTAAGAAGAGGGCTAATAATAAAGAGAGCTTTAGAGACCTCAACCACCGAGGCCACTAATTTGATTGTGAATGTGGCTAAATTGGCCCAAAAGAATGTTGAAAGGGAGGAAGCCGAAAAAGAGGAGCCTAATGGAGAAGTATAACCTTTTGATTGAGGAGTACAGCAAGATGCAGCAGAAGAATGTTGAGCTGTAGACTGTGGTGGAAAGGTTAAGGTATAAACAGATTAGGGAGACAACAAGTGCTTAAGGAATCAGTTCATTGACTTCCACATCAGGGTCAGTGCCTCTTGCTTCTCCAATTTTTTCCACACCAGGGTCTCCCAGTCAGAATCCTTCCTTCACCCCTTCTTTTGAGGAAATTGATGAAGAAATAGAATGCTCTGTGGATCCTACAAAGAAGCAGCTCAGGCACAAAATTGATGAATTACAGGCATCTTTGAATGTAAGTGAGGAAGGATCTCTTTCAAAGAAAAAGGAGATTGTTATTGTTGTCTTGAGACATTTAAACGAGAGGTTTGATAATAAATTTCCATCTATACATTCTTTATATTCTTTATTATTAGATACAATAAAAAAAATATTAATAGGGATTAGGAGGTAGTGATACCATTGATTGAAAATTAAATCCCTAGGGCCAGTGATTTAGATGTAATGTATAAGGCCTCAAGGTTTGATACAAATAACAGGCCCCAATCATTAAGGCCTACTCAAGTATTAGTTAAATCATCGCAAGGTTTTCAGACCCTACCAGATGACTTGAGTAGGAAGATCAGGGAATTAGTAAAGAATTTTAATGATTGGGGTTAACACATTATTACCTAATAAAAATGTTCCCTTACCCCTCCCAGTGAGGTTGTCCTCATGGATACAACCTATTTGCCACATAACTTCTGCAAACCCCACTCTTGGTGGCACATTGTATGGTAGTATATGGGGGGCTCCTTGAAAACCATATACCCTCAAAACAGTACTGACTGGGTATGGGATAATGTCACCCCAGTTATGATAGACTTTCAGCTCTGGCTTCCTCCCCTTTGGTCTGAGGAAATCATGCAATTCCTCAGGGATCCAGGGTATATTTACCATCAATCTAGCTCTCAATCTAGAAGCAAAGAAATTATCAAATTGCACATAACCGGTGCCTTCCTTATTGCAAGATAAATCTACAATCCATAATTGTACTGGAAATCTTTCTCCATCAACCGATTGCTTTAATTCCATCTTCTCAGAGAAAAAGTCAGCATTTGTGCACAAGAACATATACATCAACATAGAATACCAAAAGAATTGAGTGCCGGTATCATTTTTCTGCAACTTTGATAGCCCTTCATGTATCCTCTCAACCAAGAAAGAAGCAAAGTCATATGTCACAGAGAAATTGGGGTGTTGTATTTGCACCCCCATGAACATGTATGCAATGGGCATCACTGTACCAGGATTGAAACCCAAAATTTGACACAATGAATAAAAAGTGGCCAAGAAATTATTTGCAAAACAGTTTAATCTAAAAGGTTCTTGGTCAGTGGGGCTGATATAAAATATTGAACCTCCTACCCTAGCCAAATGAGGTGGAAGTAACTTAGCTCTGAAAAGAGACTTCAACTTTGCATATTCCTGCTTCATTTCCTCAAGATTAATAGGAACCAAATATTCACTTTGTTCACTCAAGTCAAAAACCTAATGAATTTCATCTCTGTTAATGCATAACAAAACCCTTCCATCATTATCCCTGATTACCCATGTGACAGGGTCATATCTTGCGGCCACTACTCTAAACAAGTCTATATCAGGGAACACGTTTGGCACCACCAACTTCCCCAAATCATACATCCAGCTGTTTGAAAAGGGGTGAGGAAAATTCCTTTGTCCATACCACAATTTGAACATTTCCAAGCCTGTGAGAGGAACCCTAGCATCGGTTATGTTGGAGCAATTATATACTAACCTTTCCCCCAGGATTTTTCCTCGCATCACGACCAATCCCTTCTTTCTATCATTCATTGACAAGGGCAATTGATCCAGGAAATCATCGTACAAGTTTCTATTTAAATAGTCAATTTGGCTAGAATGTTGCTTTGGCAGTGCCATTTTGGACAAACTAGGGCCTCTTTACAACTTCACACTTCAAACAGCTAGGACTAACCAGAAATATGAAATTACAGAACAAAACACTGCAATTTCTCACAATTTAATTAAACTATAGCCCTAAAACATTTATCAACAAACCCTATGACAAGTACAGCAAATATTTTCCCAAATTTTAAGTGTAGAGTAACCAGGAAACACAAAAATTAACTCACAGCTTTGTGCTTACAAAAACCCCAAATTCTGGCTGCAAAGACTCGCAACTTCACTTTCGTCTTTGAGACTACTTCGCAAAATACTTGAATGCTTTGTGATATAATAAAAGTAGGAGAATTGATTTTAATTCGATCAAATCACGCCAGCAAGTGTCTCATCTGCCATTAAAGCTCACTCGCACGCTGCACAAACTACTCCAACCATATTTGATGCAGATTTAAATTCTAGCCATCGATCCTTCAGTTTGATCAAATCATCGAATGACCACCTTCAAAACAAGCTGACACAATCGCCAACATGGCAATAAGGGGCCCACCATACCATACGTTGCCAAGGAAATCCACGTGGCGGTCACCCACGATATCGCAATCAGTAAAGACCTTGCAACTTCTGATCACGCGAGTGCAAGCAACCGTAGATCTTGATCATCGATGATCTTGTTCTTTCAACACAGTCACCAGCCTTATCATTAACCATCGAGCAGCTTTCCCACCAAGATTATAACATATCCATTGATTTAAAACATGTGCATCCTTAGAACACTTTAGTAACCCGTCGTCTAATGTATTAAGGTCGGATTAATTTACCAAGGTTTTTTCCTAATTCCTTCGGCTTCATCAGATGGGACACGTGGCGCCCACCCGTGATATCGCGATCAATAAAAACATTGTAATTTCTAATCACACGATGGCAGGCAACCGTTGAGGTCTGACAATAATTGACCGACGGTCACTCAAACGTATCCCCTTCGGCCTCATCAGATGGGACACATGGCGCCTGCCTGTGATATCGTGATCAACCAAAGCAGTGTGGTGGGGTCATCGCGGGATAGCGGGGAACGGCTGAGATCAAACGACAGTTGATCAACGATCACGTAAATTTTATCCCTCTGCAAAATAGAACATTTATTAAAAGGACAGGGGGACATCACTAGGCAGATGGTGAATGAAATAAGTTGTTTTTTAAACGATGAAACATGGGGCTGACCAAAACTTAGGAAAATAAAACCCGCAGAAGAATAAAAATATTAAGACAAAGGGACCCAGCCTAGACGAAATGATAGGACATAAGCTATATTAAAACCCTTTCAAAAGGTAACAGCGAAAAAGATCCCAACCAAGGCGTAAAATAACACAAGGGTTTTACATGAAAATAAAACTAAAACCCCCAACCCTAGGAAAATTCCAACACCATGAAAGACCAGTAACATAAGGCAAGGCAGGAATGGAACACAAGGAGCAAAAATTTGAAGTTCCATCACTTTTTTAGTGCGACTTTCTGCCCTAACTCAGTCCTAGTTACATCTCTAGGAGGACATGTAGAGCAGGCTCCAGATATCATGGTAAATTATTTTTTTATTATATTTAAAGTCAATTAAAAATTATACATTGTGAATAACTTTAATTAAATTTAAAATTGAACAAATATATATATATACATGTTAAATTCTTTTTCTTTTATAGCATGAGACACATCTTTTAGTTGAGCATGTACAAACAAGTCCTAGAGTAGAGGGTGCACAACCTCTTATGGTACAATTTAAATAAGATAAATTATAAATTAAACTGAAATAAATTATTTTTAATTGTAGACTTTCATCTAATTTCAACTTTCTTTCTCTTGTATATATAGATTGATTCAAAGAATTTAGAGGTTGGTCCAAGTGCACCAAAGCATCCAGAGCCAGATATGATGGTAATTTAATTTTAAGATGAATTATAAATTAAATTGTCATTAAATCATTTTTAATCATCTTACATCTGATTTCATCTTTCTCTTGTACAGAGTGTTTCAGGCCATCTGCGTAGTCCGCATGGTGTGAAGAGGTATCTTGAATATAGAGACGATACATGAGATAAACATGATTTAATGGGTTATATTTATTTCATGGACTACATATTTTGTTTCTCATGGACTTAATATATTGTTTCATGGACTTTATTTCATGGGTTGTACTTTGTTGGACTTTATTTCATGGGTCAAGTACTTTTTTGGACTTTATTCCATGGGTTGTAATCTTATGGACTTTATTTCATGCACTTAATATATTGGTTTCATGCAGTTAATATATTGTAAATAATGGACTTTATTATTGTTTAATTTTAATTTACACATGTACATTTATGCATTTTATGTGAAATTTTAATATTTAATTGATAGCACATATTTGTACTTTTCAAAAGATTTGTAGTCAAGACATTAATATAGGACATTAATGTGAAATTAAAGTTGAAATTAATAGGAAATTTTAAGGGGTCCTAATAGCATGTTTTAAGGGGTTCTAATTCATAGGTTAGATCTAATAAAATAAGAAAACAAATCATAATCTACAAACAAAAGCAATTTGTTTATATACCACAAAGGATGAAATTTTAAGATATAAACAAATACCATACAAGATTAGAGAACAAAAGCATTAATAAATTCTATAAACTAAACATAAATACCAATCAAAATGCAATGAGTTTTTCCAAAAAAAATGTTCTATAAGTATACACCATATTTCCTAGTTCTTTTACAACATAAAATTAAAGAACTTAATTATCCAAAAATAGGCTAAAGTTTTGAAATTAAATTATTTACTCCCATATTTACAAATCATGCAAAGTGCTAGAGAAAACTTAAGAACATAAAAGTCCTCTTGACCTCATGTTCCACAAAAAACACTAATTTATAAGTTGTCAAAACAAATCATAGCATCCAACAACAATACTATAGCTTTCTTCCTCTCCATCCACCCTTTCTTCTGGTACTCCCATATTTACAAATCATGCAAAGTCCTAGAGAAAACTTAAGAACATAAAATTCCTCTTGACCTCATGTTCCACAAAAAAAACTAATTTATAAGTTGTCAAAACAAATAATAGTATCCAACAAAAATAATATAGCTTTCTTCCTCTACGTCCACCCTTTCTTCTACTACTATCTGTTGGAATGGGAGTCACATCCTCTGTCAAAAGAGACAACTAAGTTAATCTACACGTTTTCATGTAATTGGAAACATCCTAAACCAAATGATTCCAAAATACAAATCGAATAATAGAAAACATCTTCACCTATGGACGTCTTAAGGGGATGAAATTATTCAAAGTACATGTCTCATATTTAATTGCAATTGTACATGTCTCATATTTAATTGCAATTGATATAATTAACTTAGAATATAGGATGACTCGTCATAACAATCACATTCTATACAATTTAAATAGTGTCAATGTTTATTTAATTCATATCATAATAGGATGTCTTAAGAGGTCCTAATAGGATGTCTTAAGGGGTCCTAATACGACATCTTAAGGGGATCAAAGAGGAGTATAATTAAGTATAAATATTAAGTGATATAAACAAGTATTAGACTTTAGGGTGACTCATCATAACAAATTATATAATTAAGTATAATATTTAGGATATGTCCTAATATGATGTTTTAATGGGATGTCTTAAGGGATCCTAATACGACATCTTAAGGGGATGTCTTAAGGGGTCCTAATATGACATCTTAAGGGGATCAAAGAAGTAATATACATGTTGTTTAGTGATTATACAGTCAAATTTAAAGTTTCAAAGTAGGGTGAATCATCATAAAAAAAATGATATAATTAAGTATAATATATAGGATATGTCCTAATAGGATGTCTTGAGGAGATGAAATACTTCAAAGTACATATCTCATATTTAATCGCAATTGATATAATTGATTTAACAATAATTTATACATGATATTTAGTGATTATACAATCAAATATAAAGTTTCAAAGTAGGAAAACATGCACATTTAACAAAAAAAATTATATAGAATATTGATTTTGATACATAAAAGTGCATAGAGTATAATTGTGTATGTACATGTATTTGTAATTTCTACAAAATGTTTAATTGTGTAAGTATGTATGTACATGTGATGCAAAAATACCAGTATTGGCCAAATTACACTTGATCTGTGAAAAATTGAAGCATAACAGAGCCACCAATACTTGAATCTCAATAAGATCAATCAAATAAAATTGAAACTAAACATTTCATAAAAACCTAATATACTAAATCATGAAAGCTTTCAAAACATCTACTCTAATCCATTTGAAACTTGTCTTGTTGTGGAATTGGTGTCGTGTTGATGTGGAATGATGACCCTTTCCCAATCTCGTGATTAGTGAGCCTATTTTAGTCGGTTCTATGGAAGAGAATCAATGAAACTATAGCGATTGATGTATGAAAACTTAGATTATGCTAAAAATGAACATGATGCAAGCTAAGTTACTATGATTTTATGCTACAAATGATCTAATTATGCTATTTCTAAGCTAATCTAACCTAAACTTATGCTAAAAGATGAAAATCCTAATTCATATACAAGCTAAGATGGATGCATGGAAACCATTAATGGATGCTCTAAGCTATTATGCAATGAAAATGAACTAAAATAAGCTAACAAGTAAGTAAAAGATGAGTTTGTATGTGAGTGAATTCAACAACATAAGTTTGCAATTGAAAGATGGATCCATTTACCTCCAAATAGTGATCTATTTATAGGAGAGCAAATGAGGAATGAATGGTTGAGATCAAAAATCTTAATCAATGGTTCAAGATGAAGGGGATGAGAGGCATGGATCATGGATTTTCATCAACAAATGAGAATGCATGATGAAAGTTAATCAAGGGCTCACACTTTCCTCAAACAAAGACACTTTTGACCTACTCACACAGGTCAAAGGTAACTTGCTCAAGAGGTTGAAAGATAACTTGCATTTGAAGCTAAGTGAGTTGATTGGAGGAGAGAGAATATTCCTTTGGGTGAGGAAAAAGGTAATTTACAAATTTAAACAAAGTTTTAATTATGCAAAAAGGAGGATAAGGAATATTCCATGGGAATATTCCCTTTACTTAGAAGAAAATTAGTTTAATTGCTAATTAAACAAGGTTTAATTTATGCAATTAGGGAATTAGAAGAATTAAGAGATATTTATTAAATTAGATGATTTAATAAATAGGGGAGGGGTGAAATGATATTTAATTAAATAACTTAGGGTTATTTAATTAAATAAGATGACTTAGGAGATTAAATTAAATATTTTGATTTATTTAATTTAATTAGATGAAGTGTTAGTGCGAAAAGAGATGAATTAACTCGATTTAATTAATTAGGCCAAATAGATGGAAATGATGCAATTAATTAATTAGCTAGGATAATTAAATTAATTAAGAGAAAAGAGGATGGATTAAAGAGAAAATGATGTTAGTAAATCTTATTTAAATATATGACATCAATTAGGACATTTTTCAGTGTCTACATTTTGCCCCTCTTTGAAGTGAGGTGCATGTTGCTTTGGTTCAAAAATAACGCTTTTCAGATAAAAAATGCTGCCCAAATCAAAAAATAAAAAAATTATAATTTTTTAGATGCCCCAACGAAAGGATAAAATTGATTCCCTACCCCCTCGAGAAATCAGGCAGAAATTTTGAATTTTGGTTTGATTTCTTGACAAAGCTTCAAAAGTTGCCCCAAGGGTTCAAAAAAGTTTCAAGATACAAGAATAATGCCAAAAACACAAAAAATGATGCAAAATTAGGTCCAGATTGGAAATTTTGGTGAAAATGATAATGAACCCCATTATTAAGGTTAAATTAGAGAAAAAATCCCTAATTTTCTAGCTTGCATAGGCCAAGAGGGGTCATTTTCAATTCATTTGTGCATTCACACTTAAGGAATTCTTGCAACTTGAGCTCTGACTCTTTGACGAAATGGCGTGCTGAGAGCTTCCCAGACACATCTCTGATTGAGTTCGAGAGTTCTAGCAGCTTCGAGGTGCAGGACCACCAATATGTAATTCAAAACCTAATTTCAAATTTGAAATTTTAATGCATTTATTAAGTGTTAGAATTTAGATTTTGGTGGTGTCGCTCTAAACTTAAATTGGCAATGCCCAAATCATTTTTAACGACACATATGTATATGGTGACGCTTCTCTCAATTTAAAATTAGGGTTTCTAATTTTAAATGGCGATGTGGGATTATTTGGTGACGCACTTGCCGATTTAGAAATTAGGGTTAGGTCCGTCCAGAAGCTAAATCGCAATGCCAACTTATCTAGCGACGCATTTTCTATTTTAAAATTTTAAATGCATCAGGTGTCGCTATTTGAAATTTAAATATAGCAATGCCATTGTAAATAGTGATGCTATTATGATTTCTAAGCCAAAAATTCCAAATAACGTCAAATTTTAATGATTTCCTGATGTCGTATGCTTCATGGGTGCAGGAGTTCTTCCCACCATTGATGTCGAGGGAGCACAAACCCACAGTTCTGGAGAGATTAAGTGATCTTTTAGAGTTGCACCAGGAGCACCTAGGGGAGATTGGCTTGTGGTACATTGCATACGCACCCATTATTAGGACTCATTTAGCGATGATGACAGCCTTATGTGAGAGATGGCACAGTGAAACCTCATCCTTCCACCTTCTGATGAGGGAGGTGACAGTTACTTTGGAGGATGTGTGGCATATATTGTGTTTTCCTATCCATTACGATCACGTCATTTATGACACTGGTGTCGGGTTCGATGCATGCCTCGAGGTGATGGAGATGGACCAGATTGCATTGGTCACATCTCAGATTGATTTTGAGACATATAGAGGCCATGTGTCGACCTTTAGATTGATCATCACAGCCGTCATTTCAGGTGTGGTGGCTCTAGAAAAACATGGCAGATTCTTCAGCCCAAGATGGGCCTTAGTGTGGCACTAGATGCTACACAGGACTCTTTTTGCATGGGGTTCCATGATGCTAGCCTCCTTATACCATGATTTACATGATTTTGTTTATTGCAATGGGAGAGCCCTCGGTGTAGGGGTTACTTTGCTTCATATTTGGGCATGGGAGCACATTGTCGTACTTCATTTGATTGTACAGATGGTAGATGTGGAGCCAGATGATCCCGTCATTTGGAGATATCAAGGTGCCATCACTCTTAGGCACACCAGATAGATTGGGCTCCCGTACTAGAGACAAGTTATAGATGATATGACAGTGTTCTGCTGGCACCCATGGCTTCAGATGTCATCATGGTTTGATGATATATAGCATTTACTTTTCCAAATAGACCTGTTACATGCAGGGTCGAGAGCATACTATGATCAAGAGATATCTCCCTGAGAAGGTGGCTAGACAGTTCAGGGATATACAAGATAGGCCCAATGATGCATACAGGGCTATTTTTGCTAGATTGGCTAGAGAGATTCCCACATGGGGACTAACTATTCTAGTTGTAGAGGTTGTTGAGAGCTTCTGACAGTTGGTTGCCCATTCTTGGTCATATGATCAGGGTTAGCCGGTAGCATAGACCACTTTAGCATATGATGCATGGTTCGTCCCACTGAAGCAACTCACAAATTCGATAGGTGCTCATCCCCGAGGGAGGCCGTAAGGCAAAGGTGCCAAGGGTAGGGGATAGGGAGGCTAGGACAGCCATGATGGACAGGTTTTGGGGGCTCCTTCGGTTGTGCATCCATAGGTTCAGCCACAAGTGCATCCATAGATGCAACCAAAAGTACAGCCATAGCCAGGACCACCACCACCACAAGATGCGTGAGATGCACAAATTCAATAGTTGCAGCAACAGGTGCAGGCATTGACTTGTGAGCAAGACCATGCCCACCGGTAGGTTTTGGCTCTTACTATTGAGTGAGACTAGGTCAACAACAGGTGATCACAATGACAGCAGAGAGAAATGTAGCGCTACAAAGGGTACAAGCTGTCACAAGAGAGAGGGATCAGGAGGTGGCTACGCGGCAATAGATTGAGGTTATGGTGGCAGTGACACATGGTCAAACTGTGTCAGCATGGTTATATAGAGAGGCTATCATAGAGGTTGCATACTACAGGAACACTATCACCAAGATGTTCTAGCGGCTCTTCCTCAACCAGATTTTTCACAGTGCAGCAATGCATGTCCATGTGCAGAGGATTAGCCTAAGAGGTAGGTTGGAGAGGGTAGCAGCCACCAAGGATAGCTTTTTGATATACAAACACTTTTTTATTTTACCCCATTCTTTATCACTGATATACATTCATGGGCTCCTTTTTGATAACCTCGTGGATATTGTACTTTTTGATCGATGTACATATACTAATCCAGATTTTGTACCATGACACATTTTATATATATATATATATGATACAGATACGGGTGATTCATGCTATGATGTGTTGACTTTATTTCATGTATGGATGATGTATGGATGCTTGTATATGATCATGTAGGGATGCATTTTATTTTATGCCTATGTGATATGCGATGATCATGATATGGATGGATGCAATGTTATATTATTTTTCATTATCTTTTCATGATATGATATGGATGAATGATTATGATATGCAGATGTTATGAATGCACATGATGTGGATGCATTTCTTTTTGTATATTTTCTATGCATGTTTTGATGATGATGTATGCATATGGATGTATGGATGAAAATTCTTATGATATTCAACGATTTAAGATGATTAGAATAACAAATCTATATTATTCATCACAACTCTCAAAATGATAATGCAAAATGTATGATGTGATATGATCATGAGATGTGTGATTATGCTAATGGATGCCTATGATTATGATATGATTATGAGATACATGTATGTTGATGGTTTGTGGATGCAGGGTGGATGCATTGATGATGTTTTTGTTGACTTTCATGATACCAGGTTAGCATGGAGAGAAGATAGAAGAATAAAGAATGAAAAACCGATGTTGATGATGATTGCTTCAAAATATCCAACAAGTTCTTGATCCATCAAGACCTTATTAGAGATGGTGATGAGATAATGCAAAATGTAGGATGAAATGCAGGATGGGATGCTCACACTTTGGGATTGGGATTTTTCGTCGTTCCTTATTGTTTGATATAACGCATAGATATGATGCATCAAGGTATTGATAACCAGGACGACGTTATATCTAGTGTAATGGACTTTAACTTGACAAAAAGATAGGATATTTCTTGTTCACACCTTGAAATACAAAAATTTCATTGGAATGCAAGTTAGAAGCTTAGAATGTATTAGACCAAAGCATACACAATAGTCAACAACATACTCCAAACAACCTTCCTACACACAACTAAGCAAGTATGCGCTAAGATTATTTTACAAGAGTATTCACAAGCACAACAAACTAAAGATAATGATTGATGCCCCATTCCTTTCTCTCTAAATCATTTTGTTTAGAAATCATTAAGAGGTCCTCGAAATGGTTCATTAAGATAAATCATAACAAAAGATCAAAGACAAACAGTCAATGTTATCTATAGCTCCTGCTTAGTTTAAGTTTAGTTGAGGTGATATATGATGCCGATGTCCATCGCAAGAAGGATACATCCTAGGACATGTTGATCAGAGGGTTGTTTGATGTTAGTACAATGATGCTAAGATGAGACGTCATAAACTTCACTAACACATTTACCTATGATTTAGACTTTAGATTTTGACTTTTAGGTTTGCACTTTACGACTTGCTATGTTTGCTTTCTACTTGTTTTGCCAAAGGTTGAAGATGATGATTGTTTTATTATGGGTGAAAGTTTATTATGAGTGAAAGCGAGATGGGATGGGTGGGATTTGTATTTTCTGGAATATTTCAGTGTTTTTGGTATTTTGAAAATGTTTTGAGGTTGTTTTTGGTCTTTTTGAATTTTTAGGATTTTTAGATTTTTTGAGGTTGTTTAGGGTTTTCTAAGTTTTGTGAGGCCTTTTAGGTCTTTTGGACATTTTCTATTATTTTTGGATTTTCCATTTTTAAATTTTTTTTGTGTTTTCTGAATATTTGGATGTTTTGGGATTTTCAAGATGTTTGGATATTTTTGGATTTTTTGAATATTTGGATGTTTAGGGTTTTCTAAGTTTCTAAGTTTTGACCAAGAACCTAACCTAAAGACCTATCCTAGGGGCCTCAAGGGCTGATCAAATATTAGCCTTGCTTATGTTATACACATAGAGACCACATAGTTTGACTAACTTGACCCATTTATAAGACAAAGATATGAATAGATGAGAGACAACAGTTTATTATGATGGACTGCTAAAGGATTGACCTAGGGTGTCTCGGGGGCACATCAATGATGGCCTTTCCTATGTTCAAGCTCAAAGATGACGTAGTTCGACAAGAGGACATTATTTTTGGATTTTTTTGATGTTCAACCTTTTTAGGGTTTTTAATGTTTTCTGGATGTTTTGGATTTTTCCTTTATAATTTTTTTAATGTTTTTGGATTTTATGGATAAGATTTTATGAATGTTTTTGGTGTTTTTTGATAAGATGTCCCATGACCTCAAGATATAAAAGAACCCAATTGTGATGCATAAAAAAATTCCCCCAATGTGATATGTTAGCCTACTTCAATAAAGGCAGGACAGACTGGCCTTGGGAATATGCCAAGTAGTGTTAAAGAGTTCATGATACCTTACAGTAACAAGCCATGATAAGGACACGAAGGAGGGATGAATGGTGATATAATGAATGATAGGCCAAAAGAGCCAAAGAATAGATGGAGATGCTTTATTTATGCAAGGCGCCTGTTTTCCAGGTTTTCACCAAGGTACTTGCCCAAAGTACCACCAAAGTGGTTTTCACTAGAGGACAAAAAAAAAATTCTTTACTTTTTTCAATCCTTTTTCTTATTTTTTTGGATTTTGATCATTTTTTTATTTTTTTTATTTTTCGATTTACACCCTTCATGTTTAGGCATAAAAATTTTTGAGATGCAAGTTGTTGATTGGCTCCTGCAAGGGTTCACCTTCAAGGGTTGACAGTTTGTATGCTACTAATCTGTAGCTTGTTGTGATGACAAAGGGACCCAACTAGTTAGGCTCAAACTTTCCTTTGTTGTCTTGATCTGGAAGGTTCTTCTGATTTTGTTTTAAGACAAGATTTCCTACCTGGAATGACCGACATTGATTCTCTTGTTATAGATTTGTTTCATTCAGTTTTGATATACTTGTAGGTGATTAAGGGTGTCAAGACGACGTTCATCCATGAATTCTAGCTCATTCAGTCGAGACACTCTATATTCTTCCTTGGTTATCATATTCTTTAGTGACACTCACAATAATGGGAGCTCAACCTCAATAGGCAAGATGGCTTTTGATCCATAGACCAGGGAAAAAGGGGTTGCACCTGTAGGTGTGTGGATACTGGTTTGATAAGCCCAAAGAGTGGGATTTAGTTGCAGATGCCAGTCACGACTAGCTTCATTAACTGTTTTCTTTAGGATTTTCAAAATAGTTTTGTTTGTTGCTTCTGCTTGGCCATTGCCTCGGGGATAGTATGGGGTAGAGAATTGATGTTGGATATTGAATCTTTGGCACAACTCTTTCACATCCTAATTCTTGAATGGTGTTTTTTGTCTGAGATGAGGGTTTGTGGTACACCATAATGAAAAATTAGGTAATTCAGGATAAACTTGGCTATATGCTTCCCCATTATATAGGTCATAGGAATGGCTTCAACCCACTTAGTAAAGTACTTAGTGGAAGTTATGATAAACTTATGGCCATTGGATGAGGTTGGAGTGATTTTCCCTATGAGGTCAAGTCCCCATTGCAAAAAAGGTCATGGTGTGATCATTGGTTGCAACTCTTGAGCTAGAGCATGAATCAGATCCCCATGCTATTGACATTGGATGCATTTCCACACATACTGATGAGCTTCTTTTTCCATGGTTGGCCAATAGTACCCCGTCCTCAACAGTTTCTTAGCTAATATCATACCACTAGAATGGGACCCAAATATTCCATTGTGTACTTTTGTTAAAGTAGTTAAGGCTTCCTCTTGGTTAATAAATCATAATAATGTCCCTTTGATGCTTCAACGGTAAAGGGTATCACCTAGGATCACAAATCAAGATGCCTTTTTGATAAAGTTCTTTTTAAGGTTCGGGGTGATATTCGATGGAAGGGTTCCTCTGTTAAGATAAGTAAAGATGTCATGGTACCACGGGGATCCAAGACAAAAAAATGACACACGTGAATTTAGATTTAGGGATTTCGAAAGTTGGTATGAGAAGTTTTTCTACCAAGAATTCACATTGGAGGATGTTTTTGGCATGTCTAGTAGTGATTCAATTGTTGCCATGGCATCTACTACTCTATTGTTCATGCAAGGAATCTATTCAAAAGTTATGTCTATAAAAAGATCTTTGAGATTCTCCACCATCTTCTTGTAAGGAGTGAGCTTTTCATATTTAGTTTGATAGTCGTCATTGACTTGGTTGATAACTAGTTGTGAGTCTCTATAGACTTTCATCTCTTGTAGCTACCATTGAACTACTATCCTGAGACCTGTGATCAAGGCTTTGTACTCAACAATGTTATCGGTACATGGGAATGATAGCCTATAAGTCTTTGGGATGCAATCACCTTAGGGGGTGATAAAAAGAATGCCTAATCCTAATCCATGTTGGGTGAATGATCCATCAAAGTACATCTTCCACTGAGCTATGAGATTAATAAGGAACATTGATTCATCAAGGAACTCGGATATTAAAGGGTTCTCATCATAGATGGGTGCTTCTGCTAGCTAGTTTGCGATCACTTTTCCTTTGATTTCCTTGCGCTCCACATACTCTATGTAAAACTTTGTCAAGATCATTACCCATTTAGCCATTCGTCCTGTGAGGGTTGCTTTGGATAAAAGATATTTTAATGGATCAATCTTTGTGATGAGCTTGATTTGGTGTGACAACATGTAATGCCTAAACTTTTGTGAAGTGAAAACTACTGCTAGGCATGCTTTCTTAATGGATGAATAGTTCATCTCATAGCCTACCAAGATTCTGCAAATGTAGTATATGTCTCTTTCCTTTCCATTCTCATCATATTGTGCTAAAAGAGCTCCTAGTGTTGTTGGTGTTGTTGAGATGTACAGGATCAATGGCTTGTTTGGTATCAGCGGCATGAGCACTGGAGGTGTTAGTAGATAATCCTTGATCTATTGGAAGCTTTATCACATTTTTCATCCCATTTGTAGGTTATCCCTTTATAGAGAAGATGTGAAAAGGGGTGAATCTTATCTGATAGTTGGGTTATGAACCTTCTAATGGACTGCAATCTTTCTTGTAATCCTCTCATCTTCTTCAATGTCTAGGGTGGTTCCATGTCTAGGATGGATTTTACCTTTGTTGGATCAATTTATATCCCTCTTTGTGAAATAATAAAGCCAAGTAGTTTCCCTAATGTGACCTCAAACACACACTTTTTTGGATTCAGTCGTACCTTGTATTCTTCAAGCCTATCAAAGATAGGTCCTAAGACTTGTATGTGCTCATTTCTCTTCTTTGATTTCTCCAAAATATCATCTACATAATCTTCAATTGTTTTATGGATCATGTTGTGAAAGATGAAGGTCATTGATCTTTGATAGGTAGCTCCTGCATTCTTTAACCCAAATGGCATCACATTCTAGTAGTAGGTTCCCCATGGACAAGTAAAGGCAGTATTATGTTGATCCTCTTTGGCGATTATGATTTGATTGTAGCCTAAAAATCCATCCATAAGCGACAACATTTCATGCCCGACTATCAAATCCACAATGAGATCGATGTTGGGAAGAGGGAAATCATCCTTCAGACATGCCTTGTTCAGATCTTTGAAATCAGTGCATATTTTGATGTATCTAGTGGTTTTTGAGACTAGTACAAGGTTTGAAACCCATTATGGATAATCTATCAGTCAAATGAATCCAACGTCAAGAAGCTTTTGTAGTTCCAGTTTAACCAAGAGTTCTATCCAAGGGTTCATTTCCTTAATTTATGCTTGATTGGTTTGGCATTGGGATAAACTACTAAGTGATGTACAACTACTTCTAGATCAAGTCCTAGAATATATGTATATGACCATTCAAATTTGTCTCTTCTCTCTTTAAGGAATGTTGCTAGGTTCTTTTGTTCTTCATCCAAAAAAGATTCAGCATAAAAAGTAATCTTAGGTGCTTCTTTTGTTCCCACATTGACTGGAGTAGTCTTTTTTGCTAGTACCGCTGACTTTTTTGGATGCATTGCACTAAGGGGGTGATTCAATCCTTCATCCTTGGGTGCCTCAGAGAGGTTTTCATCATCAAATGTGTTGGAGATTTTTGCAGCAAAACCAAGCAATTCTCTAAAAATTAGCCAACTCTTATAGTGAAGAATTGCAGGGTTAGTGGCCAACACAATGAGTATAGGATTTTGTGGTCCTTACTCCTTCACTTCAGGCTCTGTGAAAAATAGGAGGGTGATCCCAATTATGTTTTCGTGAATTGTATTCGATTAGTAACACATTTATACATAGACTGATTCCTATTTGTTGCAAATAAAACCCATCTCACTGAAGATTTGGCGGATATTTGGATGAATGACTATCTATTTGCTAGGAATTGAAGATATTCCAAACCCACACTATCCTTGAAAATATTTTTAATGAATATTGTTCTTATTTTAAGTCTATGGCTAGGTACACTATTTGTTCATTTCATGTAATATTTTCTAACAAATTCACTAGTGTCTCATCAATTTTAGCAACGGAGTCAAATGACTTGTAAGAAATATACATAGGAGAGTTTGTTTCCAGACTAAGATTTGTTTCGATATCAGTAGTTTCTATAAAACTAATTTCAGACTATTACATATAGGATTTCATACCCAAGACACACTACTAGCCTATTTATTAATATTATATTCAAAGTGCCTTTCCTAAACTTAGCATTCACCTAAAACCCTATTGAGACTTAGAAATATGACCCCTATAATAAGCCCTAAAATCCCTTTTATAGAACAAGGAGCAACAAGCATCAGGCTTAATTACAATTACATTTTCATTGCACTTGTACCAGAATTTGAGACATCCTCAGTTAGTTACATGCAATCATTAAGGAAAATGGAATAGTAAAAGACCACATTCCATATTAATTGAATGAGGACATGCCAACTCCTCAAAAGGTAGAGTTTGTTGCAACAGTGTTGAATCCTCATCCTTGTTGACCAAAGAATATTCTCCACTAGCAGCTCCAGCACAAACTTGTATATCATCTAGAAACAACATACATGCCAAGAAGGTCATTTAGTCTGGTATTTCTCCAATACACCAGCCCAAAAAAATTTCACATCAGTGTTAGAAACAATAAATCACATGAATGTTGAATAGAACAATCCTAAAAAAAGGGGCATGGTATCATCAAAAATAAAAATAGAGCACAGTCATCCCTCTGAGTCATCGGCCTCATAGGATACTCACCCGCATTTTGCTTGTGGTGGGACTAGAGGAACCATCACCACCTCCTCGTCAGAATCCTTAGATGGTACCAAGGAGAGGGGATAATAATCACCCTCTGGATCAGTGTCACCCTCACTGTCTGAAGGGTTATCAGAAACCTTACTAGGAGAATTATGTCTTCCCAGATAGGCCTTAAGATACTTGCATTTTTTATTTTTCTTCTCTTCATATTCCACCAACCTTTCCCCTTTGAATTTGACCATTTCTTCTGAAATGATTCAACCCTGTAGATGGTAATTACTCTTGACACCATACTTCTTGAATTTCTTGTATCCCCTTCTACTCTTTGGCATATCAAGTACTCCCTATGTCTCAATTTCATTCTCAAGAGCATTTTCCTCAAACTCAAGAAAACTTAGTCTCTTAGACTCTCGAACTGCCACGGTAGACCTACTCATCCAACACAAGATTGTTCACTTCTTATCTCAGGAATAATTAATACATGCACACTTCTTCACTAACCCACACCTCATATTCACTGCAGACTAAAATATGGTGCAAATGAACACTGATCAACCTACATTAAATAGACAACTTGGAGTATAAAGAATTAATGATTCAAGAACTCCTTGCACAAGTGAGTTTATTGTTGGTGTGAATAAGTCTTGCACCTATTGTATTCCTTTACTAGGGACATAGGGGACTTAATTCACATGTTAAGTTTACTTAGGATATTAGTTGTATCTTCTAGAAGTCTTAGTTGTCTTATCTAGACCTTACACTTTCCTAGGTAGTTATGAGTTAGTTGTCTCATGTGATAGGATTAAGACACTTGTCATCATCCTGTCTTATCCTATCTCTCATCCTTGCCTTTATAAGCAAGGAATCTCTAGCATATTTTGCATAGCACTCTATAGTATTGCATTGATCATATTGTATCATATTGCAATCCTTGTTTGGTGGAATAACATCTTCCATTGTTGCTTCTCTCTATCTCTTGTGGAGGTTCTTTGGTGTTGCAGATTGAAGATCTTGGGTTGATCACTTCAACATGGTATCAGAGCTTTGAATCTGGAAAGCCCCTTCCATTTCTTTATTAGAGAGTTTCCATCAATTTCTATTGTGATTTGAGTTTCTTATATCTTATATTGCATGTATGCATTTTTTGTGAGATCTAGTGATTGTAGCACTTTTGGCTATAGTGGCAGTATTTTAGGTTGTCCCATTGCATCCAAGAGGCTCGAAAAAGTCATATTTGGCTTTTGTTTCACTCAATTTCATCACCATTTGCAACTTTGGCAAAGAAGGGTTTGGAGCTTAGATCTGGTAAACAACTTTTTACAAGAGCATTTTGGGAAAAAAAATAAGCCTTCCATTGCGTCCGATTGGCTATTTTTGAGTTTTTTGATATATAATTTGCCTATATTAGGGAAAAGTTGTTTCTAGGGAAAAAAACATTTACCCAGAGGCCATACGGCCCCCCAGATCGACAATACGATTTTGCAGAATTAAAAAATAATAATTTTTCAATATTCTGCGTTTTACTTTCAAGCTTTATAAATTTGGGGCATATTATTTTGCTCAGTCGACATATATATTGATTGGGCTTTATTTTTAAAAAATCTACGGAGTTTTTTTTTGTTTCGGACAGCTTTACAAGGCCGTACTGCAGAGTTGTTAGCCCACTTGTCGACGGGTCCACTTGCCACCGGTGTTCTTTCATACGCTGACATTTTCCTTTGTCGACCGGGTGTTTGGAGTTTACCACCGGTGGGTGAAGGCTTAGCTAGCAGCAGCTCTAAGTCATGGCTTTCATAACTGCCAGGAGGAGAGCAGTTAATATAACCGCAGACTACTCCTTTGACCAGCCAACGGTCTCTTCACCGCCAACATTCACCACGAATGTGAACAGTTGGACAATGACAACTAGTGGTTACATAGACCACCAATTTTTTGGCCAGCCAACAAGACGCGGTCATATTGGAGACTGACGACTAGCCCCCGAGGGCTAAAGTTTTGCGCCTGGTTAGTGTTCATTTTTTGCTCCTGTTTAGCATTGAAGGTGCCTTTTTTTAGGCCTTTTTTTCAATTTTGCATAACTTTTCGCCATGGTGTCATATTTTCGAAAACAAGATATCATCGAAAAGTTGGTTCAACAAACTTCACAGTGGTGTAGGTGATTTTTCCTGATTTTGATATTTTATGCCATTTTTTAGCTTGAAGGTACAGGTGCATTTATTGCTTGTTCTTGGCGTAGCTTTTGCAAACGAAGTCAAAATTTGGAAAAAAAAATTTGAAATTGCTCAGAAAATTCCAAGGAATCTATTTGTAACCTCTGTTTTCAGTTTTGGCAAGCTCTTTTTTCCAAAAATTGTAAAAATCATTGTGTTATAAATGGTTGATTTGAGCTTGTCACTTGTAAAAATTACAAAATTTCTTCATTGTAATTTGCTAGGGTGGTTGCAAAATCAGTTTTAATACATTCTAGGGGGGTGAAAGGCACAATTTAAGTGCCACATTGTCTTCTTTCTTTTGGTGTTCATGGAAGATCTAAGGAAAATTGAACCACTCACTCCACAAAATTATCATACATGGAAGCTAAAAATGACTCAATTGTTACAATCTAAGGGTCTATGGCCAATGTTAGATGTAGAACAATCTGAATTCACAAGGGATTATGAAAAATTTGTCCATAGATTTAAAATGGATGAAGCAAGAGGGCTCATTGGTTTACATGTATCCAATAATTTTTTGTTTCATATTTCAGAGTGTAAAACACCTAAGAATGTTTGGGATAAACTTGCAGAGTTGTTTGGTAAAACGAATCAGTTCAGAGCCTTGCAACTTCAAGCAGATCTACAATCACTCTCTCTAGATGCATTTCCTTCAATTCAAGATTTCCTTGCACAATTCAAGTTTATTTTGTCACAGTTGAAAGGATGTGGACATCATATATCTAGTGATGAATGTATCTTCTTGATTATGTCTAAGTTAAAGGGCCCTTATCAAGTGTTTTCTTCTACTTTCTATTCAACTATGTATGCAATGGGGAAATATTACAAAATGCCTACATTTGAGTTGTTTTGTGAGCATCTTACTAGGGAGGAGGCCAAGTTGATTCAATTGGTTTCCTTACCTAATTCTGAGAATCATACTCTCATGGCTCAATCATCCAAGGGTAAAGGAAAGAACAAGAAGAAGACCAAAGCAAAATCATCTTTAGGTAGTGAGAATCCCTCCAAACTGAAGCTGAAGAACAATCAAAAGTCCACTCAATCGCCTTCTTCTACCTTTGGAAATTCTTCTTCCAAGTTCAAGAAAAAGAAAGGAGATCCTTGTTCATTCTGTGGAAAAACTGGGCATGATGCAACTTGTTGCTTTAAGCGATTGGAATCCTTGGAGGAAGCTATGATGAAGCACAACATTTCAGTGGATAAGCCTTCTTCCATGGGAAAAAGGAAAGCTCTTTCAGCATGGGCCATTAATTCATCTTTAAATAGTTGGATTCTAGATTCAAGTGCTTCACATCACATGACCAATTCACGTGATCTTCTTGATTCCATTGTTCATACTTCTACTTCTCAAATTGTAGTTGGGAACTCTTCACAGATTCTAGTTTTGGGGATGGGCCCCATTCAGATGCTAGATGGGTGCATTGAGGATGTTCTTCTTGTTCCTGATATTTCAGCTAATCTACTTTCCATATATCAAATTTTTCATTCTGGAGATGGGAAGACAGTTGAGTTTACTCTATAGAATGTGACTATTAGATAGTTGCAAGATCCTAAGAAGGTTGTTGCTATAGGGATAGTTGATCATGAGAACCATTTGTATTGATTTGAGTCTTCATCGGGTTCATGTTTTGTTGCTCATGCTGATTCAATGAGCAAGCTTTGGCATGAGAGATTTGGGCACATAACTTAGTGGTTGGTCTTCCAAATATCACTTGCACAAATGGTGTTTGACAAGGTTGTGTTCTTGGAAAGCAACATCAAGATCCTTTTCCTAAGGGTCAAGCTAGACGTGCAACCACACCCCTTGAGTTGGTCCATAGTGATCTCGTGTCATTCCCAACGACCTCTTTTTTAGGGGCTAAGTATGTGCTAACATTCATTGATGATTTTTCCTGCCGGACATGGGTCTATTTTCTGAAGCTCAAGAGTGAAGTCCTCACCAACTTCAAGACCTTCAAAACATTTGTGAAGAAGTAGTTAGGTTTTTCTCTTCAATAGATACACACAGATAATGGGGGGGTATGTCAATCACACATTTCAAGTTTTTTGCAGTGAGCATGGTATTCTTCATCAGCACATAGTATCTGACACTCCTCAACAAATGGTGAGGCAGAGAGAAAGAACAGGACTCTCAGGGAGATGGCCAATTGTATGATTCAGTCTAGGTCCATGGCTTCAGCTTTTTGGGCCGAAGCTGTCAATTGTGCCAACTATATTCAGAACCGTATGCCCCACAAGGTAGTGTAGAATATGACCCTTGAGGAGGCTTGGTCTCATCGCAAGCCTAATGTATCCTTCTTCAGAGTATTCGATAGTGAGGCTTGGGCATTCATTCCAAATGGTCTGTGTAAATCCATGGAGAAGAAGAGTCAGCGATACATCTTTCTTGGCTATTGTGAGGATGTGAAGGCATACAGATTGTTTGATCCTGATGCATGAGAGGTTCATTTCTGACATGATGTCTAGTTTGTTGAGACCTTCACCCAATCAGATCCTCCTTCGAATTCTTCTTCATCACAACCTACTCAGTCTTCTTCAGTTGATGATGCTTTGCTACTTGAGGAAGATTTTGATGATGGTCTTGATGCACCTCCTCCCCATTCACCCACTAGGCCACTATGGGCTCGAGTTACTCTTGAGGAGGTTGGTCCTCATGTTGGTGATCCCACAAACACTCGCTGCACTCATTCTCAAACTTCCAGAATTAGTCTTTTGAGTCATGTTGTTTTAGATGATCCTCAAAAGTTTTTAGATGCTTCAAATATTCTAGAGTGGGATAGTGCTATGGTTGATGAGTATTCTTCTTTGATGAAGAATCATACTTGGGATCTTATGCCTCTTCCTAAGGGAAGAAAGTTGGTTCACTGCAAGTGGGTGTATCGTACCAAGTATGCAAAAGATGGTTCCATTGATAAGTACAAGGCTTGTCTTGTTGCAAAATGGTTTTCTCAGGTTGAAGGAATTGACTATTCTGAGATCTTTGCTCATGTTGCCAAGATGGATTCTATTTGCCTTATCCTTTCTATAGTTGCATCACAGGGATGGTCAGTATATCAAATGGATGTGAAGAGTGCTTTCTTGCATGGGGATCTTCATGAGGAGATCTATATGGAGCAGCCACCAAGTTTTGTGCAGGACTCTTCACTTGTCTGCAGGCTTTGACGTTCATTGTATGGTCTCAAACAGGCCCCTCGGGCTTGGTATGAGAAGATGGATAGTTTCTTGCTTGCTTTTGGCTACACTTGTTGCCATTTTAATCCCACAGTTTATACTCAGAGACATGGAGAGGATCTACGCATATTTGTGCTCTACGTGGATGATTTGATTCTTGTAGGGAGTTCTAATTCCATGATTCAGAGTACACAATGAGCATTGATGGAGCGATTTGATATGACTGACCTTGGTATTTTGCATTACTTCCTTGGTCTTTAGGTTCATCAAACTTCTGAGGGGATCTTCACTTTCCAGAAAAAGTATGCTCTTGATTTTCTTCAAATATTTGGCATGGTTGATTGCAAGTTTTCCCCTACTCCATTTCAATCAGATGTTGTACTATCTACCAGTTACACTACGCCTACAGTTGATCCTACCTTGTATCGGCAGTTGGTTGGGAGTCTTTTGTACTTGACACATAGTCATCTTGATATTTCCTTTGTGGTTGGAATTGTATCTTGCTTCTCACAGGAGCCTCATAAGAGTCATTGGAAGGCTGCCAAGCGTATCTTGAGATACATTCAGGGCACTACACATTTTGGCATTCACTACACTTCAGGCGCATCTCAAATTGTGGGCTTCACTGACTCAGATTGGGCTGGTGATGTCAATGATTGGAATTCTACTTCTAGCTTTGTCTTTTGCCTTGTTTTTGGTCTGATTTCATGGCATGCAAGAAGCAGACTGCTATTGCATTATCATCGACAGAGGTTGAGTATCAAGGTACAGTTCTGGCTAGTCAAGAGGTTTTGTGGCTTCGTCAGTTGATGACTAAGTTTGGATTCCCTTCCACTCATCCCACTACTCTTTGGTGTGATAATCAGAGTGCCATTCATATCTCTCGCAACCTAGTGGAGCATCAGTAGAATAAGCACATTGAGATCAACATGCACTTCATTAGGCAGCTCATCTAGGATGATGTTCTCAACTTGGAGTATTTGCCTACAAATTAGTAGGTTGTAGACATCTTCACTAAACCTTTGCCATCGCCTCATTATCTTCAATTGTGATTGATGCTTGGGGTGAAGGAAGTTGTCCTTGGGGGATCTTGAGGAGTCCTTCCTTCACTAGTTTTTAGCTTTCTTTGTAGTTTTTTCTCTCTTTTGGAGAGGAGTTTTCTCCCACATGGTTTTTCTCCTTTTCTCCGCTTATGAGAGTTTTTTGTTTTGTAGATGGGTACCTCATCAGGCCTTATTTCTGGGACCCATCTTTTTCATTTTGCATTGGTTTGTTCCTCCCTAAGTTGCACTTAAGGGGGGGTGTTGGTGTGAATAAGTCTTGTACCTAGTTTATTCCTTTACTAGGGACTTAGGGGACTTAATTCACATGTTAAGTTTACTTAGGATATTAGTTGTATCTTCTAGAAGTCTTAGTTGTCTTATCTAGACCTTACACTTTCCTAGGTAGTTATGAGTTAGTTGTCTCATGTGATAGGATTAAGACACTTGTCATCATCTTGTCTTATCCAATCTCTCATCCTTGACTTTATAAGCAAGGAATCTCTAGCATATTTTGTGTAGCATTGTATAGTATTGCATTGATCATATTGTATCATATTGCAATCCTTGTTTGGTGGAATAGCATCTTCTATTGTTGCTTCTCTCTATCTCTTGTGGAGGTTCTTTGGTGTTGCAGATTGAAGATCTTGGGTTGATCACTTCAACATTGATAACTTAACAACTCAGCTTTGAATTTGGGCCATTGATCTTAAAATAATTAAAACTTCATCTCTGGTGACCATAAGCATCATTTTTCAACCATTAGCAACTTGTTCCTATAAAATAGTGATGTCAGCTCAAATTTTGCCACGTCTTCTCTCAATCGTGATTAATCATATGCAATCTGTCAATTAGCATGTATCGCTGGCCTAATTTGTGCTCCTTCATTAATATCGACAAAGTACAATAAGACTAGTGTTTTCTAGAGAGAATATTTCCTTATACACTTCATCGCTCATCACTAATCTTCCCCAAATTTTAGGGTGCAATCAGCGATGAAAGTATTGTTGTGATGAAGTTTAGTCTATTGGATCATCCTATTTTGAAACCACATCAATGGTTCTCCAGTCATCTCACTACTTTCCTTTATACAATGTCCTCAGGATTCTGCTACGTTGCTTGTTCCAGCAATAACCATCGCCTATCACGAATGCATATCATCCTTCATCAACCTCATCAGTGATTTCAACATCCCCGCGATGAAATCCTAGCCTTCAGATTAGTGGCATGTCCTTGATCACATTCATCCTTCCATCAATCATCACTAATTCAAACTTTGCGCCTTGGCCCCTATCAATGATGAGAGATGCAGTGAAGAAATTAGATTTAGACATATACACTTGCATGAAAATCAATGGTACAAAAGACATCACACATAAGATCTTATTACATTAGCAAAAGAAACCTTTCAAAGAATCTCATCGCTCATCACAGTTTTGAAAATTAGGCTCAAGAATGAATCCACGACAAGCGATAAAATATAGAAACAACAGGCCATCGCTCATCACTAATTCTCCTCATACAGTTTGCAAGAAATTAGTGATGAGAGGATTTAAATAGTGACAATATGTCTTGTGTATTGCTAATATAGAACTTAGCACTTAAAACATATTTGTGATACATGATGCAAGGGAATTCCATCATATCGCTCATTGCTAATCTTAAATTTATCATTTTATAACCATTTGTGATGAGCGATAAGAACATCAAGCTGGAGGACATTGCTTATCACTAATTACAATGCTCAAGGCTCAAAATCCATTAGCAATAAGTGATTCCTTAACAATACACAGAACATCACCCATCACTGATTATTCCAAGAGCTCCAAAAGCTATTCGCCATGAGCGAAAACAAAGAAATTTTGCTCATCGCTCGTCGCTAATTTAGAACATACACTCAAAAAGTAATCAGTGATGGGTGATAAGACATAATGGTCATTGGGACTTAAGTGAAAACTTTAAACATGTGCACTTAACTTATTTTGAGGAGGGGACCCTCTAGGATGATGTGAGAGAAGGGGCTCAAAAACTTCTAAGTCATGAAATGCAAAGGATGTAAAGGCCAAAAGGGCCCTTTACTTAATCCTATAAAAATTATGAGACTCGGACCTAGGCTTGAGGGACCGGTTACCTAATGATAGTGAATGACATAAGATGTTTTTAACTGACCGGCAATAGGTAATAGGAATTCAACAACAAAAATAAACATTACAAGCGTTTATAATGAATAAAACCCTAAACCTTCATATAACAGGCCTACATCCAAATGTGACAAAGGTTTGAGATGGAACAAAATAAAAATGTTGAGGGTTCCATGAGTGGCTCCTGTTGGGGACACATGTCTCTTTTAGGCATGGTGAGATCCTAGAATTTTGGGTGAAGCAAACTAGACACAAGAACCAAAACAAAAAGAAACAACATATGTACAAGATTTTACACAAGCCGAAAGACCTGGAAAGGGAGATCCAATCTCCACTCTTGAAAAGTTCTCTTGAGGTGCATATTTTAGTATGTACTCTACAATCCAACCAGGCTTTATTTCTTGTTTGGTGGCACTAGGCCACTGAAACCTCAGGCTAATTCTTGCCTCTGTCAAAAACCATCCTTTTGAAAGAACTGATGTCCTTCCATCCACATTTACCCCTATCATACCACTATAACAAGTATATTTCCCTCTTTACAAGAATAAAAATGTGGATATCCTTGAGGTCTATCCGATTACAAATAGTGTTATTAGCATTTTTCTCAATTTTTCTAAGTATATTGTTGCTAGTGTAATCCTGGTCATTCTATATTGTATTATCAGGCACAAGCTGCAAACTTTCATCATTACATGGCATATATGTGTTATGTTCATCATATGAAACATGTTCATAATGAAGATAACATTTCTTGTTACTCATATCATTGTCATGCTCCATCAAATAACCTCATAGATGAATTGGAAATTGAAAATGTTCATACTCCTGCAAGTAAGTGGCATCACAATATTCATCTTTATTTGTTACACCTGTTTCAAAGATAAAACACTCATAATAAAAACCCTCAAAGATCTCATCAATGTGTTCCTTTTTCTTCTTAAGGCCACATTTTGATCCTGTGTTAGTGCATCATTAGATTTTTCAACAAAGAGTGGATTATCTCTGCACCAATAAGGGTCATCATTACTCATCTCTAGTGAAGGTAGAGGCTCATCAAATAATGGATTTTCCATCACACTCATTCTTGATATAAAATCCTCAAATTCCTCAACATGAAGGTCCAATTCCTTCAAGTCATTATTACACTCTAATTCACTATAATGACTAGAATAGTAGATAGAAATATTTTCAACTACATTTCCTCCCTTAGACTATTTAGTACATATATCAGGAATTTCTACCATGTCCACTTGACTTGAGATATCATGGTCAAAAAGCTCTTCAAACTTTGTATCATTATCAACCAAAATTAGTGGCTTCAAATTCCCATCACAATACATAACATGATCATCTAAGAGTGAACTTATATCATCAACATGTTGCATGGTAATGCTATCCTCATCTGATGTGAAACTTTCCAACTCTACACCATACAAGTTATTATGACTAGCAGAATAACAATCAACATATTCAACCTCATGAGTTGAATGTGCATGAACAGGCCCAATGAAACCAAGCTCACCATTGACAAAGTTTTCAACCCTGGCAATATTGAAATCAAGACTACATGGTTCTTGCATGTTGAATGATGAATACCTTAGCTCATTATCATCCTTATCTTCAAACAAATTACCAAATTCATCTAAACCATGAGAATACAAATGAAACCTTTTCGTGACCTCATCATTGTTACAGCTAGCATTCTTATTACAAGGTGTGACATGCCAAATATTTGAAATTTCTTTCATCCTTTTATCAGTTGTGCTATGTGGTGCATTTGAAACTTCATGAATGCAATCCATAGGTGGATATATTGCACTATTTGGATGTTTACTAACCTTTTCTTTATTAATATGAGGAATAATCCTAGCTTGGAAAAAGTCTTCTTTACTCACATCATTGTTTGAATCATAGCTCATAATAGGGCTAGTGGGATCAGCACTGTGGAATGATGTATAAGCTAAAACAATAGGGGTGTAAGTACTCTGATATTCATTTTTAATTTATGACTTACACCTTTCATCAACATTTGGTGTCTTAAGGCAAAAAATACTTGTAGACAGATAACTCCATTGCATTCCATATTTCAAGATGTTTTCAATGTTCATGGCTATCCCATATGCCTGATATAAAGTTTTAGGATCTGTATCTCTCAGCAGATAGCTCATTTCATTATCAAAAGCTCCCAAATAAACAACCAAACATACTGCATCACTTAGTCTCAAGAATGCAGAAACATCCCTTAATATTTTAGCAAATCTTCAGTTGAATGTTGGGACCAGCTTGTCCTCTTCTTTCTCAATTTTCATAAATTTATTGAGCATAGAACTAACATTGAATCTTTCACCAAACTGCTCCATAAACACTATTTTGAACTCTTCCCAAGAACAAATAGAGCATGTTGGAAAATCAGAGAACCAATCTCTTGAATCTCCTTTCAGAGACTAAACAAAGAGCCTCATGATCACATGCTCATGATCAACTTCAAAATCATCTAGTAAATTGTTGAGTTCTTGTAGATGCTTTCTTGTTGATTCACTCTTTGTGCCACTAAAATTTGGTAACTTATCTATCATGTCAAATGGAATAACATTTGGGTAACTAGTAATACCACTGAAAATGATGGGTCTATATCTTTTAGTGTTGAAACTTCTCTTATTACATGACAAAGGCTAAGCACTATGCATTGTTACATTTGGGTCCACACAAGGATGCATAAGTTGATGATACATTTTCTTAAACCCTTACAAACTTCTTCAAACTAACTTTGCAGTTACAAGGGAACTCAAATTTCTTTTACAACATGACCTTAAGCTTTTACAATTCAAATTTCCATCTCAACTTGCTTAAGATCTCCTAAATGGGTTTCTTTAAAAATATTTCATACTTCACTTCATAATAGATAATACAATCTAGTAATATAGAAGTATGCAGAAAAATCACTACTATTCCCTTCCTTAGTGCTTAATCACTCAATAGGGAATCAAATTTTTACAAGACTTACAACTATGGTTTTCATATACAAATTTATCTTTCTTGAAAACCAAAAACTAAAGAATACCTGGATATGTGCAGTTGCTGCAAATTCTTCTTCCTGACTAGAAATCTTTGTAGATTTGAAATGTTCTTCACATCTTCATCAAGTTCTTTGAAAGAGTTTCCACCTCTCTTCACAGAGGACTAAATTTCAAGAAATATAAAGCTCCTTCAAAGATGAATTTCCTTCTGGGTCATTACCCGCAGATGAGTCGCACAAATTCTTTGAAATTTGCCACAACACAACCACTTCTAGGTCTGAAAACTTCACAATATCTTAACCAAATGTTCAGATTCACAAAATTCTTGACTCTATGATATGACAGTCTACAACTGGAAATCAAAATTTCTTACCCAGCGGATTCACCATTTCTATTGGTGATTTTTCTGACAGAACCAAGCAATTCTCTAAAAAGTAGCCAACTCTTATAGTGAAGAATTGCAGGGTTAATGGCCAACACAACGAGTATAGGATTTTGTAGCCCTTACTCCTTCACTTCAAGCTCTTTGAAACCTAGGAGGGTGATCCCAATTATTTTTTCATAAAATGTATTCGATTAGTAACACATTTATACACAGATTGATTCCTATTTATTGCAAATAAAACCCATCTCACTGAAGATTCGGCAGATCTTTGGATGAATGACTATCTATTTGCTAGGAATCAAAGATATTCCAAACCCACACTATCCTTGAAAATATTTTAAATGAATATTGTTCTTATTTTAAGTCCATGGCCAGGTACACTATTTGTTCATTTCAAGCAAGATTTTCTAACAAACTGACCAGTGTCTCATTAATTGGAGCAACAGAGTCAAATATGTAAGAATCAGTAATATATAAACTACTTAATTTAGAAATAGGCAAGCTAATTTCATACTGCTTTGCATTTATGAAAACTCACAATGCTTGAAACACTTAATTCTTATAAATCTTAAGTAATTCCTTACAAATTTTAATACCCTATTCAAGCATTTTAATCAACTCCTTGAGTTAAAGCTAAAAACAAAATAATAGATTCAAATGGAACATCTAAAGATAAATGATAACACCATTAGTATTTTTCATTCATGACTTGTAAGAAATATACACAGGAGAGTATTTGTTTCCAGACTAAAATTTGTTTCGATATCAGTAGTTTCTATAAAACTTGTTTAAGACTATTACATATACGATTTCATACTCAAGACAAACTACTAGCCTATTTATCAGTATTCTATTTGAAATGCCTTTCCTAAACTTAGCATTCACCTAAAACCCTATTGAGACTTAAAAATCTGACCCCTATAATAAGCCCTGAAATCCCTTTTATAGAACAAGGGAGCAACAAGCATCAAGCTTAATTACAATTACAATTTCGTTGCATTTGCACCAAAATTCGAGACATCCTCAGTTAGTTACATGCAATCATTAAGGAAAATGGAAGAGTTAAAGACAACATTCCATGTTCCTTGAATGAGAACATGCCAGCTCCTCAAAAGGAATACTTTGTTGTAGCAGTGTTGAGTCCTCGTCCTTGTTGACCAAAGAAGATTCTCCACTAGCAGCTCCAACACAAACTCGTATATCGTCTGAAAACAACATACATGCCGCCAAGGTCATTTAGTTTGGTATTTCTCTAATACACCAGCCTGAAAAATCTTCCACATTAGCGTTAGAAACAAGAAATCACATGAATGTTGAATAGGACAATCTTGACAAAAGGGGCATGGTATCATCAAAAACAAAAATAGGGCACACTCATCAGCCTCAAAGGATACTCGCCCACATTTTGCTAATGGTGGTACTAGAGGAACCATCACCACCTCCTTGTCAGAATCCTCAAATGGTACCAGAGAGAGGGGATAATAATCACCCTCTGGATCAGTGTCACCCTCACTGTCTGAAGGGTTATCGGAAACCTTGCTAGGAGAATTATGTCTTCCCAAATAGGCCTTAAGATATTTGCATTTTTTCTTTTCCTTCTTTTAATATTCCACTAGCCTTTCCCCTTTGAATTTGACCAATTCTTTTGAAATGATTTGGCCTTGTTGATGGTAATTACTCTTGACACAATATTTCTTGGATTTCTTGCATCCCCTTCTACTCTTTGGTGTATCAAGAGCTCCATGTGTCTCAATTTCATTCTCAGGAGCATTTTCCTCATACTCAAGAAAATTCAATCCCATAGACTCTCGAACCTCCATGGTAGACCTACTCATCCAGGACAAGATTATTCACTTC
The DNA here is from genome assembly GCA_007258455.2 of Sequoia sempervirens. Taxonomy (NCBI): domain Eukaryota; kingdom Viridiplantae; phylum Streptophyta; class Pinopsida; order Cupressales; family Cupressaceae; genus Sequoia; species Sequoia sempervirens. Next base: position 15,477,381 of record VDFB02000013.1, on the reverse strand, counting down.
TTATCTCAGGAATAATTAATACTTGCACACTTCTTCACTAACCCACGCCTCATATTCACTACAAACTAAAATATGGTGCAAATGAACACCGGTCAACCTGCATTAAATAGACAACTTGGAGCATGCAAAATTAATGATTCAAGAACTCCTCACACAAGTGAGTTGATAACTTAACAACTTAGATTTGAATATGGGCCATTGATCTTAAAATAATTAAAACTTCATCTATGGTGACCATGAGCATCATTTTTCAACCATTAGCAACTTGCTCCTAGAAAACAATGATGCCAACTCAAATGTTGCCATGTCTTCTCTCAATCTTGATTAATCATACGTGATCTATCAATTAGCATGTATCTCCAACCTAGTCCATGCTCCTTCATTAATATCATCAAAGCGCAATATGACCAGTGTTTTTTAGAGATACTATTTCCTTATACACTTCATTGCTCATCACAAATCTTCCCCAAATTTTAGGGTGCAATCAGCGATGAAATTATTACTGCAATGAAGTTTAGTCCATTGGATCATCTTGTTTTAAAACCACATCAATGATTCTCCAGTCATCTCACTACTTTCCTTTGTATGATGTCCTCAGGATTCAGCCACGTTGCTTGTTCCAACAATAGCCATCGCCTATCACAGATGCATCTCGTCCTTCATCGGCCTCATCAGCGATGTCAACATCCTCGCGATGAAATCCCAGCCTTCAAATCTATGGCTTGTCCTTCATCATGTTCATCCTTCCATCGCTCATCACTAATTCAAACTTTTCACCTTGGCTCCTATCAACTATGAGAGATGCAGTGAAGAAATCAGATTTAGACACATACACTTGCATGAAAATAAATGGTACAAAAGACATTGCACATAAGATCTTATTACATTAGTGAAAGAAACCTTTCAGAGAATCTCATCGCTCATCACGGATTTGAAAATTAGGCTCAAGAATGAATCCATGATGAGTGATAAAATATAGAAACAACAGGCCATCACTCATTGCTAATTCTCCTCATATAATTTGCAAGCAATTAGTGATTAGAGGATTTACATAGTGACTATGTGTATCGCATATCGCTAATATAGAACTTAGCACTTAAAACATATTTTCAATGCATGATGCAAGGGAATTCCATTTAATTGCTCATCGCTGATCTTAAATTTATTATTTTATGACCATCCACGATGAGCGATAAAAACATCAAGTCGAAGGACATTGCTTATTGCTAATTACAATGCTCAAGGCTCAAAATCCATTAGCGATAAGTGATTCCTTAACAATACACAAAACATCAATCATCTTTGATTATTCCAAGAGCTCCAATAGTTATTCACGATGAGCAAAAAAAAATGTCACTCATCGTTCGTCGCTGATTTAGAACATACACTCAAAAAGTAATCAACGATGGGTGATACAGACATAATGGTCGTTGGGACTTAAGTGAAAACTTGAAACACATGCACTTAAGTTGTTCTGAGGAGGGGACCTTGTAGGATGATGTGAGAGAAGGGGCTCAAAAACTTCTAAGTCACGAAATGCAAAGGATGTAAAGGCCAAAAGGGCCCTTTACTTAATCTTATAAAAATTATGAGACTCAAACCTAGGATTGAGTGACTAGTTACCTGATGATAGCAAATGACATAAGATGTTTTTAAGTGACTGACAACAGGAAATAGGAAGTCAACAACAAAAAAGAACATTACAAGTGTTTATAACGAATAAAACCCTAAACCTTCATATATCAGCCCTACATCCAAATGTGACAAAGGTTTGAGATGGAACAAAAAAAAAATTGAGGGTTCCATCATGATGTGTCCTTTTTTTTTTACTATTTTGGGACCAAAGAGTGCCACTAAGTGGTTTTCACTCAAGGATTTTCATGTTAATTGCATTTCATTTATTTTGCAACTGAAGGATTCAATCATCTACCCATAGTATGGCCCTGTATCGAGCTCTATGTCAAAGCCTACTTTGTGATCTTCCCATGATAAGTTATCTCGAAGTCCCATGAATTCTAAGATCGCTTCATCATTTTTGAATAAATATAGAATTAGTGGTCTTTGTTGGTCCATGTCAATGAGTTGCAAGTATACTAGGCGTATTTCAGTTGGTTGGTCATTTGAGACAAAGGATGTTAGGGATATCATAAAGTGTTGTTCTCAAATAGGTCAACAACATCAAGGGGAAAGTCATCTAAGGTTGTATCATGCAATGTAGGTGACCAAGAGGAAGCCTCAACTCTTTTAGCAGCAATACCTTTGCCAATAAGTGTGACTTTGCTAGTAGTACAACCTAAGCCAATATTTTTTAGTCATTTCTCAGGAACGATGGGTTCTAGTAAACCATTGTCATTCTACCCTAACTACTCATTCTTGTTATATCCCATGCTCTGCATTAGTTGTAGGCCTTTGATGTCATCTTCCATAGGAATAACAAGAATAGGTCGTTCATCTTGATAGAGGATTTTAGAGATATCTTTCTCATTGATGTTTTCTTGATTCAATTCTCACCACTTGGTGAAGGTAGTAGCTGCCATCTTGATTATTTATGGTTCTTTGGTGCTAGATGTAGGTTTCCCATGAGATTGAGAAGAAATAGGTAGCTCTCCTAAGGAAAAGGTGTCTTTCAATAGTTTGTAGTTTCAACAACCATCATCTTGGATCACTGCTTTGACGTCTGGTATGATTTTCACAATAGGCACTTTTGATGATGAGGTAGAGGCTAGAGATGATGAGTCAATAAATGAGCTTGATGGTGTAGGTCCTTCATCATTTTGGGTTATTTGTGGGATCTTATAGAACTTAGCCTCAAGTCTCTTGCAATAGTAGAAAGGCTCGAGATCTCCATGGATAGTGATTTCTCTACCTTCAAAAGGCAATTTCACACACTGACGATAGGTTGAAGCTACAACTTTCAAAGCATGTATCCAAGGTCGGCCAAGTAATATGTTATAGGGAAGATCAAGATCAAGTACTTGACATTTAGTTTCTACAATAAGATGTCCCACTTGGATTGGAAGTGCAATTATTTCTTGTGATACCCGTTCTTGGTCATCATATGCTTTGATGGTAGTACTCTTTGTCTTCTCAATAATATCATTTGAATAGCCTAGATTCTTGATCAACTGCAGGGTACAAATGTTTAGACCAGCACCTCCATCTACCAAGACTCTTTTGACCTTGTTTTTATGAATAAAAAGTGTAAAGAAAGATTATGAGATGGTTGTGATGGTAAATCTTTCTTAGAGAAGGTGAGAAGATGGTTAGTGATATGCCCTACCATAGCTTGAAACTAATCGGTATCAATGTTCTCAGGAACAGATGACTCAGACAAGGATTTTTCTAGTATTTCCCTGTGTGTAGGAGATAACCTTAAGAGTTCTAAGATTGATATCTGAATGGGGGTCTATTTGAGCTAATCTACAAGATTGTACTTGCTAAGATTAGATGTGGGAAAAATAGGTTGTGTCCTAGATTGAGTTGGGACAACTCCTTGAATGGTTATTTTTCCACGTCGTGTGGTGACTCCACATTCTGTACTAGCTCCCTTTATGGTGACAATAGTGATAACGCTATCATAGGATGAAAATACATTGGAATAAGTATGTTGAACATTGGTATAATCCTTAGCTTTTCCATTGTTGTTTGCTTTGTTATGATTGAGCATAGGGGTCTTGTATATCTTGAGATCTTGGTTCCCAGCTGGTACCTCAACAGATATGGTATCATTCTCTATGAGATCTTGGATGATGTTCTTGAGTTTCATGCAGTTTTTTTTTATGTCCTTTCATTTTTATAAAAGTCACAGAGATCATGCTCATTGTACCAAGATAGCTTCTCTTGTGGTTCTTGGTAGTTTTCAATGTTAGGAAGTGTTATCAGATTTGACTCTACCAGTTTCTTCATGATTATTTTGATGGGTTCTAATAACTGTGTGTACTTGCGTTTGGGATAGTTGTTCTTGTTACCAATTTTCCTTTGTTGCATGTTGGTGTTACTAATCTAATTGTTCTGAGGTGGTACCATTTGTTGCACAGTTGATTGGATGTTAGCAACTTGATTGTTATTGGGTCTAGGAGCACTTAGTATGACCTTAGTGTCTACCACACTATCGTTTGTTACATTTTTGTTCTTAGCCCATACACGAGGTTTCTCATTCGAACTGGTTGAAGGACAGTTGTCTTTGTAAGCCTGAGTATTTCCTTGTGAGATTAGGGCTCTTTCAATGTCAAGGGCTCTTGGAACAAGCTCATCATATGATGTGATACATTGAATTTTCAAGTGGAATGATAGATTTGGATAAAGGTTGGCTATAATGATTCCCACTTGTTGTTGATCAAGAAGAGGCTACTTGCTTTTAGTAGCTCTTTGTCTCCATCATTGTAATAAATTGGTGAAATTTTCTCCTGGATTTTGTTTAAGAGTGTACAACTCTTCTAGACTAATGTCCATGTCAATATTGAAGGAGAAATGATAGATAAATTTGTCAGTGATTTCTTGAAAAAATTTGATACCAAGAGGCAAATGAGAAAACCAATCCATAGCAGTACCTGTTAAGCTTTAAGGGAAGAGGCGCATTAGATATGAATCGTTGTAAGCCACTTCCATGCACAGGATGTTAAATTCTTTGATATGGTCAACAGGAATTCCTCTCCCTCTATATTTTTCAAACTTGGGGATTTCAAAACCAGGATGAAATGGTATCATTGCTATGTTTTGATCAAATGGGTAAGGACACAAGTTCTATGTATGAGGCTTCTTTGTCTTTCCCATGTGAAGGTCTTGCATTTATTTTGAGAGTGCTTTCAATTGTGATGCTAGATCATCTTCCAGATTGGGTGGAGGAACATATGGTGGGATGAGAGATGAGTTATATGGGGTGTATGAAGGTGTGAGATTTTGTGAAAATGATGAATATGTTCCTGATGCATTTGGATTGATGATGTTCATATGAGGATAATAGGAACCCTGTTGTTGTTGTTGGGTGTATTGTTGAGCTAGTAAGGCTTTTTGTTGAGCTTGCTATTGTTGATACGTCACTAGGGCTTTTTGTTGGGTCTGCTATTGTTGTTGTGCTAATAAATTTGCTTGTTCTTATTATTGTTGTGCGGCTTGTTGTGCTACTAAGGCTGCTTGTTGTTCTTGTTGTGTAATGGCCACTTTCTATTATTGTTGTGCTAAGGCTGCTTGTTGAGCTTGATGTTGTTGTTGTGCTAGGGCTACTTGTTGATCTACTAAGGCTACTTGTTGTGCTTGTTGTTGTTGTTGTTGTACGGCTTGTTGATAAGTTTGTTGTGCTTGTTGTAGAGCTAAGGCATGTGCTTGCAAGGTGGGACCAAGTGGTTGTTGAGACATCTATAATGAATTAGGGATATTGATGTTTTGAGTGGGTAGTAGATTGCTGGATAAAGGTGGAGGGTTCCCTTGGTTTAACATTCCTTGAAATATGGTAGAATGAGGTGGAGGAATGTATGTTTGAGGTCTTGATTGATTTGGCATAGAAAAAGGAACTGTGTGAAACAATGATGTCGTTAAATTTTGCAAATGGAAATGACACACTAGGACCTTGAGTCCATTGATTGAAAAGATTCCCTTGTCCCATGTTTTGAGGATTACCTTGTGCAAAAGATGTAAACAAAGGATTCGTGATCAAAGTACTCCCGAGATTGATAGAACTTATAACCAAGGGATTGTTTTGAGGTGGATTGATAGTGGATGATGTGGTAATGGTAAATGGAATGGATGAACCCACTGGAGGGTTGGATAAGGATGTCCCTATTTGCCTTGAGGGTTGATTATGTGATACGGTATTAACATGCCTTTGTGTGTTGTTTTGAGATACTTGGTCTATATTGCTTTGCATGATGGTAGGCATACTTGTGGTACTCATAGGTGTGGATGAAGAAGGGTGTCCCTAAAATTTCAAAGTGGTGGTGGAATAGTGAAGTTAAAGTGGAGTGTGTAGTTGTTTTTGATCTTCGAGAACAGGAGGAGCACCAAAGGTAGGTGTGAAAATGGTGGTGGGAAGTGGAGGATTAGTTTCAAGAGTACCCATAAGTGTACTAATTTCAAATGGTGAGGTGTGACCAAAATCTTTAGCAAGGCTGGTTGCAAGAGTAGGTATGTAAATTTGGCATAGACCTTGTGATGGAGTTGTGAAATCCTATGTTAAACTCCATGCTACAAACATTAGGGAGATAGGAGTTATACTTTCAAAGGATCAATGTTCCAAAAGTTATTCTCTAGTGAGCTCAAATGGGTTATTGGTGATGTCTTCAATTTCATATGTTCTTGAAGGAGATCATGGTTGTTGTGATGGTGTAACATGACTTCTAGGATCAAATTCTAAAGGATTTAGATCACTTGAGGTAAATGTAACTTTGTATTTCTCCATGATTATCTTGTGTTGTAATCTCATCTTTACCATAAATTTTGTGTCAGCTATGGGAGAGTTGTGTTGAGTTTTGTAATGTTTGAACTCTCTAGTTGACTCAAACCTAGGTAAAAGGGATGCTCTAAGTATTTTAGGAGCAATGATGATAATGTGGGATAAAAAGATGGGTGATGTAGGAAGTGATCTTTGCAAGCATTTTGAGACAAAAATTTTGACTTGAGTTTGGTGTTTTGATGTTAGGATAAAGGATGCTAATGAACTTAGAAATCTTTAGGGTAGACTTGTGACCTTCAAGATAAACTAGTTCAAAGATGATAACTATCTTAACTAAGTGCATGGAAAAGGATGCATTCCACATACAACGTAGCTAAGGTAGCAATTGGTTTGATGTTTAAGTCCCAAAGTGTTGGTGTATTTAAAATTTTGCATAGATAGATGAGGTGAAGGATGAAATTTGATGAAGGGGTGAGTGAAATGTTTGACCCAATGTTGACCTAAAGTGAACCTTTTTTTTTTACAAGGCCAAGGTAGTGAGAATGATGCTAGACCTCTAAAATGTTCAAATCCTAAAGATTCAATGATTTAGAAAAGTTGTTGATTTTCAAAAAGGTGAGGGTTTTGGATCATAAAGAGCGTGTACATGTCAAGATATTTTCTTAGTGTGCATTCATAAAATTTTATCAACAACTTGTTTTTGTTTTCGTAGAGTGCCTTAATGCAGTTGTTGATTGCTTTTGCACTACAATGTCCAAGTTTAAAGTGATGACCAGTTGGCCTTTGTTTAGGGATCCTGATTTTGCGTGAGATCATCTAGTAAAGTAAAACTTTGTTTCAACAAGATCAAGGTAGTGAGGATGATGCTAGACTTCCAAAATGTTCAAGTTCTAGAAAATGAGAGGATGAATGGGAATGTTCAAACCTGTTCAAGCTCTCCTAGCTCAGGCGTAAAATTTTCTCAGCAAAGTGTAGCAGTTGCAGTAAAATATTGAAGCCCACTTTTGAATATACCTTATTCTATGATTTTTATGTCTAAAATGGAGTACAAGAGATTTTCCCCTACGAATTTTGACTGTTTGATGAATCATTTAGAGGAGTTGAGTATCATGAAAAAGCCCAGGATTTTAACTCCAAAAGAATGCACACAATTCTAGACTATACCTTGAAGTGTGTCTATAAAAGTTTTCTACTAATCTATTTATGTTTTTATGAAGTGCTCGATTTTTTTTCGTAAGAGCTTTTGGAGTAAGATTCCTAAGTCTAAAATGAGGACTTGTAGACCTCGGCTTAGGAATCCTAATTTTTTGTGAGATTATGTGAAAATAGTTTAAGTCTATGGAAGAAAGGAAGATATTTATTGCCACATGGGTGGTGGTAATAGGGGCCTTCCAGCCTCAATATCGGTGTGTTCCTCTTCTTCTTCTAGAATGGTTGTTGTGTTTCTCCATTGTGTGTTTGTTTCCTTGTTTTCAAAAGTGAAGGTTCTCAAATTGCTAATGAGATCTATTTGTTCACCATTTATAAGTTCAAAGTTTGGCTGAATTATAGCACTTGGAAGGTTAGGTTGTTCAATAGGAGCAATCAGTCTCAAAATAGTCATGTGGGGTTCATCTATCAATTTATCTTTACTTAAGTGAATTGATTTTACCACAAACACTTGTCTTTGATTATGTTTCCAAACTAGATGTTTATGTCAAAAACATCATAACTTTCACAATGTCCATTTTGTGAAAATCATGAGGTTAAATCCATAATTTCCTATGTTGTCTTTGGAAGAAATATGGGTTTGAGATTAATGTCAAGATATTTACAAATCGCTAAGGATAAATCCTTAGGACAAGCAGTAATATCAAGGCTAACTCAAGAAGTCCATATTTGAGCCAAAGTCTTTGAAATTTGGATAGTGAATGTTTGCTTTTGGATTGTTTTGAAGCCAAGCAAAGTGTTAAACTAACTCACAATCATTTACAACCCTAGGATAGAAATGGATATATTTGTTGAGTCCCCACTAGGGTTTCTCCAAACACTAGACAATGTGAACAGTTAGAGATTTGGCAACACCGACTCCCCTCCATAGCACACACTTCTCAGGACCACCAAATCTCAAAATCCTTAAAATCCAGAGATTAAAAGGAATTTTCTTGTTCCTACAATTGAATAGTACAGATGTGGGGCAAATTTAGAATGACTGTTCTTGCACCAACAAATATTTTTTAGGATTTTGGCATGCTAAATAAATGGGTTGTAGTAAGGGTAATCGAAGACATTGTTGTGCAGTTTTCGCACACACGCCCCGCTAAAAGCAGAGACCCTCTTTCACTTTCATTTTTGGTGTCTTGGCCCTTTGATTTTGAGGATTAACTTTTCCTTGGCATGTGCTTAAATGTTTATCTTGCCAACCTAAATGATTTCCCTAAGTTGCACATTGAAGATCTTTAGTTTTGAGCTAAGTTCGGGATTTTCCACCCCAGCCGGATTTTCCCGGATCCTGCTCGAACTTCGGCTAAACGATATGGTTCAAAGATTTTTCAGTCTTCACAGAATTTTGTGTGGGCCAATTTTTTTCAAATTTCGTCTTGTCGTCGAGTTCCCAGATTTTCTTGGTTGTCTTGTCGGCAACATTAATGTCATTTGTACAATTGGCGGGGGATGCATTTAACCAATCTCTAAAGGATTTTGTGTCATTATGCTTTATTGTCTGTGATCGATTGAGCTATGGAGTGCATTATTTTGGTGTCAGACTTGATTTGAGGCATTTGATCTGTGAATTATTCGATTTGGTGGTGATTTCTCAGGCATTGTTGTTGTTGTCTTTATTAGGCGCCACTACGCTCGCATTTGTTGTTTCTAAGATTGATTTCGCTTCGTCAAATGGTATGTACACATTGCCTCCCTTTTAATTGATGAATGTGATTGGTCATTGATGTTCTAGACATGTTCAGGGTTCAAATTTTTGTGTCTTTGAGTGTCTGATGCTAGGGTTGACCGATATTGCTTTATTTATCGTCTCCCAAGTAAGTTATGAGGTCGTTTGTTCATTTGCATTATGAAGTATCTTGCTTGAGAGCCATGAGTAACCCCTAGTGAGGACTTAGCAGTCAAAATGATTGAATCCTAAGCTTTCCTATGCATTAATGGAAAATCTGTAGGGTTTGATACCAAGGGCATCACCTTTTAACTTTAGTCTGCTTTTGAATTGGCCTAGAACTCTAAGAAAACTTATGGAAGGCCCATATCAAACTTGTTTCAGGCCTAGATTCTTGAAATGTATGATTGATCCATTAATCTGCGTGAAATCACGATTGAATGCCGAAGTTCAGGTTTTTCCTCCAGTTCGAGATGTTCCAGCTCTGGAAAATTTCTCGATTTTCCCTGTCCTCTTCATTTTCTCGGAATCCACTATTGTTCGGAGAATTATCTTCTTCACGGATTTCCCGCGGCTTCGGATTTTCCCAAAATCCTTCATTCCCCAGTTTTTCCAAAATTTGCAGAAGGTCTCTTCCTTCGCAGAAATCCGTCCCGTGCGGATTTTCCTGAAATCTGGTGGAAAGTGAAGAAATGTGAAATTGCTTGATTTGTTAATGAATGATGGTGCATTTTATGATTAACTTATGCCATTTTGAGATCTCACATGTTGTTTATTGATTGATGATGATCGGATTGAGTTGCTAGTAGCTGTTTTCATGTTCATTCCTCAAAATTCATCTGGCCCGAAATTCTCTGAAATTCCTCCCTGGCCTGGATTCCGCGGATGGTCCTGAAACCCGAAGTTTAATATGATCATTTTATTTGAGGTTTAATGGCACCTTGCTTATATGGGATTCATTTTAATGATGATTTTGATTAATTAACATTGGTTTTTTGTGGTTTTTACTATGGTTTCTTTGTCAAGTGCAGGAAAAATCTAGCAAGGTAGTAGCAGGGAAAGCTAAGGGTGACATGGAGGGGTCTTCCGTATCTGAAGTAGAAAGGATTAAGATGGATATCAAGAGAAAAATTCTAGAGAGCAAGATCACTTTTGTCTGGTCAGAAGTAACAGATACCAACGTTGGACTATGGGACTATGAGGAGTTCAAAGGCAGAATGGCAACGAAGGATCGTCCTCTAGTGGCTACAAGAATGTTGGAGTCAGGATTGGCACACATAGTTGGTTTTCCCTCTACAGTGCAATGTTATGAGTTGGTCCTTGAGTGTGCCAGACATTATGACCAGGATACCCAGAGAATTATTGGTCCTCAAGGGAGGATTGTGGAAAATCTGAACCATGTCTCCATAGCTCAGACCTTTGACATGCCAGACAGATCTCATGTGGTGGCTTTTAACATGGAGGCAGCTAAGGAGTGCTACGAAGAAGAGACTATTAAATCACAACAGCTTATCAATTCCTGGTTGGAGAAGCCCAAGTCCCACTATTCCAAACTACCTAAATAGCTATTCAGAGCAAAATTCAAGGAGTATTATGATGCCATCACTCTTCTTAGCAGGGTGGTTGGATTAAAGAATTCTAGTATGTTTGAGAATTGGATGTGCCATGTTATTGTGAGGATGGAACAGGAAAAACTAACTATCATTGGGCTGGTGTCATAAGTAGAGTGATTCATGAGCAATTGTCCAATGTGCTACAAACCAAGACCTTCATGATGACCTCGTATTTAGTCAATGCACTTGCAAGATTTCATCCATATAAGGGATTAAGTACCAGGGGAACTTTTGGATAGGATGTTATTTATGAGGTTTACCCTCAATTGCACTTGGGAAGCTCAAGCTACAAGAGGGTGAATGATGCATTCACCATGCATATCACCAGATTGCTTTAGGGTGCCAAACATATGAGAATTTTAGACCAAGCTAAGGAGCTAATCAAGAAATATGGTGCTTGGGTCATTCAGTTCCCAACATTCTCATATATCTGGGTTGATGGCTGTCAAAGGGCTCCATACAGGCTTCCAAGGTATCCCACTTATCATATTTTACTTTTGGAGGTCACTAGAAAAATATGTGATTTTGATGTTATTGGCAAGAAGGACAAGCATAAGACTGGTTTTGGTGGAGACTTCCCTTTGAGGATAGGCACTAGAGAGCCATGCCCTTCCATTATTTCCGCTCAGGCTTCAAAAAAGGAGATGAGTGCTCTTGGTTTGTCCTTTCATTCCAAGAGGTCTAGATTTGACATAACAGGCGAAGCACAAAAAGAAGGCTAGGGTTATTTCTAGGATCGAAAGAGACGAGGCAAGCAATAGGGTGGTCCACATTGCAACTCCTGCTCTGGACAAGAACAGGGATGATGTAACTACAAAAGATTACAACCTGCAGACTGTTAATTTAGGGCCTACTTCCATTGAGCAAGACATTGAAGAATATCAAGGTTCTAGCACAATTATCTTGGGGAGATTGAGGAAAGAAGTTCAAACTAAGCAGGAGCTGAAGAAAGAAAATGAAAAACTTAGGAAATGCTTGGAGGATCTAATGAAACCCTTGCAATCCATTAACCCCTCGTCCTCTATTGCAAATCCCTTACCCTAGGAAACTATCACTGAGTTGGAAAGGATGAAGGCTTCCACTCTTGCTACTGTAAATTGGCTGCAAGGGGTGCAAACTAAAGGAAATGATGCTATCAGGGACATTCTCTCATCTGGGAAAGATGCTATGAGGGAAATTGATTGGTTGATGGAGGTATTAGCTCAAGATAAGGAAGATACAGATCTCTTCCTACATAAAACTAGAACCATCATGGAGTATACCAAGGATAAATTTATAAGTGATGGAATTCTCCCTTCCTCCAAAGCTGTTGAACCCTGGGAGTGGTTTGAGGCGTTGCAAATCAAGCAAAAGGTTCTGAAAAAGATCTACAAGTAGAGGAGGAAAATTTATGATACCCTAACTGGTGTCTATAATGGTTGCATTGATTTCTTTGAGATAATGATAGGGGGAAGGAAGATTGCACCTAAGTATTTGAGTTTAGAAAAGTTGAGGAAATGGTGGCAAGATGTTTATGCTCCAATCAGTGATGATCCTATTCCTGAGCACCAATTAGATGATGCGGCCACCTACATTGTTGTTGTTGATAAATATCTAACATATAAGGTTGAGTGGGATAATTCGGTGAAACAATCAAGGGAATAAATTACATCAATTGAGAGTTGACTTAAGGTTTTTCCTTTACCACCTGTGGTTGACTTGGATAGGGTGCTTTTGAAGGTGCATGAAATGCTGGATCAAAATAAAGACAAAGGGGAAGATAGTTAATAATAGGCTACATCGAGATTTGTGCTTACCTATTATTTTGCATGCATTGGTCCGAGTTGCATTGGAGATCCCAGGCCGACTTGGATGAAGTTCATGCATTTAATGCATAATTTATTTTATTTTGAATTTCTCTTGGCCGACTTGTTTAATGGCCAAATATTATTGTAAACCTAACTAGGCTGACATGTCTTGGGGTTTCTCTATAAATATGGCATTTTGCCTCATTTGTAAGGGCGAGACATAGACATAGACGAATAGAAAGATAGCTAGTATAGAAGCGAATCAAGTAGAGCAAGAGTTAGCAAGTAATTGTTCTCAAGCAAATATTGTAACAAAAAGCTAGAATTGTTGCTACAATGGATAATTTGATGCAAGTAATGACATTGTGATTTGGTGCCATACTTGTGTTCTTCTTATCTTGCATGGTTCTTGTTATTCTATCTTTAGAATTGTTTTGAGTAAAATTGATATTTAGAGTTAGATTTGATTTAATGATGTTTATGGTTTTATATTTGAAGTGTTGCAGCAATCCGTGGTCCATACTTTTTGCAACCAACTGATTTTTAGTTGCTTTGCAAAGTTAGCCTGGACTTTTATTTTCATTGTGCTTAGTTCAATTGTGAGGATTTATTCATTTCAATTACAATAGGGTTGTTTGAATGAATGTTCATGATCTGAAAATCTTAACACCTTAGAAGATTGCACTATTTCTATAATATTGTAGATCCATCTGGGTCAAGTAGAAATTAGTTTTTGAGGGATTGGTCCATTTCGAGTGTTTATCATTTGCATTGTTAATCTTAGGAGTAGCATTAATCTAGAAATCTCTTTGAAACCTTATATCTTTTGTTATTTCTTTATCATTAGGTTAAATTTAGGATTGAAGTATTACGATATTGCTAGATCTGATAAATTTGAGATTCAGTATTTTGCTTGTAGTAAGGTCTCATTGTGATTACCAACATTTTCACATTTATCACTGAGTTGTTTATGCATTGTCAGGACCTGACATTAGAGAACTTGGGGGGGTTATCTCTTGAGGCTTGCTGATAGAGATTTACCTTTCAAGAGAGATAGGATTTCCATATTTTGTCTGAGTTGTTGCTCTGCAGAAAACATCATCAACAGATTGGTGCTAGAAGGAGGGCCTGAATAAGCAAGTTGGATCAGTTTTTGAATGCCATCTCTCCTGAAAGATTTAGAAGAAGAAGTAGATCTACTCCAGGAGAGGAAGAATTTCAAGAATTACTAATCCCTACTAGGTCTAGAAGGACCAATAGAAGGGGACAATCATCATCCACCCAACAATTTCCATCATCCTCATCTTCATCAGGTTCCTCTGAGTCTGAGTCTGGGGACATTCCCATTCCACAACCTCAGCCAGTCATAAATTAGCCATTACCACCCCCACCTCCACCAATGGCTTTCCTGGCTAATAACCCATCTCCATTAATTTTCGCCAATTACAATGTCATGCCCAAGAACCCTGAACACTTTTGTTCAAAGTTCCATGTTAATGATCCCAATAGAACTTCTAAGGAATACATCAGTATCTTTCAGACTAGCCTTAAGGATAGAGGAATCAATAATGAGGATGCAACATGTAGACTCTTTCCTTATTCATTGGGAGAGGATGCATTCTATTGGTACAATCATTTACCTACTAGGTCTATCCAGCATTGGATTGAGCTAGAGACTACATTCTTACAGAAGTTTAGGATTCTCATTAGCCCCAATGAGCTCTATCTTCAGTTCATTAATGTTAAGAGAGAAGTCCATGAGCCTATAGGATCCTTTAGCAACCGGTTTCATCATGCCTATACCTGACTACAGGCTACCTATGTTGTTGATGAAGCCATTGCTTTAGAAGTCTATTATGAGGGACTTGACAATCTGACAGCTACCTTTATGAAGTGGAGGAACAACCCTTCTGATAATCTACTTGATGCATACGCTGAGGCTGTGAAGGTTAGTACTGCCTTAAGGCAACATCTGTCTGGGCCTTTACCATCATTAGGACCCGCTGCTCACCCTGGACAAGTCCCAGCTCTCAACCAGGCTCTTGCTAACCACACTCCTATCATGAATCCAGTACCTCAGTTTCCTCTGGTCCCTCACCCAGGACCTCCTATGAGACAAGTTCCACCCACAATCAGCTACCCTCAACAAAATGTAAATCAACCTCTTCATGCATAACCTCAGGCTAGTTTTCCCACGTATCTGCAGAATTCTGAAGTATTAAACCAATCACTGAATACCAATACTGCAGTAGGATATTCCCAAAATAATGTGAATCAGCCTCCATAAAGTAATCCTAACAAGGAGAGACTGGATGAATTGTCTGAACAAGTGAAGAAGGTGAATATGGAGGTGACTTACTTGAGGAACCAAAACAATCAGTTGCAAGCTGCTCAGAGAAATATGCAATCTAATCAGAACAGAGAAAATTGAGAAAATCCACAAATACAACACTTTGATAGAGGGCAACATCATGAAAGAGGATACAATCATGACAAAGGGTACAACAATGAAAGAGGATACAACAACGACAAAGGATATAATAATGACAGAGGGTATAATAACAACAGAGGAAAAAATTATGATAAGGGACAATCTTCAGGCCAAAACTTTGACAGAGGGCAAGGTGGTGGACAAGGGTTCGAGAGGAGATAGCCACCAGGACATACCAGAACTTGGAACACAAGGCCTAACAATGGAGGAGTCCCCACCCCATTCGATCAACCAGTTAATCAGCCTATCAATCAACCAGTTAATCAAGAGAAGCATCCTAATGGTGTATATCTAGCTGAGGCTACTTTATCAGGATGGTGTAGGCTCCATAGAACAAGTCAACATTTTGAGTTAGATTCTTAAGAATTCCAAACGATAGCTTCATTTTTTCAGTATGAAGTGGAGAACAATGCAAGTAGTCAGGAAATAATGCCCTCTACTCCTTATGATTCATCAGTATTGGTACTGAATCATGCTCCTTTTCCACAAAGTAAAGAGAATGTACCTGAAGAGGAATATGACCAGTCGAAGGAAGAGGTAGACCAGGTGTGCAATGGGGATGAAATTACATAGTTATTTGATGAAAATCCAGTAAATGACAATGGCCCCAAGGATGAAGAAGAGGCTTATGTTGAGGAAGTACAAACCTTCCAGGGACCTGTCAAGAAGTATGACTTGATGGAATTGCCACATAAATGTCCACAAGCTGGAGGCCCCTTCGTTACTTCCATTCCACCGAACAACTTCAACACGCCTCCAGATCCTAATGGCAGCAATAATCCATCACTTCCTCAGGTGTCTAGGAAATATTTATCTCAAGATCAAGGACATACTGACATGCCAAAAGGAAGAGGTGTTGATGCAAATAAGGACAAGGTGATGGAATACCCAAAGGAGACCCCTGCTAATTTGAGTGAGGAAAAACTAGCCATGTATGTTGTTGAAGAACTCAGAAAATTAAAGGTAAGTCTATCTGCATTTGAGTTATTAAGAGTTCCAACCATTATGAATGTAGTTCTAGGAGCTTATAATGCAAATTCCATGTCACAAAATAAATCAGTTAGTGAAATGTCAATAGAGCATCTAGTTCTCAATCGGTAGGAAGGAAAAACCATATTCATAATCAAGTTCGCGTGCCTCCTGGAGATAAGGGAAAGGAGAAGGAAAAAACTCAACTTTCTCAAGTGGATACTCCCTTAACTTTGTTTCAAGGGAAGACAGACACTCCTCCATTCTTGATTTATGTTCATATATTTGGTAAGAATTTGCATAATTGTTTGTTGGACTCTGGTGCTTCCACCAATGTTATGCCTTTTCATGTCTATAGAGCTATGGGTATTACTCCTGCTGATTCCCAAAAGAAATTTACACAACTGGATAGGACTGAAGTCAATGTTGTAGGTGAGTTAAATATGATTCATATGCAGGTTGCTTCTGATCCTAGAATTCAACAGGTTATCAATATACAAGTGGCTGATACACCTGATGCTTACGGCCTAATCCTGGGAAGATACTTTACCAGGGCTTTGAATGGATATGTCTCGACCAATCACTCTCACATGTGGCTTCCTTGGAAGGGAGTACCAAACTAGATTAGAATTGAAAGAGAACCCAGAATGAAATACATGATTACAGAGTATCATAATACCTCCAATGAGATTCTGATATCAAAAGTAAGTATGGGTAATTATGTTCTTATAGCCCCTTTTGAGGAGTCAGATGTAGAGGAAGTTTTTATGTTCCACACAACACCTATTGACCTTACAGTAGAATCCAGTGGTACTAAAGCCTTAGTGGAACAAGTTGAAAATGATGATGACCCAAAAGATAGTTAGCTGGGCTTGCTAGATATTTTTCAAGAGTTCATTCAGAAGTGCATTGAAGATCAAGTTCAGTTGGGGAGAGGAATGAACTTTGGAGAATTACTCTTGCCCAATTGGTGCAGGGTGCATAATGCCTCTCATTCAGAATTGGATTGTTGCTTGTGTCAGGCTGCAGTGGAGCAAATACAGAAATGTATCAACCCCACTCCAGCAGTCAAAATTAATATCTAGAATGTCCAAAAGGATCCCAAAGGGAAAAGAGTGATGCTTTCTGAATAACCATCTAGCAGCAATAGTGCAAGTGATATAGCAAGGAAGTCTGCAGTTGCTAGTTGTTGGACTCTAAGATTTGATGGATCCAAATCGAAGCAAGGAGTTGGGGCAGGATTTGAGCTAATTATTCCAAGAGGTAAGACTTTCTTTGTTGCCCATAGAATTCAATTTCATTGTACGAATAATGTAGCAGAATATGAGGTTTTGGTTCATGGGCTGTTAATGGCATTAAAGAAAAAGGTTAAGATCTTGCAAGTTTTTGGGGATTTTGAGTTAGTAGTCAAACAAGTTAGGAGACAATACTCTTTTCATGACAGAAGAATGACCAACTATAGACACAGAGTATGGGATCTTATTGAAGGATTTGATGCCTTCAACATTTAGTTGATTCCACGAAGTAAGAACCAGACTGCTGACTCTCTTGCCCAGGACACTAGTACCTTGCAACCTCTGTCTCTTTCTATATTAAAGAAGTTTACAATGGAACTAACCCCAATACCTTCAATACCTGACAATGTCACCAACTTCCAGGTTTTTGAAGATGACAAGCATATCTTAGACTTTATCACAGATACAGATGTCTTTGCTTCTCAAATCATTGATGCAACTGAACTCCAAGAAGCAGAGATGGATTTGGAAGGAGTAATTAATTTGAAGACCAACACTATTCCCAAAGGAATGGTGCAATTAGAAAGGATCTTTGATCTAGACAAGGTCAGGGATCAAGAACAAGATGCCAGGAAGGAGTCCATTAGTGGACAATGTGAAAAGTATAATATGGGAACTCAGGATGATGCCAAGAATGTCTTCATTGGTAAAGTATGCACTCCAGAAGAAAGGAAAGGAATAATTGATGCATTACATAGATATCTAGATGTGATAGCCTGGAGTTATGAAGACTTAAAGACCTATGACACATCAATCATAACCCATACTATTCCTCTCAATCCAGGAGTAAAACCTTTCAGACAGAGGCAGAGGCCTATTAATGCCTTACTAGAACTAGTCATACAGAAGGAAGTGCAGAAGCTACTATCTGCAAGAATCATATTTCCAGTTAGACACTCAACCTAGGTTGCAAACCTGGTTCCAGTGTGAGAAAAATGGTGAAATCAGGCTATGTGTAGATTTCAGGAACCTAAACAGAGCATCAGAAAAAGATAATTATCCAGTACCCTCACTAGATGAAGTGCTCCAGATTGTCAATGGATCTCAGATGATGTCTTTCTTGGATGGTTATTCGGGATATAGTCAAGTTATGGTGCAATATGAGGACAGACACAAGATTGTTTTCACCACCAAGTGGGGCACTTTTTCCTACAAGAGGATGACCTTTAGCTTGATTAATGTTGGATCCACGTTCCAAAGTGCCATGGACATTGCCTTTAAAGACATAATTGGTAAGTGCATAATCATTTATATGGATGATCTGACTGTCTTTTCCAAGAAGAGAGGTGATCATATCATAGATTTGTGCAAGGTTTTTTAGAAATGCGGAGAGTTTGGTATATCTCTCAATCCAAAGAAATGCATCTTTGGAGTTACAAAAGGTAAATTGCTGGGGCATGTTCTCTCTAAGAAAGGAATTTCCATCGATCCAGAATGAATAGAAGCTATACTTAAGATCCCACCACCTGCTAGCAAGAAAGAAATGAAATCATTCTTTGGAAAAATCAACTTTGTGAGGAAGTTCATTACTGGATTCATAGAAATAGTCAAGCCACTGAATGCAATGTTGAAGCAAGAGGCCAAAGTTGAATGGAATGCAGAAGCAAAGGAAGCATTTGCAGAGATAAAAAGGGCTATTTTTGAAGCTCCGGTTTTGGTGAATCCAGACTATGCTAAACCATTCTATATTTTTTTTTTTGCTTCTAATCACTCTTGTGCTGCTATGTTAACTCAAAAGTCTGATCAAGGCAATGAACATCCCATAGCATTCATGAGTGCACCATTGAAGGATGCAGAGCTGAGGTACCCAAGTGTGGAAAAATAGGCTTATTCCTTAGTCAGAGCTGTAAATAAATTTAGACACTATATTCTCAAAAATAAAATCTTTGCAATAGTTCATGATCCTACAGTCAAGTTGTTGTTGATGCAGAATGAGCTAGGAGAGCATAGGGCTAAGTGGGTAACTATGTTACAAGAGTAAGATATTGACATTCAACCCATGAAGTTGGTAAGAGGGAAAGGGCTTACAAGGACGATGGAAGAGACAGGCCCTGATCTTGCAGCCCAACATTACAATTTAGAAGATGTTTCCCCTGGTGAATGGTATGATGACATCGTTTATTATCTACTGACTCAAAGATGCCCTAATCATCTTAATGCAGTACAAAGAAGGGAACTACACTTAAAGAGTGACAATTTCATGCTGAAGGTAGTTGTTCTATATAAGAAATATCATAAGGGTGTTTACTTAAGGTGTCTAGGAAAGGCAGAGTTTGAAAGAGTGATGTTAGAATTTCACGACAGATATGGTACAGGCCATGGATCAGCACCTTCTACAGCAAACTAGATTTTGAGAGCTGGTTATTATTGGCCTACACTATTCAAGGACACACACAACCATGTCAGAACTTGTCATGTGTGTCAGACTGCGGAAACCAGAGAGAAGTATGCAGCACTCCCACTCCAACCAGTCTTTGAGGTAAAACCTTTCGCACAGTGGTGGATGGACTTCATAGGTCCAATCAATCTACCTTCCTTTGCAGGTCACAGGTATATCCTTATTGTCAGTGATTATTTTACAAGATGGACTGAGGCCCTTGCTTGCAAGCAATGTACTTCTGAGGTGGTAATTAATTTCGTCGAATCAGGTATCATTAACCGTTTTGGATGTCCTATGTCTTTGGTTTGTGATAATGGTCCTAAATTTTCATCATTGAAGTTATCTAATTGGGATTTTGATCATGGGATTATAATTAAGTTTGCATCCAACTATTACCATCAGGGTAATGGTTTGGCTAAGTCTTCCAACAAAAATCTCCTAACTGTTATTCGCAAACTGTTAGAAAGAAATCTGAATGATTGGCATAGCCAACTCAAATTTTCTCTTTGGGAAAATCATACAAGACATAACACTTCCATACGAATATCACCTTACCACCTGGTTTATGGGTTAGAGCTTGTGTTTCCTATTCAGTTAAAAATTTCAACCCTTCAGTTCATTAATGGATATTATGATGAGGGAGATAAATGTGAGGCCAGACTTGCTGAATTGTTACACCTTGAAGAAAAAAGAGACGAAACCCTGGAAAACTTTGCCAAACATTAGGGGGTAGTCAAGAGATGGTTTGATGAAAGAGCCAAGGTAAAAGCTTTTAGGATTTCTAACTTGGTTCTATACTGGGATAAAGCCCATGACCATAAGGAGGAGCATGGAAATTTTGATAAACTTTGGCTTGGCGCTTACTAGATTTCAGAAATCCTGGGTGATAATGCTTTCCGTTTGAAAACTCTCACTAGAGAGGATATCCCACTGCCTGTCAATGGGCAGTATTTGAAGCATTATTTCTAGTCTTGAGCTATTTTCAGCTCTTGTCCTGTATATAGTTAAATTAGGTTTCCTTTCTATTTTGTTTGCTTTATTTTGCTTTCATTAGATTAGGTTTCCCTTTCTACTTTTCTTTTGTTTGTTTTGGTTGGTGTAGGTTTGCTTTCGGTTTGGTTTGTTTTTGCTCTGCTCTTGCTTTGGAGGTTTTCTTGTTTTTTTCTGCATGTGTTGCACCTGCATGGAAAATATATCATTATCTGGGACTATTCTAAGTATTTTATTGGTGGACTTTAGTCTTGTGTCTCGAAAGGATGGTTGAAGTCTTTGTTATTTCCAAACAATCTAAATGTTTGATTTAAAGAAGATGGGTCACTGGTTTTGATTTGAATTTGAAGTATTTTGAAATCTTATATCCTTCATGCATCTTAAGAATCCTAATGTTGCCATAGGATCCTTGTGAAGTCTTGTCAGGTGAAAAATCCTATTTCTACTTTAGCACCACTGTGGTTCTCAGTCCTGAGTGTGAACTTCATTGTTCACAGGTTGAAATAAAAAATGACATAGAAGAGAAATATCAAAGAAAGAAAAGTGAAATATTGAAAATAAAAAAGAATGAATTCAACTTATCAGGGGTATCCGAATATCTCTATCGGGGCTATAGACACCTAACTGGCAATAGAGCTATGTTCGAGGGAGTCACAGCGATAACCTTATCAGGGCTATAGACGCCTGACTGGTAGCAAGGCTGTATCCAGGTTGCTTTTGAATTTAGAATCTTTACGTAGCCTATCTTGACTGAACTAGTTTTTTGCAGTAGCTCAAGGAGGGAAATGAACTCATATGCACACTTGGATTTTCAATTTATGGAAGGTTCGGTCTATCCTTTGGTTCTAATTCTTTCATCTTTCCATTTTGATTTGTTGTCTGATAGTGAGACTGAAACCAGAGATTCTGGGTCCTTGATTCTTGTTTGTCATCAAATGCTCTAGAGCATTTCCCAACTGAGTCGCCATTTGTTGTGCAGTTTTTGCACACACGCCCTACTAAAAGCAGGGACCCTCTTTCGCTTTGATTTTTGGTGGCTTGGCCCTTTGATTTTGAGGATTAACTTTTCCTTGGCATGTGCTTAAATGTTTATCTTACCGGCCTAAGTGATTTCCCTAAGTTGCACATTGAAGATCTTTAGTTTTGAGCTAAGTTCGGGATTTTCCACCCCAGTCGGATTTTCCCGGATCCTGTTAGAACTTTGGCTGAACGATATGGTTTGGAGATTTTCAGTCTTCATGGAATTCTGTGTGCGCCGGATTTTTCTAAATTTTGTCCTGTCGTCAGGTTCCCAGATTTTCCTGGTTGTCTTGTCGGTGTCATTAATGTCATTTGTACAATTGGTGAGGGATGTATTTAACCAATCTCTGAAGGATTTTGTGCCATTATTCTCTATTGTATGTGATCGATTGAGTAGTGGAGTGCATTCTATTGGTGTTGGATTTGATTTGAGGCATTTAATTTGCAAATTATTCGATTTGGTGGTGATTTCTTGAGCATTGTTCTTGTTGTCTTTGTTGGGTGCCATTAAGCTCACATTTGATGTTTCTGATATTGATTTTGCTTCGTCAAATGGTATGTACACGTTGCCTCCCTTTTAATTGATGAATGTGATTGGTCATTTATGTTCTAGACATGTTCAGGGTTCAAATTTTTGTGTCTTTGAGCGTCTGATGCTAGGGTTGCCCAATATTGCTTTATTTATCGTCTCCCAAGTAAGTTCTAAGGTTGTTTGTTCATTTGCATTATGAAGTATCTTGCTTGAGAGCCATCAGTAACCCCTAGTGAGGACTTAGCAGTCGAAATGATTGAATCTTGAGCTTTCTTGTGCGTTAATGGCAGATTTGTAGGTTTTGATACCAAGGGCATCACCTTTTAACTTTAGTCTACTTTCGAATTAGCCTAGAACTCTAAGAAAACCTATGGAAGGCCCATATCAAACTTGTTTCAGGCCTAGATTCTTGAAATGTATGATCGATCCATTAATCTGGTTGAAATCGCGATTGAATGTCAAAGTTCAGGTTTTTCCTCCAGTTCGGGATTTTCCGGCTCTAGCGGATTTCCCGATTTTCCATGTCCTCTTCGTTTTCCCAGAATCCGCTATTGTTTGGAGATTTATCTTCTTCGTGGATTTCCTTCGGCTTTGGAATTTCCCGAAATCCTTTGTTCCCCAGTTTTTCCAAAATTTGTAGAAGGTCTCTTCCTTCGCGGAAATCCGTCCCATGCGGATTTTCCCAAAATCTGGTGGAAAGTGAAGAAATGTGAAATTGTTTGATTTTTTAATGAATGATGGTGCATTTTATAATTAACTTATGCCATTTTGAGATATCACGTGTTGTTTATTAATTGATAATGATCGGATTGAGTTGCTAGTAGGTGTTTTCATGTTCATTCTGCAGAATCTGTCTGGCCTGGAATTCTCCAAAATTCCTCCCTGGCCTGCATTCCGTGGATGGTCTTGAAACCTAAAGTTTAATATAATCATTTTATTTGAGGTTTAATGGCACCTTGCTTATATGGGATTCATTTTAATGATAATTTTGATTGATTAACATTGGTTTCCTGTGGCTTTTACTATGGTTTCTTTGTCAATTGCAAGTAGAATCTAGCAAGGTAGTAGCAAGGAAAGCTAAGGGTGACATGGAGGGATCTTCCATATCTGAAGCAGAAAGGATTAAGATGGATATCAAGAGCAAAATTCTAGAGAGCAAGATCACTTATGTCTGGTCAGAAGTAATAGATACCAACGTTGGACTATGGGACTACGAGGAGTTCAAAGGCAGAATGGCAGCAAAAGATCTTCCTCTAGTGACTACAAGAATGTTGGAGTCGGGATTGGCACACGTAGTTGGTTTTCCCTCTACAATGCAATGTTTTGAGTTGGTCCTTGAGTGTGCTAGACATTATGACCAGGATACCCAGAGAATTATTGGTCCTCAAGGGAGGATTGTGGCAAATCTGAACCCTGTCTCCATAGCTCAGACCTTTGACATGCCAGACAGATCTCATGTGGTGTATTTTAACATGGAGGCAGCTAAGGAGTACTATGAAGAAGAGACTATTAAATCACAACAGCTTATCAATTATTGGCTGGAGAAGCCCAAGTCCCACTATTCCAAACTGCCTAAACAGCTATTCAGAGTGAAATTCAAGGAGTATTATGATGCCATCACTCTTCTTAGCAGGGTGGTTGGATTAAAGAATGCTAGTATGTTTAAGAATTAGATGTACTATGTTATTGTGAGGATGGAATAGGAAAAAACTGACTATCATTGGGCAGGTGTCATAAGTTGAGTGATTCATGAGCAATTTTCCAATGTGCTGCAAACCAAGACCTTCACGATGACCTCGTATTTAGTCTATGCACTTGCAAGATTTCATCCATATAAGGGATTAAGTACCAGGGGCACTTTTGGATAGGATGTTATTTATGAGGTTTACCCTCAATTGCACTTGGGAAGCTCGAGCTACAAGAGGGTGAATGATGCATTCACCATGCATATCACCAGATTGCTTTAGGGTGCTGAACATATGAGAATTTCAGACCAAGCTAAGGAGCTAATCAAGAAATATGGTGCTTGGTTCATTCAGTTCCCAACCTTCTCATATATCCGGGTTGATGGCTATCAAAGGGCTCCATATAGGTTTCCAAGGTATCCCACTGATCATATTTTACTTTTGGAGGTCACTAGACAAATATGTGATTTTGATGCTATTGTCAAGAGGGACAAGCATAAGACTGGTTTTGGTGGAGACTTCCCTTTGAGGATAGGCACTAGAGAGGCATACCCTTCCATTATTTCCACTCAGGCTTCAGAAGAGGAGATGAGTTCTCTTGGTTTGTCCTTTCATTCCAAGAGGTCTAGATTTGACATAACAAGTGAAGCACAAAAAGAAGGCCAAGGTTATTTCCAGGATCAAAAGAGACGAGGCAAACAATAGGGTGGTCCACATTGCAACTCCTGCTCCAGAAAAGAACAAGGATGATGTAACTGCAAAAGATTACAACCTACATACTATTAATTTAGGGCCTACTTCCATTGAGGAAGACATTGAAGAATATCAAGGTTCTAGCACAGTTATCTTGGGGAGATTGAGGAAAGAAGTTCAAAATAAGCAAGAGCTGAAGAAAGAAAATGAAAAACTCAGGAAATGCTTGGAGGATCTGATGAAACCCTTGCAATCCATTAACCCCTCGTCCTCTACTGGAAATCCCTTACCCCATGAAACTATCACTGAGTTGGAAAGGATGAAGGCTTCCACTCTTGCTACTACAAATTGGCTGCAAGGGGTGCGAACTAAAGGAAATGATGCTATCAGGGACATTCTCTCATCTAGGAAAGATGCTATGAGGGAAATTGATTGGTTGAAGGAGGTATTAGCTCAAGATAAGGAAGATACAGATCTCTTGCTACAAAAAACCAGAACCATCATGGAGTATACCAAGGATAAGATTATAAGTGATGGAATTCTCCCTTCCTCCAAAGTTGATTAGCCTAGGGAGTTGTTTGAGGTGTTGCAAATCAGGCAAAAGTTTCTGAAAAAGATCTACAAGTAGAGGAGGATAATTTATGATACCCTAACTGGTGTCTATAATGGCTGCATTGCTTTCTTTGAGATAATGACAGGGAGAAAGAAGATTGCACCTAAGTATTTGAGTTTAGAAAAGTTGAGGAAATGGTGGAAATATGTTTATGCTCGAGTCAATGATGATCCTATTACTGAGCACCAATTAGATGATGTGGACACCTACATTGTTGTTGTTGATAAATATCTAACATATAAGGTTGAGTGGGATAAGTCGGTGAAACAATCAAGGGAATAAATTACATCAATTGAGAGTCGACTTAAGGTTTTTCCTTTACCACTTGTGGCCGACTTGGATAGGGTGCTTTTGAAGGTGCATGAAATGTTGGATCAAAATAAAGAAAAAGGGGAAGATAGTTAATAATAGGCTACATCGAGATTTGTGCTTCCCTATTATTTTGCATGCATTGATCCGAGCTGCATTGGAGATCCCAGGCTGACTTGGATGAAGTTCATGCATTTAATGCATAATTTATTTTATTTTGAATTTCTCTTGGCTGACTTGTTTAATGGCCAAATATTATTGTAAACCTAACTAGGCCGACATGTCTTGGGGGTTCTCTATAAATATGGCATTTTGCCTCATTTGTAAGGGTGAGACATAGACATAGACGAATAGAGAGATAGCTAGTATAGAAGTGAATTAAGTAGAGCAAAAGTTAGAAAGTAGTTGTTCTCAAGCAAATATTGTAACAGAAAGTTGGAATTGTTGCTACAATGGATAATTTGATGCAAGTAATGACATTGTGATTTGGTGCCATACTTGTGTTCTTCTTATCTTGCATGGTTCTTGTTATCCTATCTTTAGAATTACTTTGAGGAAAAATGATATTTAGAGTTAGATTTGATTTAATGATGTTTATGGTTTGATATTTGTAGTGTTGCAGCTATCCCTGGTCCATACTTTTCACAACCAACTGATTTTTAGTTGCTTTGCAAAGTTAGCCTGGACTTTTATATTCATTGTGCTTAGTTAAATTGTGAGGATTTATTCATTTCAATTGCAATAGGGCTGTTTGAATGAATGTTCATGATCTGAAAATCTTAACACCTTAGAAGATTGCACTGTTTCTATAAGATTGCAGATCCATCTGGGTCAAGTAGAAATCAGTTTTTGAGGGATTGGTCCATTTCGAGTGTTTATCATTTGCATTGTTAATCTTAGGAGTAGCATTAATCTAGAGATCTCTTTGAAACCTTATATATTTTGTTATTTCTTTATCATTGGATTAAATTTAGGATTGAAGTATTATCATATTTCTAGATCTAATAATTTTGAGATTCAGTATTTTCCTTGTAGTAAGGTCCCATTGTGATTACCATCATTTTCACATTTATCACTGAGTTGTTTATGCATTGTCAAGACCTAACATTATAGACCTTGGGGTTATCTCTTGAGGCTTGCTGATAGAGATTTACCTTTCAAGAGAGATAGGATTTCCATATTCTGTCTAAGTTGTTGCTGTGCAGAAAACATCATCAACAGACATGGCACCTTGCAAGTGTTGAACAAGCCACTAAAGGCTTTGATCAATCCTACTAGGGGCTCTTATACTTTTTACAATAGTACCCCATTTTGAAAGACACTGTATGGCTAAGGCCTACATACCATCAGGACAAGTGACAGTTTAGTCTTATCCATTTATATACTAGCCCAAGTGAAAAATTGGTTGGAGTCACCTTCAAATTGGTCTTAGGTAGGCCCCTCTAAAGATATCAAAAGTGAGAGAGTACACTTGTAGTTCGACCTCCCAGTTCGCGTAAAGTGCAAGGAGGGAGCACACAATGTACTTTTCTCACACTAGCATGGTTGTTCAATTTTAAACCCAATTGAAAGATGTGGGTGATTTTGCAAAGTGTTAGAGAATGTTTTTGTTTCTCAAGATCACCAAACGGTGTGAGAGAATTGCATAGGCATTCACCAACAACGTTGAAAATCACAAAACATAGAAAACAGTTGTCAATTTTAACCTTTCAAAGTAATGATGAATTCATATTAAGCACCAATTGAAAGATGAAATTTGCCTTGTTCAATTTTAAGCCCAATTGAAAGATGTGATGTGAGGGTTCAATTTTATCCAACTTTGAGTGTTCATTTTAAACCAAATTGAACTCTAGTGTTTTTCCTAAAGCAGAAAGTAGAAAGCATGAAAATGGGTTATAATTGCCCCAAAGCATCAAATGCTTATTACAATCATAGAATTTGAGAAAGAAGAGAATATCTTTCACTTTTGCTCCATGTCCTTAAAACCTGCAAAACCTTGTTAGTCTAACAACCAAAACACATTCAGGCATGCATCAGTGATCAAATAAGCTAAAGAAACTAAGTCACATGTTAAAAAAAAACCATAAAATTTCTTACCCTGGTTGGGCATTGTTGAACACGATAGCATCGTAGTTTGAGATTTGGGCATCACTCTAGTGAAAATGGGTGTTGCTCTACAACAAGACCAGTGAGCATGATCACATCGCTATTTTGATGGGTGTCGCTTCTAACGATGGCATCACTGTTTGGAATTTAAAAGCATCAAACTGGTGAGTTTGAGCGTCGCCATTTGTCTTTCTCGATATCTTCAAATTAAATGTGTCACCTTATTTAAATCAGCATTGGTAAATTAAATACACATCATTTTTTCAAATTGCCCAAGCGTCGCTATATGGCGACGCTATTGAAATAGTGTCATTGTTTGTGATTTGAGCACCGCTGCAACCTGCAAAACAACATGAACATGGAATTCAAGCTAAAAATAATTAGATGATCAGTTTTCCCTCCTAGCGCCAAAATGTGATGCGAAAATATCGGTATTGGTCGAATTATGCTTGATCCATGAAGAATCAAAGCATAACGGAGCCACCAATACTCAAATCTCAACAAGATCAATCAAATAAAATTAAAACTAAGCATTTCATCAAAACCTAACATACTAAATCATGAAAGCTTTCAAAACATCTACTCTAATCCATCTGAAACTTATCTTGTTGTGTAATTGGTGTCGTGTTGATGTGGAATGATGACCCTTTCCCAATCTCATGATTAGTGATCCTGTTTTAGTCGATGAAACCATAGTGGTTGATGTATGAAAACCTAGATTATGCTAAAAATGAACATGATGCAAGCTAAGTTACCATGATTTTATGCTATGAATGATCTAATTATGTTATTGCTAAGCTAATCTAAGCTAAATTTATACTAAAAGATGAAAATCCCAATTCATATACAAGCTAAGATGGATGCATGGAAGCCATTAATGGATGCTCTAAGATATTATGCAATGAAAATGAATTAAAACAAGCTAACAAGTAAGTAAAATATGAGTGTGTATGTGAGTGAATTCCACAACATAAGTTTGCAATTGAAAGATGGATCCATTTGTCTCCAAATAGTGATCTATTTATAGGAGAGCAAATGAGGAATGAATGGTTGAGATCAAAAAGCTTAATCATCGGTTCAAGATGAAGGGGATGAGAGGCATGGATCATGGATTCTCATTAGAGGATGAGAATGCATGATGAAAGTTAATCGAGGGCTCACACTTGCCTCAAACAAAGACACTGTTGACTTGCTCACACAGGTCAAAGGTAACTTAATCAAGAGGTTGAAAGATAACTTGTATTTGAAGCTAAGTGAATTGATTGGAGGAGAAAGAATATTCGTTTAGGTGAGGAAAAAGGTAATTTACAAATTAAAAGAAAATTTTTAATTGTGCAAAAAGGAGGATAAGGAATATTCCATGGGAATATTCCCTTTGCTTAGAAGAAAATTAGTTTAATTGCTAATTAAACAAGCTTTAATTTATGCAATTAGGGAATTAGAAGAATTAAGAGATATTTATTAAATTAGATGATTTAATAAATAGGGGAGGGGTGAAATGATATTTAATTAAATAACTTAGGGTTATTTAATTAAATAAGATGACTTAGGAAATTAAATTAAATATTTTGATTTATTTAATTTAATTAGATGAAGTGTTAGTGCGAAAAGAGATGAATCAACTTGATTTAATTAATTAGGCCAAATAGATGGAAATGATGCAATTAATTAATTACCTAGGCTAATTAAATTAATTAAGTGAAAAGAGGATGGATTAAAGAGGAAATGATGTTAGTAAATCTAATTTAAATATATGACATCAATTAGGACATTTTTCAGTGTCTACAGTACATATATGTCAACTCAAAACAATGTTTACAAAATTTGGCTATGCCATCTCAAGAACATCTGAAACTTGTGCCCAAAATGTAGTAGGTCTTCACACCACTTGATATCAAAATGGTACAAGCAATATCAATGAAATCATCAAAACATACATATTTTAATTTATATAAAACTATCTATATGTACACAACTCAAGTACCTGTATTTAAAAGTATTCCACACATGTCTGTAGGTTGAATTTGCATCCTCTCTTTATTTCAAAGTATAAGATCAATGTGATGATGGCTTAAGGATACATAAAAGGATAATAAATCAATTTTAACTAATAATTACTTGTTTTTACCAAGTATTCTATGTTGTCTAGGTTGAATCAACATGGACTCTCCTTTTTGCGATGATGGCTTAAGGATCTATATAAGGACAATTTAAATCAATTTCAACTAATAACACACTTGAGCAATATCAAAACATGTATTTAATCTATTTAAAAGGACAATATAAAACTAAAACTATATTTACCTTTATTTACTTATTCCATTGTACCATCTACATCCTCTCTTTTTTGCAACACATCTATGATTGTCTCATGCTCTTCCATAGAAATTGTCCATAGCACTTTATTTGTAGGTCTTCCACGATATTGATCTAGTTTTATATTTGTTGCCACCACCAAATGTGAATAGTGTATAATCTTTTTATGTGTTTCATAATCTTTGAATGCAGGAAGACCATTCTTCCTTATCAAGTATTTTCATAACCAAGTTCCAACTACCACCACCAATCCTATTGCAAAACATGATAACCATCATCAAATAAGTTCTCAAAATTTTCTTAAGGGGATCAAAGACTTGTTCTAAAAATTTGCTTAAGGGGATCAAAACTTGTTATCAAATTTTGCTTAAGGGGATGTCTTAAGGGGATCAAGTACCTGTTGGATAATGATAGCCATCATCATCTTCTTGAGGTGCTATTAACTTATGTTTAGTCTCCACACAACGAGCCAACCAATATTTTGTTTCCTCTTTATTCCCCTCAGGTGCAACAACAACATACACATGTCCTACAAACAAATTTTGATTTAATAACTTGCACGTGTCCATATAATTTGACCAATCTACATACATCCATTCATATGTATACAAATAAATAATTTAGTATTACAAAAATAGTTATAAAGTGAAATAAATTGAATAAAATTACCTTCTTGTACAAGGTCTGAAACATGGTCATAGGCTTCTGATGCAAACACTTGATCATTGTCTTCAATTGTTATTTAATATTGATCGTGTGCTTGTGTAGGTGTCAACGATATTTGCTTCCAATCTTCAACCCATTCCGTATTTTCACATGCTTCCCAATCTCCTGAGATACAAAACTGACAAAAACATGTAATCTCCCTTATCCAAATAGTCCATGTGCTTGCATTCAAACTCTTAAATGAATTCCATTTAGTAGATCCATTGATTGTCTCACAATCAAGTCTAGGTAGAATGTTCCCTTCTTCAACCAACCAAAAGAATCAGTGAACTGTAGAGTACTCGCTCGAACTAGGTGTAGATAATCTTGTATTGCACCAATCCACAATCCCACATGTATATTTAAACTTTACTGCATCTTCAAATTTCAATTGTTCTCTAGCGAGAATTCTTTTAATAAACGCACCAGCTCCATCAAGTTCTCCTTTACCATGCCCAGCTTCAAAAAAACTCCACATATGTTGGACATTAAGTTACTTGTGAACTCTACTTAACCAATAGAACATTCGAGCATTCTTGAATTGTCCCATACAATTATCTGACCATATCAGGTGTTTTATCCTTTAGATTCCTCTTTCTCTTAAATTTCTATAAAATATATTGAAATAGTATTGAACAAACTCTAATGAGTGTAACCGGTTGTCACTCAAATAGAAATGATACTCCCTTAAAACTTTTCTATCATCTTCTATGTTATCATCTACATGTCTATAAACAATATGAACAAACATAGCTACTCACACTGAATTATAATACTGTGATTGAATTTCCTCTTGCGGAGCTAGAGTATAGTTTTTCACAAAATCAATCATTAATAGTATACTACCAACTGGAAATGTGTTTCTACATGTGTGAAATTGGCCATCAAGCCATCGAGCATGTTGAGAGTGCATGACATATTTTGGTACAATCTTATTCTTAAATTCTAATATGAATGCATGTACACTAACTTTTTCTATAACTAAATCAAAACGCTTTCCAATTTTTCCATATTTTAGAGAATATTTAACATTCTTAAATATTTTAACATCCACTAATTTTTTTCCAAAATCATTATCAACACTTTCATGCATGCAAACTCTTAAGAATGAAAGATTTCCACAACTAGTGCATTGTCCAAAAATACAAGAACTTAAATAAAATAATTTCCATTAGATCTTTCACAAAACAAACTTGATATAAACTCCCTTATTATTTCAAGTGGCATATTAATACCACATTCCTACATAATCATGTTAGTATACAAAGTACAACGTATATATCGAAAAAAATCATTAAAAAAATGAAATTGAACATGTATTTTACAACAACAAGATATTCGTTGCTTATTAATTTTTACATACCAAGGTTTACATTTTTCAAAAGACCTTTGACTTATTTTAATATTACCAATTAACACTAAATCAACACAATTTTTTCTATAAAATTCAGTTTGTGTTGTATCTAATAGGTGTTTTGGATGAGGATCATGAACTTTGGACCCCACTCTTAATTTTAAAACATCTCTAGCATTAGATGATACCCTAGTATTATCATGCCGATATTTTTCAATCAAAGATTTAATTTCAACATTCAATTTCATGTCAGACCTCGAGAGTCAACCTCTAAAACTCCAACATTGGTTAATTGGATCATTTTCTATACTTTCTCTTCTTTTTGCCACTCTTAGCAATGTTTTAGGATGTATATTTAAAACTTCACTAATATTGCTTACCATTCTTTTATTCAAAGTTGTTTTATTAACTATTGTAGTTGTTATAACTCTTCTTGTTGCGTTCTTATCTTTAGATCGACTATTTTTTCCAATAGACTAAATGGCACTAGCAATAGTAGACATAGAATATTTTACTAATTGATCTTTCCTTCTTTGTTTAACAAAAATGCCTATTTTTTTCATTACTTTTCTCATTTTTTTCGCATTCTCATTAATTGCATCATTAGTTGACATTGAACTGAAAGTTTTTATGATAAAAAAATTGATTTTATAATTTATTAGCATGTGTTCTTGTTTGTCTCCAAGAAATCTTACCAGGAGGATTATCCAAAACATCACTTTCAATTTTTTTAAAATATATATTCATTTTCAACATCACTTCCTAGAAATTCATTTTCATTTTCATCAACAAAACGGTTTTCATTTTCAAGTTCAATAAAAGGATTTTCATTTTCATTTTCAACAACAATTAGACTCAAATCTTGAACTCTACAAATATTATCGATGTATACGTCTAAAAATGGTCATGATTAAGCTTGTTAATTAATTAAATATGATTTATTTAATTAATTCTCTCAAAGTCATCTACATATAAATAAATTTAATTATTTATTTATATCGTTCATTTTTCTAATTCTTGTGCCTTAATTAAATAAATAACTTTATTTAATTATTAACATTTCCCATATTCTTCTTAATTAAATTAAATAATTTTTCATAATTTATTTATATTTGATTATCACATCATTCCAAAGTTTAAATATTTAAATATTCAAATAATGGAATATTCCCTTCGCCCCATAATTAAAGTAAATATTAAATATTTTATTTAATATTTTCCTCACTCTAATTTCATTTCTAAAACATAATTAAATATGATTTATTTAATTATGCGAGTTGCCATATCCATCTTCACTTCCAAATTAAATAAATTTATTTTATTTAATTATAACTCATTCTAAACTCACCCTTCCAAATTATAAACTCACTCTTCGAAATGGAAATTTCCCTTCGAATCTCAATGACGGAAATTGAAGGAAAAGGGAAACCTTCTATCTCCCTCTCCACTTTTGAAAATCTTCCACCGTCCATCCGAACAAGCTTAATCTGGGTCGTTCATCGAATCAGCCAATCAAATCTGTTCTAAAACTCTATAAATGATGGTGCAAATCCAAGCTTTTGTTACGCACGCATACACCTATGCCTACCTACGCATTCATACACATTTACAAGAACATACTTACAATCAGTTTATGCAATCACAGCCTTTTAGAATCACAACCATACTCTCATTTTAGCATAGCTTTGCATTTAGCATAGTATGCATCTTAAAATCTCGTTCTTTAGCTGTCCTTTTGTTGAGCTTGATCTGCTGATCTGAGAGCCATTGGGAACAACAAAACGTTGGAGTTAGAGAGAGATAAGATGGTTTTGGGGAAGCTGCAGTAATGGTTTGAATATTCTATTTTCTTTTTCAGTTTTTCCTAATTTAATGTCTTATTGATATGTGTTTGAATTTCATTTAAATTGATCCAATATTTCACACACACATAAAATGGTGCCCACCGTGGGGCTCAAACCCACGAATTTAACATTCTCTACAAGTTTTTTTTGATAGTTTCCGCGTTCAGGAGTCAACTGTCGAAAAAAATTGGCGTTTAAGTGCATTCGATATTTTCTGCGGCGCATATGGGATTTTTGAATCTTGTTTTGCAGAATTTTGGAGTGCATATAGTGACTGTTTAGGCGCATCTAGTGATTGTTTAGGCGCATATAGTGACTGTTTAGGTGCATATAGTAACTGTTTAGGTGCATACAGTAACTTTCCTTCGACACACAGTAACTGTTTTAAGAGCATATAGAATCTTTCTTGCGGCGCATATACCTTCTATTCTGGCGCATATACCTTCTGTTCTGACACATATACCTTCTATTCTGGCGCATATACCTTCTGTTCTGGCGCATATGGATTGTAACAAAAATTCAAAATTCTGAGTCTGACACCTTCCGCAAATAGAATTCTTTTTCTTTTTTGGATTTTAAAATGAAGCAATCCTAGGATAGACACATCTGGATAAAATGAAGCAATCTAGGATAGTCACCACACAATGATCTTGCAGTTAAAATTGAACAAACTTATTTTTAGTGAAGCAATATCTTCACTTAGATTAGATCATTGTGATTTGGATTTAAAAAGAACATCTGCTTGCTTTGAATGTGGCAATAGGTTTATGCTCTCCCCTTAACTGGGTGATCAGAATACTAGACTTGCCTTTTTAAGTTTCATGCAATTTTACTGTTCAATTACATCCTTTAGAGAGCCTGCCATAGTGGGAAAAAGTACTCACCCTACGGGAATGACTCAAGTGGGTTCAAGCCAAAGCCAGGCTATTCCGCCCCACTATAAAATTTAAAGCAAATCTGGGGAAACCCTCTTTGTCGGTAGTGTGCAAGATAACCATC
Organism: Sequoia sempervirens; assembly: GCA_007258455.2. NCBI lineage: Eukaryota > Viridiplantae > Streptophyta > Pinopsida > Cupressales > Cupressaceae > Sequoia > Sequoia sempervirens. The sequence goes on along the minus strand of VDFB02000013.1, from coordinate 15,442,423 downwards.
CCCAAAACCTTTGTTCTAAAGGTTGGGAGGTCTCCTGAGGGAGTTTATTATTGCTGCACCGAACATAAATCCTTACTACGAACCTAGTGTAGTGGCCAGTCGAAGTCAGTTTTTGAACATTCTAATAATCACAGTGCAAGGGGAGGGAAGAATCTGCCCCCAAGACACTCACCATATAACTGCCAAGGACCGTTTGCTCAGGGGATCCGGTATCCACTTCCGGAACTTTGAGTACGCGCCTGGAAAAGACAAAAACACGGGTGCCCCTTCAAGGGTGACACGGCTATGTGAGTTGACGCAGTTCTAAGATGTGGGCTGTTGATTACTAGAATGACCTACTTGAGCATTAAGAGTGAGTCTGTCTGAATTGTTTTTCATGTACAAAACCTGTGAAAACATTTGTTGAAAACATTCTCTTGATCAAACACTTCATGTTAGTGTAGGGCTTTCAAAACAACTATTTTTCAGAATGTTTGTTGTGTCTTCCATTACATTAATTCAGATAAAAAGATCATCCAAAATGAACATGAAGAACAACAACTGAAATCACTCACAAGTTTTTCATACCATTGGTCCAATAACGTTCTCAAATACTTTTCCCATGCTTAGAGATTGGAAATCAATAAAATTTCCCAAGAAATCAGTTTCCAAAAGGATCAGAAAACCCAAGAAAACATTAGGATACAAGAAAACTTTGCAAAAGAGAAAAAATTTATACAAAATTCGACACGTGTTGCTTCATTTCCGTGGATGTCTTCACAGATATCAAAACTTTGTTAGGGGATTCACTGATGAGTATGATGTAGATCCTTTAGATTCTCGATCTTATTATCAGAGATTAGCTCTATCACAATGGCATAATCATAACCAACCTCTTGATTTCGATAACATACCACAACCTGCTATTGAATATCCTTCGCACCCCAGTCATATTCTTCAAAGATCTTGAAAGAATTTCTTCAAAAATGAAGATCAAAATCTTTTAAAGTGCACTTTTCAAAACAGCTTTCTAATTTTTGGTTCAACTTCCCCAACAGGATTCAGACATCCTTTCATCATTGGAAGCCACAATCAAAAAAATTAGGAGCATCCTTGATCATATCATAAGATTCCACATCTTATCAGATCAAAATATCATTCCCATTGCACTTGTCAAAAACTGTGATCTAAGTTCAGAGGAATTTTTCAAAATCATATGCCTATCTCCACAAGATCTCAACACAATAAATTGAAGGATACAATCCAAAAAGAAATTCATATTCAAAACACTCAAGAAGAAGGAGAAAGCAGTAATCCTCTTTTCAGCATAAATCAAAATCCACTTTTCAACAACAACATGGACAACAGAGAAGAAAATCCATTTCATAACTATAGAGATAAAATCCATGTGGATAGTGATGAGGAACACGATGAGGAATGTCTTAGAGAGGCTAAGCAAGATCCAAAATTTCACAAAGCTATAGAAAAGATCTTGCAACGAGATAAAGAAAAATATTTCCACTATTTAGCTGACCAAGGAGCAAAATTGCCTCATGACTTTAATACTGATAATTTAAAAAGCAAACCTGAAGAAAAACCCCTATCTGATCTCAATGCTTTAACTCAACAAATCAAAGCACTTCAGGGACAAATCAAAGAGTTACAAGGGGGAACAACCACAAAGAAATATACTCTGGAGGACATTTGTCCTTATCCTTTCGATAGAAGTCTTAACATGATTCCTTTTCCCAAAAATTGTGAAATGCCAAAATTTGATTGCTATATTGGGAAATCGGATCCAATCGATCATGTCAGAGACTTCTGAATCATGATATTAGAATTCGCTCACGAAGACACTTACTTGCTGCGATTGTTTCTTAGGAGCCTTGGAGTTCACTCTAAGGAATGGCTATCTAAGATTACACCTCCCGTTAAGACATTTGAAGAATTGATCAACCTATTCATATCACAATATGCCTATAACATACAACACCAGATCACCATGATATATCTTTGTAAAGTTGCACAAAAACCTGGCGAATCCTTCATTACGTTTCTTCAGAGATGGGGAAGAATGTTCGCCAGATATCCATGTCCTGTTCCTGAAAAGGAAAAGATGGTTACTTTCATTAACAGTTTAAATTCAAAAATGAGCTATCATTTGAACTTACATTGTCCTCCTTTTGAGAAAATGATTGAAGATGCCATAACCATTGAAAATACTTTAGTCAAAAGAGGAATAATAAAACATGACAAAGACAATCCTAGCTCATCCAACCATCACAATAATCAGGACAAGTCCAAATTCTAGACTTGCAACAAAAACATGGTGAATGATGGTGTTGTTGATGCGAATCATGCCTTGACCAAGCCATTTGTCCTCAGTGCTCCAAACATTAGCAACAACAATGTCAACTCGATTGCAAATCATAGAAATAATCCTCCTCCTCCAAGGAACAATATAAATCAACAGTCTACTCCCAATCAAGGGACTTCCAACAACCAAGGTTACCGAGGAACCAATAACAATCATTCCTTAGGGAACACCTCGAATGCAAATCCATTAAGATTTTCATTCCTCTCTAATAGAAGAACTTTCACTTCATTGGGTCATCCTTAGAATCTGCATTCAAAGATTTGATGGCCAAAAATGTGATTACTTTGCCGCCTCAACGAAATTATGAACCCAGTGTAAAGCCTCCATCATGGAATGATGCATACTATTGTGATTATCATCGGTGCAAAGGTCATCGCACAAATAACTGCCAAGCCTTGAAGAATGCCATTCAAGACTTAATCGACAATGACATCATTACAATAGAAGGACATCAACAATCTAGCGTAGACCACCAAGCATTTCACAACCCTTTGCCCAACTATCAAAAGGGTGAGTCTTCTGAAAAAAATGTGAATCATGTCAATGACAATCATATAATCAACCATCTTTACACAGACGACGAGCGGGTAAATGTAATTAAAGTCAACAAGAAGGTGGAATATAGAGAAGTCAACGCAACAACAAGAGCGCAAGCTAAAGTAGTCTTAAAGGGCACCTCTTCAAAATCCACTGAACCTCCACCTCAACATCAATATGATTTGGTCAATCAATTTCAGAAAACCCCCGCTCAAATTTCTATTCTGGAACTATTGAAGATTTCCCCAGCCCATAAGGAAATTCTTGAAAAAGTCCTCATTGAAACAAATGTATCCACTGATTTGGATGTGAACCAATTTCAAGCCATGGTAGGACACTTGTCCTCACCCACTTTCCTTTCATTCTCTGAAAAAGATGATGTTTCCATAACTCATCCCCATAATTCATCATTGTACTTAGAAGTCATGGTTCACAAGTTTCGTATCAGACGAGTTCTAATAGATGGAGGTACTGGTTTGAACATTTGTACCATGAAGTTGGTTAAGGCTTTAGGATTTTCTGAGGACTCCATTGATTTCAAAAGAAAGAATACCATAAAAGCTTATGATGATGAAGAAAGAGCATCCAAGGGTCTAATCATGCTGCCAATAAGAGTGGGCCCTGTTATAAAGAATACTTTCTCTCAAGTACTGGACCGTGATCTTGCATATAACATCTTGTTGGGTTGTCCTTGGATCCACAAAATGCAAGCTATCCCATCAACCTATCATCAATGTCTTAAGTTTCCTTATGATGGATAGGAAATCACGATACCAACAGATAATTCCAATATTCAAACTTGTGCCAGCATAAAAGCCAGTCAAGATACTTTGGTTCCTAACAATCGAGAAGCTCATGCTAAGACTTCTCTAAAGATTGACACACAAATCAGTCAATTGACCAAAAGTTTTGACAAAAAAATGAAATTCAAGGATCATGGAGTTGGAGAATACTCTCTTTGTCTTGCCAATCTACCTACATCACCTCGATAACATGGACAACCGTCTTTCAGGGAACATCAAATATCAGCAGCATCAACATCAAAGCAACCACCAATAGAGCCAATCATAAAATTTAATGGACAATTCATCAAAGAAAAATTCCCCATGGAAAATCCTGAGGATACAGAAATTCTAAACTGGCTCTATAAAGATGAAGATGAAGCAGTCTTTAATGTCAAATTACCCACGGACAAATATGGAAAAGGGTATTCAATCACGCAGAAGATGGGCTATGATAAAGGTCCTATCGGAAAGAGGAAGGAAGGAGTAGCTGAACCTATTCACCTCCGCAGACTTGCTGCAAAAGAGAAAACTGGATTGGGTTATGACACTCACTCCAAATAAAGCACATCCAAACAACTACATGGCACTGTCTTCGCATTGCAAGAAGGCTCAGATTCACGAGAAGTATGTTTGACAACATTTTAGAACTTCTTGGATAACAATTTTGACACAGACTCTGCTGAATATGAATGGGAAACCATTTACAATAATGAGTTCTAGAGGGACAAAGAGGTTGATGCAATACACCAATATGCCCCAACTCTAATTGAAGGTCAAGGTTCAGGGACCCAAACATGCGAATTTGAACTACAAAGTCACTATGATTCTAGTGATGTTGAGTCAAATCTAAATGAACAACACTATCATGAGGACAGTATCATCATTGACCCACCTCATACTTCGGATCCTATGGACCACTCCATTATGACTATGACCATAGCCGATTTCACACAACGTGATGATCCACTTTCTTTAATTTATCCCGATCTCATTGATTGGGATTCAACCGAACCTATCGATATACCTATGTTTCCAAGTGACGAAGCTATCATAAACTTCCTTTCTGTAGAAGATATAAATGATTGTTCCACCAGTGATTTATGACATAGAGTTTTTGACCAGGAGAGTGTCAAGCCTCCTAGCTACAAAAGTAAAAACAAAAAAAGAAGATCTAATGGTGAAAACTAGAATCTGGCAGTATTAGATCAAACAAAAGAAAAAATAAAGAGTGTATCAAATGGTGAAAACCTCTTTGAGGCACCAGACGATGGGAATCTTGACACTCTCCTGGAGCACTACCATGAGCGATCGCCTATTTTTATTGAGCCTACAAATGCTATCAATCTTGAGACTTCAGACAAACCAAGGATCCTACAGTTAGCTGCATCAATGACAGAGAAAGAAATACCAGATTTCATGGAATTCCTAAAAGCAAATCAAGTAAATTTTGCATGGTCTTACGCTGACATGCCTGGTCTTGATCCTGATCTTATCATGCATCACTTATCTATCAAACCAGGGGCCAAGCCGGTGAAACAAAAACTCAGAAAGATGCACCCTCATGTTGTATTATTGGTTAAGGAAGAACTGAGAAAACTCCTTGATGTGGGCTTCATAAGACCAATCGACTATGCAGAATGGATCTCCAACATTGTTCCTGTATCTAAGCCAGATAAAACTGTGAGAATATGCACATATTTCAGAGATCTTAATAAAGCATGTCCTAAGGATGACTTCCCACTACCAAATATTGACACTATAGTTGATCTAACAGCTGGCCATGCCATATATTCATTAATGGATGGTTTTTCTGGCTACAACCAAATCAAGATTGCACCTGAAGACTAGGAGAAAACAACTTTCACATGTCCATGGGGAACCTATTGTTGGAATGTCATGCCTTTTGGTTTGAAGAATGCTGGGGCTACTTATCAAAGAGCCATGACTACAGTCTTTCATGACATGATGCATATCTTCATGGAAGATTATGTAGATGACATATTGGAAAAATCATACACCAGAGAAGGACATCTTGAAATATTGTCCAAAATATTTGCAAGATTAGAGAAATTCAAAGTTTGCCTCAACCCCAAGAAATGTGTTTTTGGGGTCAAATTTGGAAAACTCTTGGGGTATATTGTTTCAGAAAAAGGAATTGAAGTAGATCCAGTGAAAGTATAGGCAATTATGGAAATGCCTCCGCCAAAGAACATCAATCAGTTGAGATCACTATAGGGACGACTGCAATCTATACGAAGGTTCATTGCACAATTGGCCGACAAAAGTTTTCCTTTCACACATCTACTGCATAAGAATGTTCCTTTCAAGTGGGATGACAAATGTGAATTGGCATTTCAACAAATCAAACAGTATTTGATGACTCCACTAGTTCTCATACCACCAAATCCAGACAAACCACTCATCTTATACATTGCTGCAACAGAGACATCTCTGGGGGCACTGCTAGCGCAAGAAGACTCTATAGGAAAGGAATGTGCAATTTATTATATCAGTAGAACACTGACAAGTCATGAGCTCAACTACACTTCTATCGAGAAGGCTTGTATGGCAGTAGTTTTTGCTTCACAGAAGTTTCGGCATTACATGTTAACCCATACAATCAATCCGGTTTCAAAGATTGATCCACTCAAGTATTTATTAAGCAAAGCATCATTAACAGGAAGGTTAGAAAAGTGGGTAATGATTCTGAGTGAGTTTGACATCCATTATGTTGATTGCAAGGCAATCAAAGGACAAGTTATCGCTGATCAATTAGCTAAAGCACCACTACAAGCAGATCATCCCCTGCACATTGAGTTTCCAGATGCTGATGTCTTTACTGCAAAATCTAAGCAACCATGGTCCTTATATTTTGATGGTTCTTTCACTCAACATGGATCGAGGGCAGGCATATTTTTTGTCACCCCTCAAGGACACACTATTCCTCGATCATATAGGCTGATGTTTCCATGCACCAACAACATAGCCAAATATGAAGCATTGATCACTAGGCTTAAAATAGCACTAGAATGGAGAATTATAGAATTACAGGTGTATGGCGACTCACAGCTGGTCATTTATCAGATCAACGATGATTATCAAACCAAAGATGACAAACTAATACCATATAAAAAGATGGTTGATGACTTCAAGAAATATTTTGTGGACATCAAATTCACACAAATTCCAAGGCTTGATAATAAAGCAGCTGACGCCATGGCTATGATAGCATCATTGTTACAACTCCCAGAAACTCCAAATCATTATGAATTTCTAGTGGAACAATCATTTACGCCTACTTATATGATACCCCTGAAAGCCAAATCATTTGCCACTTGGTAGGATCTGATTCACCTTGGTACGAAAAAATTTATGCCTACCTCAAAGATGATATCTTGCCACCTGATTTATCCCGTAACCAAAAACGCAATTTTATCCACCAATCTGCTCGCTACACTCTTATCGCTGACACCCTTTATCGCCGTGGTCTTGATGGTACTCTACTTCGATGTCTTGAAAATGAGGAATCTGACAAAGCTTTACAAGAAGTTCATAGTGGCATCAATGGTACTCATTCGAGTGGATTGACCTTATCCAAGAAATTGATTAGAATGGGTTACTACTGGCCTACAATGGAGAGGGAATCGTTCACTTTTGTGAAAACATGCTCAAAATGACATATTCATGGGAATCTCATTCATGCTCCCACACAAGAACTTCAACCATTCACACCAACTTGGCCATTTTCTCAATGGGGGTTAGATCTGGTGGGCAAGATTCATCCTTCTTCATCAAACGGGCATAAGCTCATCATCACAACTACAGAGTATTTTACCAAGTGGATTGAGGCAGTCCCTCTTACTAAAGTTATCGGCAAACAAATATTAGCATTCATACTCAACTATATTATTTTTTGGTATGGCATTTCCAACTCCATTATTACAGATAATAGACGTCCATTCAAAAATCAAGATGTTGATGAACTTTGTGAGAGATTTCACATTCAGCATAGATATTCAACACCTTACTATCCACAAGGGAATGGCCAAGCACAGGCCTCAAATAAAACAATATTGAAAATCTTGAAAAAGACTGTGAATGATTCAGGGAAGGATTGGCACGTTCAACTCAATCCCACCTTGTGGGCCTACAGAACCAGTGTTCGCACGCCAACAGGAGCAACGCCATTTGCTCTTGTCTATGGAGCAGAAGCCATACTACCCCTAGAAGTTGAGATTCCCTCACTTAGAGTATCATTGAAAGGTCTTACAACGGATGATGAATACAGAGTTTCTCGACTCCAAGAGCTTGAACTCCTAGATGAAAAGAGACAGAGAGTAGCTGATCATTTAAAAGCATATCAACAAATGATGTCTCGCAGCTATAATCACAAAGTAAAGCCACATACCTTTCAGGTCGGTGATCTTGTTCTGAAAGAGAACCCATGCAATCAGCAAGACAGAGAGAAGAAAGGAAAGTTTGAACCAAATTGGCTAGGTCCTTATGTGGTTATCGCAGTCTATGGTTCAGGAGCTTACAAGCTATCAACGCCAGAAGGGGACTTGTTTGACGAACCCATCAACAACATGCACCTGAAAAAGTATTATTTCTAAAACGGTTATCATCATCAGAAAAAGTCCTAAAGAAATACCAAAAAAATTAGAAAAAGTCCTAAAAAAAATTAGAAAAAATCAGAAAAAAAAGTACTGAAGAAATACAAAAAAATCAGAAAAAATCCTGACAAAAAAAAAAAGTTAGCAAAAAGTCTTGAAGAAATCCCAAAACAACAGAAAAAGTCTTGAAAAAATGGTTACCCTAGTGAAAACCTGGCAAACAGGCATCTTGGTAGCAAAAAAAAAAAAAAAGAGTCATAGGGTGAAAACCTGACAACAGGCAGTTTATTGACAAGAAAAATGCAATAAAAACAAATAGTGAAAATCTGGCAAACAGACGCTATTTGTAGCTCTCCATCTATTAGTTCATGTTCTGCACTTAACTTTTTGGCCTTCTTTTTTATGCATCTTTTCCATCATCTTGAGGCCACACCAGCACCATGCTATCATCATTTACCTTGAGCGATAATGTTTTACCATGGCTTGATTATTGTACATATTCCTTTCAGAAAGTTGTGTCAATACCAAGGGAAAACATGGGCATACTGGGGGCAATCAACTTTCAAGTTTTACTAAAACAGTGAGACAATAACATCGAAGCAAATTCATGCAAAAACAAAACAACCAAATCAAACCGTATCGATAAAAAATCTAATCATTGATCCATATCACAGTAGCTTTCAGTTGTGTACCTTATCATGACTCATATCTGGATGATCTATAATCTGAATAATGTTTGGAATAACAATATTTCATTTTTGAATAATGGTTGTTTAATTTTTGATATCATTTCTCTGGAGCCCACTCGATGATGTACTGAACTAGAGTGGCAAAGAAAGAGGATGATTTTTCTTTGTCTGTTGTATTGAGGTTAATTATCCATCTATTGCAAGTATGTCGTGAGACATGATTTCCAAAGTTTATCATTGATGATAGTTCCAAATTTGCATTAGATGGTGGTTAGTCTTTGTCTGTTCACGCAAGAAATGCTTAGGTCATCTCGGTTCAATCATACCTAGATGCTTGTGTTCACTTGCTATATCAAAAATCATGAAAGTTGTACTCAGGTCATCATTGGTCCTAATTTTCCCTCTGATGCTTGTATGCACTTCCAACATTTTCAAACACTCTATGATGATTTAAGCAGGCTAGACAAAAGGCTCAACAAAATGGTCGGTTTCATTTAGTTGCATTTCATTTTAGGTTGTGGTACATAACTGCATATTGGATTTGCATCAAGAGTTTTGAAAGGCCGATGGTTTTCATGTTCCTTTGGACTATTTGTAGAGGACAATACGAATGTTTTGGTTCATTATCATTATCATTTAGCGCATCATCATTCATTTCCTTTATATCATACATTTCATCATTTCATTCATTATCATTCGGATTAGTTTCATTACCATTATCATCATTCCATTCATTTTATTCATTTTCGTTATCATTATCATTTATATTATTATCCATTATCATTTCATTATCATTCCATTGCATTATCATTATCATTTAACATTTCATTTCATTATCATTCCATTGCATTATCATTATCATTTAACATTTCATTTCATTATCATTCCATTGCATTATCATTATCATTTATCATTCATCATTTCATTATCATTCCATTTCATTATCATTATCATTTAACATTCCATTTCATATCATTTATCATTTAACATTTCATTTCATTATCATTCCATTGCATTATCATTATCATTTAACATTCTATTTCATTATCATTCCATTGCATTATCATTATCATTTAACATTTCATTTCATTATCATTTAACATTTCATATCATTTATCATTTTTTCATTATCATTCCATTACATTATCATTATCATTTAACATTTCATTTCATTATCATTCCATTGCATTATCATTATCATTTAACATTCCATTTCATATCATTTATCATTTCATTATCATTTAACATTCCATTTCATATCATTTAACATTTCATTATCATTATCATTTAACATTCCATTTCATTATCATTTAACATTTCATTATCATTATCATTTAACATCTCACTATCATTTCATTTCTTTATCATTTCATTATCATTACTCATCACATCATTATCATTCATTTCATGGTCATCATCATTTCATCATTTCATTTTCATTTCATCATTTCATCATTATATTTTCATCACAGATCATTTTTCATACATCTCCTCATCATTTACTCATATCATTTTACATCATATCATATCATTTTATCATACAAAAATTCATAATGCATATCATGAACACAACATTTATTTTTCATCATATTATCATCTTTTACTTGCATTGAAAAATCCAAAAAATAAACATTTCATAAATACATTTCCATATACACATCATAAGTCATTCATCTACATGACATCATTAGTATGCATCATCAATCATCATCATAATAAAAACATCATATCAAATCATCTTGCATATCATGTTAGTCATCAGATCATTCAAATGCATACCAACATCCATAAACCACATAAAAATAAATGCATATCACATTATCATCTCAAAAATGCACATCACCTCATCAAAAACCAATCATCATCGCTGCATATCATCACTCATCAAAAATGATACAAATGTCCAAATGTCCAATGAAACTAAAATGTCCAAAGTGAAATACATCAGATATAATAAAAAATCAGTGTACATGCTCCAAAAATGGTACACATATGTGCACTGCATCTGCTAACTAGTTGATGCCCCTAATGGAGCTGGTCCGGAAGGAGGTGGCCTGCCATTGGTACCTGCGTCTGGGTCCCGCCGAGGCCCAGTTACTCCCCTACTCTGTGTGTGTGTCTGTGATCTACTCCTGGTCCTGCTATGGGACCACGGGTATGGCTCTCTGTGATCAGGAGGACACAACTCCTCGTATTTGACTCTGTAATACTCAGCCTCCCTTGCCATCTCCATGCCCTCTACAATGGCATCCTGCAATGATGCACTCTCTATGGTGCCCATCAGCCTCTGAGCAACGCTCTCAGCCTCTACTGCCCTCCGTCTAAATGCATCTCTCTCTGTGATCACCTGGGCTAACTGTGGGTCTGGGGCAGGTGCCTGTGCCTGTGCCTATGCCTGAGCCTATGCCAGTTGTGCCTGTAGCTGCACAATGAATCCCTGTGCCTGTCCCAGCTGACTCTGTAACTGTCCCTGCTGTCCCTATAATGTCTGCACCTGGGCCTGAAGCGTGGCTATTTTCCCCTACTGAGATGAGGATCTCATCCAGATCATTGTCTGTCGCCCAATCCCTGTCCTCGGCTGCCGCATGATCTGGACACCCCTCAGAATATCCAGCATCGACCTCCCCAGCACCTGTCCCTCATCCCCGCCATCATCTCCGTCATCACCATTTGAACTCTCCTCCTCATCTCCGCTCTCCACCTCCTCTCCTCCAACTGCTCCCTGCTCGCCGTCGGCCACATCCTCCTGTCTCACTACCCCTGGCTATGGTGCTACCAAAATAGGTGTTGGATCACGGGACTGGTAAACCGTGGAAAAGGATGCATGTGAAAATATGCAGAGTACTCATCAGACATGCCAGCATCAATAATGTCTCGCCTATCATCCCATGCCTCAAGTACTAAGGACTGGAACTCTATATACGCTATCTAATAAGAAATACATGGCCCCCATCCAGCCTCATCTCTGCTCCGAGCATAATGTGCAACCCCCTATGGCATCCCCTGCGTAAATCCAAACTGCCTCTGCACTTGTAATGCCAGAAACCTCTCAAGAATGAAAGGAGTCCTCCCTATCAGGAACCGAGGAATGCATACATACGGCATCTCTAGATCATCTGTAGCCCATGGCTCACAATCAAGATATGGTCTCCATACCACTGTATCCATATCATCCAACAGTCGTCTTCAGTAATCCACCTTGCCCAACTTGGGCTGGGTAAGGAACATAGCATACGTATATATACAAGGCCTACCTGGTGGCCTAACTCTGGGGCACGTCGGTCTCGTCATAGCAAGATGCTCCCACACCCAGATCTACAGCACTGTCACACCATAGGACAAACTGGAAGAACCCCTGTATACCACTTGATGCAAATCGTGATATAGATGTGCTAGCATGCAACTCCCCCATGCATATCTTCGTGGTTGTAGCAACATCTGCTCCAAAATCCTGCCCCATCCCACTGATAATCCCTTTGCCCGGTGATCCGAACAAAGGAGACCTCCAATGAACACACCCAAAACTGGAGGCAAGGCTGGATATCCTCAAAAATTAGCCCATGGTACCCAGTACCCAGCTATCTGTCTATCACCATACACTCTCCTCAAGGCATCTGTACCCCCAAGCTCCTTGTGATCATAATACACAAGGGCACCAACCACTGGGATACCTAATATCCTGTATACATCCTCAAGAGTCGCCGTCACCTCACCAGTCAGCATATGAAAGGTGTTGTGCTCCAAATGTCATCACTCTACCAGTGCCGTCAACAATCCTCAGTTGACTCGAATTGGCAGTATCGCCAACAAGGATCTCAAACCACAAGTATCTATCAATGCTACGTCAGCAGGTGTCAACTCAGGTATCCTATCCCATCCTGCTGAGTGCCACTCTCTAATATGGAGGTTTTTAAAAACCTCCTATTTTCATCACAAGGATAATTCATCAAAATCATACCCATCATTCAATCTCAATCAAGCAAAATCAATTAGACTCATATCTACCAGTGACCTATATTAGTGACCTATATCAGACTCATATCAATGACTCATAGCAATGCATCATATCATTGACCCATATCACACAATCAATCCTATTAGAGAAAATCAATACACAATTTGTCTAGCTGGATATCATATCAAATCTGCTCTACCATCAATCACTATTTATTTTCTATCGCAGAAAGCAAATTTATCAGAAGTCATATCAATCATTTATCTAACATTTACTCTTTGTTTTCTACTCTATGAAGCAAAGTTATCAATCAATCAATCAGATTATTCTATCATTTATATCCATATCAGCATGATGACATGACAATTTACCTATCTGTTGACTAAGGTAGCAATATTCATCATCATTTTCACATTACTATCATCCAATTTTCAATTCTTCCTATTTTTACCATATGCGCTACTCTGTGGACTCTATGCGCTAAAACTCATATGCGCCATTCTTTTCACGAGATGCGCTAAAACCCGTATGCACCATTGTTTTCACTTGATGCGCTCAAACAAACCCCCTATACATGTTTTCCTATATGCGCTACTTTAATCAACCTAAGGGCCATTATTTTTACTCGATGCACGTTTTCCTATATGAGTGACTGTTTCTCCTATATGCGCTTTACTCCTAAATTTTCTATCCTACCCTATATGCGCTTTAGTTTTCACGAGATGCGCTAAATTGGTTTTACCCTACTATTTCAAACCTATCCTGTATGCACTACTGTTTCTACTCTAAGCATCGATTTTTTTTTTGAAAGTGCGCAAACTTGTCTAAATGCACTAAAACGTCATTTTTAAATCTAAAATCCGTGGAAAAACGCAAAATTTTGATTCAAACGAAAAAAATCAAAAGCACAGGGGGTTAGATCGACTCACTGGTGGTCTGTACGCTGCTGGCCTCTGGTATCGGCAAGATCTCTCGAATCGGTGGCGATGATAAGGAATCTCCATGTCGCGATGTCACTCTCAGAGCTACAGTATTCACCAAAGTAAAAAGTGCAAATGATTTGTCTCTTTCTCTATTTTTACCTTTTAAAGGTCAAACAAGGGTAAGTTTGCTGCTTTTTGACTTTATTTTTAAAATGGGACATTTCTTTTCCATCATTTGTCGAGAGCTAAATCACTCTCTCTCTCATCCGTAATTTGTTAGATTTCCAGAAATCTGTTGCTAGACTAAAATACTTCCACAAGAGAGAAATAATGGCTAGAATGCATGCTATCAATATGCAAGATTGATTAACGATTAATTGATGCAAATGTACAAGATGAGGCTTGCTTATAAAAGGCAAGCATGCAACAACTAAATCTTATCTTGAGCAAAAGGATAGCTCGATAAGATAAGGATAAGATCCTATAACTTAGGAATTAAAGATTGCCTAAGTAAACTTATGAAGATGTAATTAAATAGTTAATTACACCAACATAATTTACCTCCCGAGGGGGCATCATTAGCAAAAACATCAAAAGCATATCAGGGGCAAAATCTTATTTTCTTTGAAGCAATATGTTTTACACATCACTTCAAAGAGAGGCAAAATGTATACGTCTAAAAATGGTCATGATTAAGCTTGTTAATTAATTAAATATGATTTATTTAATTAATTCTCTCAAAGTCATCTACATATAAATAAATTTAATTATTTATTTATATCGTTCATTTTTATAATTCTTGTACCTTAATTAAATAAATAACTTTATTTAATTATTAGCATTTCCCATATTCTTCTTAATTAAATTAAATAAGTTTTCATAATTTATTTATATTTGATTATCACATCATTCCAAAGTTTGAATATTTAAATATTCAAATAATGGAATATTCCCTTTGCCCCATAATTAAATTAAATATTAAATATTTTATTTAATATTTTCCTCACTCTAATTTCATTTCTAAAACATAATTAAATATGATTTATTTAATTATGCGAGTTGCCATATCCATCTTCACTTCCAAATTAAATAAATTTATTTTATTTAATTCTAACTCATTCTAAACTCACCCTTCCAAATTCTAAACTCACTCTTTGAAATGGAAATTTTCCTTTGAATCTCAATGACGGAAATTGAAGGAAAAGGGCTTCTATCTCCCTCTCCACTTTCAAAAATCTTTCACCGTCCATCCGAACAAGCTTAATCCGGGCCGTTCATCGAATCAACCAATCAAATCCATTCTAAAACTCTATAAATGCCGGTGCAAATCCAAGATTTTGTTACGCACACATACACCTACGCCTACCTACACATTCATACGCATTTACAAGAACATACTTACAATCAGTTTATGCAATCACAGTCTTTTAGCATCACAACCATACTCTCATTTTAGCATAGCTTTGCATTTAGCATAGTATGCATCTTAAAATCTCGTTCTTTAGTTGTCCTTTTGTTGAGTTTGATATGCTGATCTGAGAGCCATTGGGAACAACAAAATGCTGGAGTTAGAGAGAGATAAGACGGTTTTGGGGAAGTTGCAGTAACGGTTTGAATATTCTATTTTCTTTTTCAGTTTTTCCTGATTTAATGTCTTATTGATATGTGTTTGAATTTCATTTAAATTGATCCAATATTTCACACACACAATCGACGTCAACATTCTTATATCCAACATTTTTTAAATCTCTAATAAACAACATTTCCATGAGGCTCAAAGGTGGATTTGAAGACGTACCTGGACTTGTGCCTATTGAAACATTGTCCATAGCATTGAAAGGGATATTTGAAGACATACCAAGATTAGTTTGTATATTCGTATTAGTTTCCACATTCACCTCTTGCAAGTTTGCATCATCTACATCCATGGTCTCCTCAATGTTTTTATCTTCAATAGTTATGAAATTGGATGCTTCACCATCATTCATTGATCGAAATCTCATTCTTCTTTGTCTTTGTCTTTGTTTCTCCTTCTCTTTCTTTGCTTGAATTTCTTTAGGGGTCAATACCTTCCTATCTTTCCTCTTATTCTGACATTGTGATCCCATGATTGAATTTTTTTGAAGTATACACAAATGAATGTCAAAAACTTGAGAGTCTTCCTTGTTTGTTCCTCCTTCAAACAAGTAGCAATTGAACAAATTTCCTCTTCCTTCTTCAAACAAGTCGCAACTAAAAAAAATTCCTCTTCCTCTTTCAAACAAGTAGTAATTAAACAAAATTCCTCTTCCTCCTTCAAACAAGTAGCAAATTTTGCACAAAATTTATCTTCCTCCTTCAAACAAGTAACTCAATTAAACAAAATTTCTCATCCTCCTTTGAAAACAAATAGCAATTCAACAAAATTTCTCTTCCTCCTTCAAACAAATAACAAATAAATAAAATTCATCTTCCTCCTTTGAAAACAAATAGCAATTCAACAAAAAAATTCTTCCTCCTTCAAACAAGTAGCAATTAAAAAAAATTCCTATTCCTCCTTTGAAAACAAGTAGCAATTCAACAAAATTCCTTTGTAATAGCATCCCAATGATGCCTCCTTTCAAAATTGAAAAAAATCCCAAGTTGAAGAGTTTCAACAACACAAAAGGTGATAGAAAATAGGGAATATATCACAGTCGACTGTACAAAATAATGCTCAGACCCGAAATGTACCTCTTTGACAGTAAAATTAAAAAAAAAGGTCAAAAATAACTTAGGAGCCCATTTAGTAAGCGAGATCCTGAGTTATATAAATCGGGATCCCGTTTATTAAATGAGATCGACTAGTAAACGAGATCTCATTTATTAAACATAATCTTGTTCCATTTTCAACAGGCAAATGGGAAACGGGATCCCGTTTATAAAGAAAACAAGATCCGATTTAGTAAACGGGATCTCATTTCTTCAAATTTGAAATGTAGGCCAGGCTTTTGCTTTGTTAACAGGTATGGGAAAAGGTTTGGGGATCCAAACCTAGGCCTTGGACCTAGTTTGACCTGCAAGTTGAAGGTCCTAATAATGTCACAAAAAAATAGTGACTTTGGGCATACATCTGAAGACTTTTATTGTAGAATTTTTCAACAAAACTAAAACCCATTATAGATGAGACAGTGTAGATTCCAAATATGTAAAAAAAATTTACAATTGGATTGATTTTTTTATTTTTCATTTAATTCATGATTAAACAGGTCCATAAACTTGAATTATCAAGGTTTTTTAGTATCTTAATAACTTTTTATCAACTTAACGTTTTCATGAATAGATTGCATGAAAGCACACTTTAAACAATTATTTTCAATTTTAAAAAAATCAAAAAATCATAAGTTTAGGTCATCTTATGCATGACGTACACGACGATTTTTTAAAACACCAAATATAGCCAAGAAAAATTAGCAAAAAAATATTCAATAAAAAATTACAAAAAGTATGGAAAGCATGCTTCAGTGAGTTACAAATCTTTTCCCAAAAAGATTAAGAAAAATATGATTATTTAGGTCAAAATATGGATGATGTACACATGCATGGTATGGTAAAAAAAATGACTTTTAAACAATGGTTTTTAGAAATGCCTATTGAAAATCAATTTGTATCATCTAGGTATTGAAATAAATTACATATTTGGAAGCTAGACTTCGAGTACTATATTTTATGATTAGTGACTTTTTTCAAGATTCCATCTCTAAGTGCTTCAAATTTTAAGGTCAAATGTGTCAAATTCTGAAAATCAGGGGAAACACTTCCACTAAATGGCCAAAAAGTGGATTCAACTTCTTGCCAGCACCCTTCATACTCATTGAAGCAAATTTCAATAAATACAGTACATCAACTATATTCTAAAAAATTTAGTCTATTTTATTTAGCTTTCCACTTTCCAAGTTATCTTCTATTTTTCATTTTATTATAACACGATCATATGTGAATGGTGGTAGTATTCTTAAGTCTTCTAATAAATTTATACAAGATATAGCCATAAATATCAATCATGTTATTTATTTTGGTCCTATATTAATAATGACTTTTGAAAAAGTCAAACGTTGTGATTTGTGTATTTTCAATACCCAAGCCAATTTTAATGATATTTGGATTGTGCAACCCCTTTGTATTGTTGTAATTAGAATTATATATGGATTAAGATCTTTAAATGGTATTCCCAAGTAACTTTCAAACTCAACCATTACATATGTCGGTAGCACTTCTACGTTTATATACAATATTTCAAATATATCCTAGAGCTCCATTTACAAGACTTTCTTGTATCCAAATATTTAAAGTTAACATTACCCTTGTGTTCTTACTACTTAATAATTGCACATCAAGGTCATCATTTTGACCTCTTGAACTACTACATTAACGCTTCCTACTTTTATTGCAATGCGATGTGCACCATGGTGTTTCAATTATTAATATTTTGTTATGATTATTTTGAAGATGGCTTAGTCTAAAGGTCTTAAGAAGGTTTGGATTGAGGGTGACTCCCTAAATGTTATAAATAACTTAAATAATTCTACCCCTCCTTTGTAGATGGTTGAATCTGTTATTCTAGATGCCTTGGATATCTTGAGTTCCTTTGATCAATGTTTCATTTCCCATATTTATAGAGAGGGAAATTGTATTGCTAATATATTTGCAAACTATGGGGTTAATGAACATATGGTTTGGGAATGGAATGACCCCCTCCCCATCAAAGTCCTTTCAATTATAAATCATGATTTACAAATGGGTTTGGGTTGGGGTTCTTATCATTATTTGGTTATATCACATGCAAATTATTATGTGGTATATCAAATCTAGGTGTGATCTTCATAGAGGCTTCTCCTTGTAGTTTTTTGATGTGGTTGAGGTTTGTAAGGATCAACATTCAAGGTTAATTATTTATCCCTACCACCTCGCCTTTCCCATATGGATTGTGGGTGGTTGTAAAGCTATCACCTTATCAAGGATTCTCTTAATTCTATGCAAATATTTCAAGTTGTTGTGGTTTCTATGTGCTACTACCATGGGTGGTGAGTGAAATCAAGTTGAACAGATATCGTGTGACTCTTCTAAGAATAATAAGAAGGTTTGGGAGTTGTTGCAAGCTGGGCAATTACTCCCTACAAGGAAAGACTCCATGGGCATGACCCTAAGGCGTCACATATTTTTGTTGAGGGTTAGCAGAACAGAGTTTTGAAGCTCAGTGGGATGGAGTTTAAAATAATTGAAGAACTCATCGCTGAGATTATGGGTTTGTCCATTGAGGGAAGGAAAGTCTACAGGGATAAGAAAGAGTCGAGTGTGGCCATGGAAATTTTCTTCAAGGATGATGAAAGGAAAAAATTAGAGAGGGTGAAATGTGCGGGTTATCTTCACAACTCTATCAAGGCAATATGGGGTGATATGGCTGAAGAAATAATGAGCTATTTTATGCTTGATGGGAATTTTTTTGTTCTATTAGGGTACCATTTTTCTTTGCTTAATCACTTTAGGAATAGGAAAAAGGTTTCCTTTCCTTTTATTTTCTTGTTTCCTTGGAGAGTGGGATAAGAGACCAAAAAGGAAATCTCAAGAACCTTATATTCCACAAGGATTTAATCCTCTTAATCTCAGAGTATGCTAAGTCCTATACTATTCCTGATGAACCTAAGATGGTTTCTAAAGGCTGAAAAAAGAAGCATGGTTCAAAGTATGACACTAGGTCTAAATTTGGGTCAACTGATGAGGAGTATGTGCCTAGTTCAGAAGCCTCCATGGAAGTTTATTCAGAGCCTCCTGCTTCCTTTGAGTGTAAGAGAAATAAGAAGGGTAAATTTCCTAAGGCCCCTAATTTTGAAGAGTATGCTATGGGTAGTGAAGAGGATGAGGAATCTGATCACCCCTCTGAAACTCAGAAAGCCAAACTTGGAAATTCTCTAAGTGGTAAGAAATTTAAGGGTGATTCCTCGGGTAATAAGAAAGTGATGTAAAATGTTGTGGTGGATAAGGTTAGGGATCTCCCTTTGATTTGTTTTGAAACCTCAAAAATGGTAGTTGTCATGTTTTAGGACACACAACCACATATTTCCTATGAGTTTCACTCAAGGAAACCCTAGATATCTCAATCCAAGAATGGAATAAGGGAAAGAGATCTACTAAAGGTTGTCCTAGGGTGTGATTAAAGACTAAAGAGGGGTTCACCATCAAGATAGGGCTTGGAAAGATAAGAAATGTAAATGATATGTAAGACTTGAATAAATGACCTAGAAATGAATTCAAATCAGAATAGTAAACTGAAAAATTACAAAGGTGCACTTGGAAACTGAAGAGGCTTGGGCAATTTAGTCCCTAATTAGGGTTTCTGAGCATAAACGGGAATCCGGCAGTGATAAGTTTGAATCCTCTAAAACCTGGAAAAAGAGCTATACCAGGACTCGTATGCCACAAGTGGTGTATCAGTCCCATTCTGCTTTTTTGGGAAGTCAAGATCTAAATATGTTCTCCCATCTCTACTCTTCCTTCTAAACTTGACTTTTGGATTTGAACCTGTTACAAGACCTACAAAACAGAATATTGTGATGATTTTCTTATGGGGGTTTTCCTTGGTCAAACTGCTAGTTTAGTAATTAAACCTTGATAGAAATAATGGATCTTGAAAGAAAATGTGAGTGCAAGCCCTAATCTTAAGCGCATCTATGATTAGGAGGTCTAAATTGCAATGAAACCTTATTCTAATGTGCTAGAATAAGATGCATGAATGAAGCATAAAGATGATGACTCACTTTGGGAGATCTCTAATCACCCTAATAAGTCATAATAATGCATGTACCTTCCTTTAGGCTAAAATTAGAATGATAATGGAGGATGGAATCACTTAGGAAACAAGGCATTAGGCTTGGCATTCACCATAGGAAACCATCATCAATCCTTAACAATGCTAAATCTTGAATGAAAGTGAGCATGAAGACCTAAAAAAAAATTATAATGTTGCTCCAATACTTCAACTTTGCTTGCTACTTCCTCTTGAATACTCTTGTGAAAGTATGTTTGAGTGCTTGTGAATGCTTAGATCTTGAATTGCTTCTCTAGATGAAAATAATTATTTGAAACCTTGTTTATATGGGCACTTCATCTAATTTATCGTTTATTAGATCTCAAATGTCGACATCAACCAAAAATCTGAATTAAAAACTTTAATTTCCCGCTCAAACCCTAAAAAGGGGCCACACGGGACTCATATGCCACTTTTGGCATGTGGGTCCCACCTAGGGGGACTCATACAGCCAAAGTGGCATATGATTCCCACCCTATCTTTTCGGGGCACACCAATAAATGTCGAGTTGTTACAAAATTAAATTGCTTTGTTGATTTATTCAAGATTTCAACTGAAATAAGCCTTAAGATCTTAAATAAAGGGTCTTAGGGGCCTATTATTGATGATTTGAAGTGTCATGAATGCAGGGGTACTAAGATAGGTCCAAATTAAGTGTGAAATTGTACCATCTCCAAGAAGATCACACAATTTTCTACACTACATTTAGCCCCCACTTTAGCACCCATATGGCTCTACGTGCATATGCAAGCTAAAGGAATTCAAATAGTAAACTTCATTTCATAAAAGGATACTCATATGGATTCATTTGTGAGCATGGGAGAATGAAAACCCCACTATAGCTATCTGCAAAACCACAATGTTAGGAACCGCATCCTTCAAAACCAATTCATTAACTTTGTTAAAAAATCCTCTTATCTAACTTCTTTATGAAATCAAGTTTGAGGGTAGATATATGCCCCCCTTGATTCTACTTACTTTACAGAAGTGGAATCAAGGTAGCAGCTTGACCACATCAAATTGTATAAGTCGTATCATAAGGTATTTCAAGTACCATACCGCATGATGATATACATTTGACAAGAACGAGAGTGGACTCACAAATCCAACACAACAAACAACATGGAAAATGGAGCTCTCTAGCCCTAATATGTGAGTTTGAATGAAAAAGCACTTTTAACCCTAATATGCAAATGACCTAATTTAAGCATATATAAGAGTAAAAAGTGAAGTAATTTGTAATCATTTTGTCTTTTACCTTCTTATAGCTTGATTTTAGTGGAGAGTGAATGATAATGCTGAGCGTTCGAGTGTACATGCCTCTAAGACTTGATAGCCTATGGGAGGAGGTAGCGCGAGGCAACCTTCAACATCCTGTGAGTGGATTCTTCTCTACCTTAGATTTTTTTTTACGCACTTATTTTATGTTTTACACATTTCTAGATAGATTTAGGACCCTAGAAGAAAAATTCACAAAGTGTCCCTTTTTTACGCAAAGTGTCTCATTTCTTCGCAAAGTGTCCCAGAAAGGGAATAAAGTGTACCATAGAGAAACTTTAGCACACTTTTTGACTATTGATGTATATATTTAAGATTTTAGAATGCTTATAGGTGATCTTTTTTCTTTTTTGTTAGATTCCTCCACAATCACGACAGTGTCTTGGTGGTAGACTATTTTGTCACTTAAGAGGCCTCATCATGACACTATCAGAGCATGATAGATAGACCTTGTAGGCCACTGGATTATATTGGGCGTATCTCATGCCACCAATGAGATGCCATGATGCCATGCTCATGGCATTAATAGAGAGATGGGATGCAGACACCTGCACATTTTGGCTCCCCACCGACGAGATGACAATCACTCTAGAGGATGTACATCGCATCCTTTGAGTTCCCATTCAAGGCAAGAGAGTCCATTTCACAAAGGACCATACATATAGGTAGATGAGAGTAGATATAGGGTATTCCCTTGGAGGAACAATTTGAGATGGGATTGTGAGGCCACATATTGAGCTACAGTGGCTACTCTATGCACGATCACCTTTTGTGAGATGGATTATGATATTCACCATAGCACTAGTACCAATCCTAGATGGCCGAGGAGCACACCTGGGTGGAGGCCTAGTTCACATGATCTAGGAGATGGCACATTATGAGACTGTCTATGCATAGGGTGACAACATGCTTGCACATTTATACTATGATCTTCAATGGTTTGCTTATCACAAGGTGGAGAGCATGGAGCATTGTACACTTTTACAGGTTTGGTTCCTAGAGCATATCACATGCACCAGGATGACAAGATTTTCGTCTATATGTGCTCTGGGATATCCATGTTCCTTCAATTATCCACTGATACGAGTGTGGTAGTATGGAGATTTGCATTTTTGGAGAGTCAGATTTGATCACTTAGATCAGGAGGAGATCTTTTGGAGACCTTACTAGCCAATACCACAGTGGCTAGATGAGACTAGATAGTTGAGGAGGATGCAAAGGGATGGGGTTTTAATAGGGAGGCATGATTACGTAGTAAGACCATTCTACTACAATCATGTCATGAGACATTTCAGACAGGTACAGGTGCCACCAATAGCACGACCATTTTATAGGCGATCAGTGCAGAGTGCCCAGAGGCCAAGAGATACAAGATGACTGACAATGGATGATGTTGTACCTAGTGACTCAAATGACTCAGATCTCGACATGCCCCTAGTCTCTGATGCTGATGATGTTGATGCTATAGATACATTTGAGGAGTGGTGGGCTACAACACAACCAACTCTGGTATTTCCTATGGACTAGACTATATGCTTTGCAAGGCCTCTTTCATATCAACGGGATGAGGAGGAGATAGATGAGGATTTTGTTGGGAATAGGATGCCATTTAATTGCAATCCTAAACATATTTCATGTATCTCCTAAGTCCTTGGAAAGTGTTCCCCAGCACTAGGATTAGAAAGAGATTAAATTCAAATGAAATGAACATGTAAATTGACATTTATAATTATTCCTAATGATAGGAACATGTGGGGACGCCCAAGAAGAGATCCTACAAAATAGGAGCACATGGGGCGCCCACATGGAAGGTGGAACCCACCTTGCTTAAGTTAATTTTTTGGAGGATAGATAACACTTCAGTAATGCATGTAAAGATCCTACAAGTTAGGGATTTATATTTACATGAGTGGAGTTCAATTCAGTTCAGTTCAATTATGGTTCAGTTATCTTTAGTTGCATGTAGTTAGTTTGAGTTGAATGCTAGTTGACTTCAGTTGACTTGAGTTGCATGACAGATAATAGGTGGATACATTCAATTAAGTGGGGATGATCAATCATGTATATTGTTTGCATGAATTGATGAAGAGATATGTTTTTGTTAACAAAGATTGACTTGGACCCACCTTGGGTGCCCAAGTTGGCATCTTTGAGTTAACACCTTTTGCATGAGAAGATATTTAAAAGGCTAAGTTAAGTGGGCCCATTCTTGGGTGCCAACTTTGAGGAGAGCTTGGAAGATATTTTCTTGACCAACGGTCAGTTAGGAGTTCAGTTTGGGGTGCCTAAATTGAGGAGACTTTGGTTTTGACTTCATGTTACATGGTGGAACTCTACTTGCCCAATCTAGGTGTAGATATTTGTGAGAATCTTTATGCTCTTGTTTTGGGAAACTCTTTGGAGTTTACAATGCTCATAATTGTCTATTAATTGCAGCAAGTTGAAGAGATTTTTATCAGAGTTTATTGCAGGTTGTGAAGAAGAATTGTTGAAGGCAAAGGAAGCATATCAATCAAGGATTGATATAGTGTTATTGTAATATTATTCTAAGGTTAAATAACACAAGAACTATTGATTCTAGTGGTGGAGTTTTTTCCCGAAAGGGTTTCTCCACGTATATGCTATGTCACTTCTATCTTCTTGTCCCATTCTTCTACACTCTTCTATCTCTTTCTACAATTGGTAAAATTGATCTAAACAAATAATCATACACAAAGAAGTTGTAATAAAGAACACTTAATTAGATCTACAATCTCATAGTTTTACAAGTTTTAAGCTACATAATTACCTCCATTTTCAATAGATTCGTGGATCAAGGCTACAAACCTATTTGCAGATGAGGTAGAGGAGGACTACAATGAGGAGGAAAACTTAGACTATAAGGAGGAGGACGAGGAGAATGAGGAGGAGGCGAGGAGGAGGAGGAGGGCTAGATGATGAGTGAGGGAAATGACACAACAAATGAGGGGCTAGTTTCCCATGACTGGATAGATCCCACTCCCACCCATGTTACTAGATCACAGTCAGCAGCTACAACATGCACCAACACTTATAAGCATGGAGAGGCTAGCACATCTTCTATTCCTCTTGCATAGGATGAGGTTGTTTTCACATAGCTAGCTGGAGACCTAGGTGATGACACATTATTTATGATTATGCTTATGATTTTTATGATTATGCTCATTTTCATGGTTTTAATTTATATATGTCATGATGTGTACTCGTTAGCTTTATGATTTTTATCTTGCAGGGTCTATAAGAGAGTTGCATGATCTCTACCAATAGGAAACTGTAGATATAGTACCTCCTTCAATCTTAGATCAGGCTATTGGCACAAACTGCGTGCCCCACCCATCGTGGAGCAGCACCCAAAGCTATTCAAGCCTTATGTTAGATTGAGAGCAACATACAAGGGAACTACTAGGTGGGTTGATCAAGTCGAGGCTGCATGAGGAGCTTTGGTTGTCTTGAGATCTAGCATAGGTCAAGAGACTTCATACAAAGATTTCTAGGCTATAGGAAGATAGAGATCTCATAGAGCGAGTGCCTAGAGGCTATCAGATGGGAGGTCGTGACTGTTGGACGAGCAGGGGGCCTACAATATGCACTGATTCTCTTATTAGTTCACGATCGCACACTACTTTCTCTCAACAAACCGTCTCTTGATGAGTGCGATCACCAGGTCCCAAGGGATCTGGTAGCCACAAGCCACACTAGCATTGTATATCTAATGACATGTACTTTAAAACTTTTTGATATATATACATGATCTTTTTATGTTAATGCTTATGTGTTTAAGTTAGATGGAAATGTGATTTATCAAATAATATTTGTAAGACTATAAATAATAAATGTCTCCATGATCTAACATATTTTATGTGATCTAATTAAACCTATCCTAGTTTCTTTTAGATACAACATTATGATTAAGTATGTTATTCTAAATTAAATGCACCTATGATCTAATTAAAGAACATTAAATGCATATAAGGATCTAATCTAACACAACATACAAGATGAACTTGAATAGTATGAAATCTAAAGTAACCACCTAAAATTAATTTAAATAATTACTTTAGTATTCAAGACACACAAATGATTGTTTGTCAAGAACGAAGCAATGTGAGAGAACATAGAATTCCATCTACTAACTCTAACACCACTGCTTTATCATTCACACTATTCAAGAAGATTAGACATAGTACCGATGAAAATGTGTGGCATTAATAGGTTCTTCTAGAGGTGTTCCATCCATTTTTGTTAACGTGTATGCTTTAGACCCATAGCTTTTATCAATTATATAAGGTCCTAACCAATTAGGGTTGAATTTTCCTTTTTCAGTTGGGGTGGCATTGACGTTACGTTGATTCTCAAATAACACCAAATCACCCTTAGTAAATGTAAGAGGGATGGCATGATCATTGTAACTACGTTCTAATTTTCTAGAATAAGCTTGGAGATGCTCAAGAGTGTTAATGCGTCGTTCATCAAGCATTTCAAGCTTAGGCAATCGTTCATCAAGCATTTCAAGCTTAGGCAATCGTTCTTCTTTATAAGTATTATCATCAATTAGTCCTTGAAGAGCGATTCTTAATGAAGGAATCTCTAACTCCAAGGGTATTATCGCCTCAGTACCATAGACAAGGTTATAAGGGGTGTTTCTAGTTGATGTTCTAATACTAGTATGATAAGCCCATAACACATATGTTAACTTTGTGTGCCAATCCTTATTATATTTGCTTACTATTTTCCTTAAGATTTGTTCTAGAGTCTTATTAGTTGATTCAGCTTGGCCATTAGATTATGGGTAGTAGGGTGTTGAAAAACAATGTTGGATGTTAAATGTTTCTAAGAAATTCTCCACGTCATTATTCTTAAATGGTGTCTCATTGTCTGAAACTAATGCGGAAGGAAGTCCAAAGTGAGCAATAATGTGTTCCAATATGAAATGGCATATTACATCAATGGTTGTTGAACAAAGAGGAATTGCTTCTACCCATTTCATGAAATAATTTGTTGTGGTAATTATAAAGGTATGTTTGACAAAAGAAGGAGGTGAAATCTTTCCAAACAAATCCAGACCCCATATTGAGAATGGCCAAATAAGATCTAGGGCACAAAGCTCAGAAGTGATAGCGTGAATCAAATTGCTATGTTCTTGACACTTGTGACATTTCTTAATGTATTCAAAGAAATATTTTTCCATATGTCTCCAATAGTATCTTATGCAGATTAGCTTTTGAACTAATGATCTTCCTCCAAAATGGCCTCCACAATCACCTGCATGAGCTTCTTCAAGTGCTATGGGGATTTCGGATTGTTTAAGGCATCTAAGTAAAAGACCATCAAAGGACCTTCAATATAGTACGTCAGGAAGGATTATATATCTAGACGAGAGTTTTCGAAGGTAGTCTTTAGTATTCTTAGTTGTTGGCTTAGGAAAGGCACCTTCTTTTAAATAATTAAATATCAGTGCATACCATTCACTAGAGCTCTCCGCGATGGTTGATAACAATTCTTCGACTGTATTTTCGATTGATGATTTCACAATTGTATGGACAATAAATGTGAATTTTTTTGAAAGGATCTTTAGGGGATATAAGGGAAGCCGCACTTGCCATTGCATTTGCATGCCGATTATCTTTTCGTGGGATGTTATCAATGGTGTACGAATCAAAGGTGTTTAACATATTCATCATGAAATCCTTATATTTTGATAATTTGTCATGCTTTGCTTGATACATTTCATTTGTTTGCTTAATGAATAATTGAAAATCACCAAAAATCTTATCGTCTTGGGCTCCCAGAGTTAAAGCGGCGCATAATCCAACAATTAACGCTTCATACTCTGTTGTGTTGTTTGTGCATAGGAAGTTTAAGCTATAGGACAAGGGAATAAGCTTTCCTATAGGTGAGACTATTATAATCCCTATGTTGAAGCCTGTTCTACACTTAGAGCCATCAATGTATAACTCCCATGTACTAGTTTCAATCATCAACACATTATTTTCAAGGAATGAATCATTATTAGGTAACATGAGGGGAGAGGGAGTGTCAACTAACTGGTCGATCAAGGCTTGTCCTTTAATTTCCTTTTGTGAGACAAACTTAAGGTCAAACTCAATTAACAACATAACAACCCATTTAGCTAAACATCTTGATAAATCTGTTTTCGCGAAAAGATGTTTCAAAGGATCAAATTTTGTCATCACATGTATTTCATCATTCAGTAAGTAATGTCTCAATTTACTAGTAGCAAATACAAGAGCCAAACACTATTTTTCTATCATTTTGTATCGTGTTTCATAATCAATTAGAGTTCGGCTAATGTAATAAACATGATGTTCTTTACCATTGTCATCTTGTTGAGCAAACAATGCTTCTAGAGCATGGGCTGATGTTGTTTGATAAAGGATGAACTATTTTTCTTGCATCGTAGGTTGTAAAATAGGTGGAGTAGCAAGGTAATCTTTCAAACTCTCAAAATCCTATTTACAATCTTTATTCCAATTAAAATAATCCTCTTTCTTAATAAGATGTGTAAAAGGTAATGTTCGGTCTGCTAGGGATGCTACAAAATGACAGATAGCCTGAATTCCTCCTTCTAAAGTGTGCAATTGTGAAATGTTTCGAGGAGGTGGCATGTTAACTATAGCATCAATTTTCTTCGTGTCCACCTCAATGCCTCTATGAGATACGATAAAACCTAAAAGTTTTCCACTATCTACACCAAAGACACACTATTTCGGATTCAATCTAATGTTATATTTTTGCATCCATTCAAATATTTTTCAAAGGATCTTCACATTGTCTTATTGATTTAAAGATTTGGTTAAAATATCATCAACATAATCTTCCAAAATTTTATGTATGTAATCATGAAATATCAATGTCATAGCTCATTGATATGTTGTGCCTGCATTCTTCAATACAAAAGGCATGACTACCCAACAAAATTTTCCCCAAACTATAGTAAATGTTGTTTTGTATTGATCTTGAGGGTTGATAAAGATTTGATTATATTCAGAAAATCCATCCATGAATGACAAAAAAGCATGTCTCGCAGTCGATTCCACTATCATGTCAATATTAGGAAGGGTAAAATCATCTTTTAAAGATGTTTTTATTTAAATCATGAAAGTCTATACACATCATAATACGATTATTAGGTTTCACGACTATGACAATGTTCGAGATCGAAGGAGAATAATCTATCGGTTGTATAAAACCAACTTCGAGGAGTTTCTCAATCTTGGCCTTAACCAAGAAGGTTATCTTAGGATTCATCTTTCATATCTTTTGTCTAATTGGTTTAGCATTTTTGACAAGGACTATGTTGTGTGTCACTATCTTAGCATCAATTCCTGACATATCCGAATAAGTCCAAGAATTTTTTTTGGGAAAGTCATGAAGTAAAGTTGCATGGTCTTCTTGTTCATCGTCATCAAGAAACTTTCCTAACTTAATTACTTTTTCCTCATTGATAATATCCATTGGTATATCAATTGTATCTCCTAAAGGAAGTGCACCTTGTTTCGGAATTGCAAGATTGCATTCTTCATTTTTTGTATCAATCTCCTTCATTTCCTTTTCTTTGTCTTTTTGCTTAGCACTAATCACATCACATGTAACCCATTTATTTTTAGGAGTGAATGTTTTATCGTAGACTCCTAGAATTTCTTTCAAGGCTTCATCATCTTCAAATTATTCCAATGAGTCTTCGCAAGTTGTATCAATCAATTCAGGATGTTTCAATGTGAGATTTTTTTTATGGTTACACATGATGGTGTTGATGTTTAATGACAGTCTTTTGTTTGCTTGTGTTATCTTAGAAGGACAATATCCCAAACCACTTTTTTCTTCTTGTGTGTTAGGCTCTATAGGAACATGGATGCCTTGTTCTTTCCTTCCACACCCTTTTCCACTATATCCAAGTTGTTTCATAAGCTCATAACCTCTCCCATAAAGCCTTTCCATTTCTTTTCGGTTCGGTGGTTGTTGATAATCTATCTCATCAAAGTTTTTTGTATAGCTTGTGTCTTCTTCTAGAGTAGAGGAGGTAGATGCTTGTGAGTTTTCTTCCAAATTATGTGTTGACATTACCATTGGTTGCTTTTTTTTTGGATTATTTTGTTGTAATTTTGTATTCTCCCATGAATGTTGGTGTGAACTCTAAGGAACCCCAATCATCTTCCAATAACTTCAACACTTTTCCATCTCTTGTTTCTCTTTTTTCACAAGTTCTATTTTCGAGGTTGGAATTAATGTGTTTAGAGGATTTTTCTTTCCCTTTTAAACTTGTAAGCAACTTTCAGGCTCAAGGTCTATTTCAACTTGGTACACTTTATTGTTATAGACATATTTCATGATACAGTGAAGAGTTGAAGGAACCACATGCATATCATGAATCCAAGGCCTTCCTAAAAGAAGATTGTATGAAAGATCATGAGGCATAATATCTAGATATCCAAGTATAAACATAATCACAAGGCAGTTATTAAGACATATGAGGAGTGGCGTGGGTAGATCCACCTTGAAGTCCTTTGCCAATCCCAAGAGGTTGTATACCACAACCCTCTCTTCTCAGCGACTTAGTACCTGCTTTCTCCACCCATGTCATCACCTCATAAGACACTTAACCTATCGGGGGAAGCCAGTAGAGCTTATAAGTGGTCAAGGCCTACCACCCCTCCATGGCCTAGGTGGATTCTTGAGTGGGACCCCCACCCCTCCATGGCCCACCCATGCTTTGGACTGGGTGGATCTTAAGTGGAGCTTCCACTCATCCATGGCCCATCCTTGCCTTGGGTTCTGGGGGTGAAATCTTGAGTGGGTTCCTAGGCACCACTTTTCTCAAGCCCTTCCTCCCTAGTAGATTTGCAAACAATCAGAAGACAATATTTAAGCAATTGAATACATTTGCATTCATCTTTAATTCTTTTAAGTCAAAAGATCATGGCCTAGAACAATTATAATCATGATAACACTAAAGAAACCATAATCAATTCATAGAACAATTATAATCATGATATTGCTAAAGAAAACATTGCACCAGTAATTAGATTAGCAACATCTATTATGCATATGCAATTCTAAATTAATGACTGAACCAACAATTTTGTGGTTGTCTATAGGCTACTCTTACACTCTTAGGATCTTTCACCTAAAAGGAGAGGGATAGAACCCTAAAATTGAAGTGGTTCATTCAAATAGAGAGGATTATGTGATGTGATTAAGACTAATTGCAATGATCTAAATGCAGCTAGATGATGAAATTAATTGATAATGAATGCAAAACTAATGAAATATGCAATGTTTGAAAACACGGTGAGGTATGCAAGAATGAACAAGAAACGTGCACAAATGAACTAAAAAATGAAAGGGACTGAACAAAGTGCACCTAGAGGCAGATTGAAGACCTGGGGAGATTTTGGAATGCTAGAAAAATCACTACAAATCACCAATGGGACTCATTCGCCACTAATGGTGAATCAATCCTACTACTAGTAAAATCTCTTGAAACAAGTTTTCGACTATCGGGAACTGGAATTTGACAAAATCACCTTTTTTAGCCTTAAGGTGGGACTCATTCGCCACTGATGGTGAATCAGTCCTCTCCCAAAAATCTATGAAATCAAAGGTCAATTCTGTAGCTCCAGATTTGCACTTGTCTTCTTGTCAGGTTGATGAAGTCAAATCTGCAGAAAATAGACTGTAGGTTGTCTCCAAGCTTGAATTAGGGTTAATTTGACTTGAAACACTTTTTTGACTTGTTGACCACCTTTCAACACCTAATTGCTTGACAAATTTGCATACAAAATTCTGCAAATACACATGCAAAAGGGGAGAAATTTGTTAAGGGATAGACTAGAGGGATTTGCCTTGGTCAAATCCCACTTTGGTAATCAAACCCTTAATGAAGAAAATGAAATGAAATGAATGAACAAGGAATGATGAATAAATAACATGCAAATGTCCTAAACTCACCTCAACCTTGTTGAAGAAATTTGAAGATATGTCAATGGCTACTCCAAGATGCTTGAATGTGATTAGTGAAGAAATTGATGAATTCTTGAATGAATTAGGTGTAAAATGGATGGAAAAACAATTATTTATACACACTTGTGCCCAAATAACCCAATGATACCTCATCACAAGCCGACATAAGGCATTTTTGAATAAAAACCTGAAAGAAAATTTGAAATATTTTGATTTTGGAGCCAAGAGGGACTCATTCGCCACCCATGGCGAATGGGTCCCACCTTGGGCTTGTGAGTGGGCTTCGGGAATTATCTTGCATTTAATGTTGTTTGTCGCGTTTACATTAAAAAATACACTTAATTAGGTCGTATGAGGGCATAAAGGGGTCATGTAAAGCAGAAGAAAGGTGTAAATAGTGAAATCAAGCCTAGAAAAGCTTGAAATATTGTTACAAGACTTTACAATACTTTAGAATAGGACTTGATAAGTGATGAAAAGGTGATTTTTAGGTGAATTATAATGAGAAGAGTCTAGAAAAGTGTAGAAATGTGTCACAACACTTCACAACACCTTCACAATATGTCATAATTTGAATGTTTAGGACCTAATGTGAATGCAAAAGTTACATTACAACATTAAATCAAAGAAAAATAGACCAAGCATCATGAGAGAAAGACCTAAAAGACCATGAAAATTTCAATGATTCATTTTTCTATGGTACATTTAGCCCCCACTTTAGTGAGAGGATGAACTTGCTTCAAACTCATACTAAAGTAGCCATGCATATCGAGAGAGAGGTCCTAATGCACTTATGCTAGCAAGATGGAATAACAACAATCAAGAGGGATGATCAAGCCCCCAGGATGAAGATCCCATGGAAAACTAAACATAAGAACAAAGGAGCACATGTGTGAAAGAGAGAATGAAGGAAGAGAGAAAGGAAAAGCCAGATCAAGCTTCGATCATTTGTTGAGCTAGTTGTGAATCAGATCTAAGTTGTTTGTCTGAAAAAGAGAATGCATACTCACTCTAGAGTGACAAAACTCATGGCGGTCCACCAAGTGAGAAGATCCAAAAGGTGAAATGCATACACTAGTTGGTATGCACTCACAAACATGAGGTGGCTATGGGGAAAGTCGTGCCATAGAATGGGCTTCCTGCTCAACCATACCAAAGTTATACCTCCTGATAACTTTAACAAGGCGCCATAAAGGAAAATGTTGGTTCATGCTTCATGAGACAAGCAAAGCTTCGTATGCTTAGAACTCATGAACAAATAGGAAGGTACCACAGGAATACAAGTTGTGTTATGCAAGGTGGCCAAGATGTAAAATGCAAAATGCAAAATATGTTCAAAGGAGTCTTGTTAAATTCATGCAAGGTCTATCACTTAGGGAATATTGTGTCTAACTTCTCCAAGAGAGGACCAATCAAAGAATAGAATATTAACAACTTAGGGGATGCCATGTGTCACATCATGAGCTACTAAGAGGAATGTAATATGCTAAAATAGATCACACTTATGAAGGACATCACACCCAATGTCATCCAAAAAGTGACAAATGCTTTGTATGAAGTGACAAGGTTGCACTAAGAACCAAGAATGCAAAATGAACAATGCCAATGTATGCCCCCCACTTTAAAGGAATTGATACACATTGTTATGTGAGCAATTACTTTAAAGTAGCGAAGGAAAAATGCAAAAAGAAAACAAGACATGAGAGCCATCTTGGAAAACCCCTATGCCAAGTCATATGTTTCCAAGTAAGGCTACGCCATGTAAATGAAAAAAAAGAAAAAAAAGGGAGGTTTCCCCCATAAAGGAACACACCAAACACATAAGGGATCTATGGATTTGTGGTTAGTATGTTTTTTGTTGCAATGTTTTGATTAAAGAGTGTGGAACTGCCATCATCCCCCAAATGTACATAGAACTCGAAGAATGACACAAGGAGAGCGAAAAAAAAAAAAGAAAGTTTGTTTTGGGTCAACATAGAAGATAAATTGCGGTCTCAACATTTTACATCATCCCCAAAAGGAGGAACACAAGAAAAAAAGAAAACAAAAAGGAAAATGAAAAGGAAAAGCTTTTGGGTCAACATTAAGGAGACATTTTAGTCTCAATGCCTTGCGTCATCCCCAAAAGGACAAACATAAGAAAAAGACAAAGTAAAAGGAAAAGGGATTGTTTGGGCCAACATGGAAGAGACATAGGGCATCTCAACACTTTGCGTCATCCCCAAAAGGAGAATACAAAACAAAAGAGAAAGGTGAAAGCAATGTACGACATATAGAAGAATAGAGGTACAAATAGAGGAAGTGTACAAAGAGAGAGAAAACATAAAACAAACATTACAGGGGAACACGATAGTCACATGCAGGCACACCAAAGAAAAGAAAAAGGAAAAAAAATATAAAAAGTGAGAAAGGTGAATGCAATTCAACCATCTAACAAGTCATCTGCCTCCCAATTATGTTCAATGTATTGTGTGGGCAGTTGACTGTCCAAAGGAAGAATTGAAAGTGTCAAACTAGGAGATGTACCAGGTTCTTCACTTGGTGTAAAAGATTTATCATTTAAGCTCATGGTAGATGAAAATAAAGAGTTTAGATCGTTATGCACTTCTTCAGCTATTTTTGTGATCTCCTCCTCCTCATCATCATCATGATTGATTACGACAGGGGACGAAGGGTGATTTCCAAGGTAGGATGTATCAGGAGTTGGGGCTGTTGGATCAGATCATTTTGTTGTGAGGGTGGGACTGTACTATCTTGTGGCAGGTCAAGAGGAGGAGGGTGATCATGTATTGCTTTTGTTAAAGGCGGAGGTTAGTTTTCTTTGTTTTCTTCCATTAATGATTGATGAGCAAGTAGACGACGATGATGCCTACACTCCCTAGCACCACGGTTTAGTTTAATTTTATTTTGAAGCTATTGAGGTGTAAGAGTGGGTTGATTCACCATAGGTTCCTTTTCTTCCAAAAGGGGAAGAATGGAAGAAACCGAAGAAGATGGATCAATCACTTTCTCTTTAGCTTTATACACTTGTTTAATGCGGGGAGGCATGACGAGGTTGGTTTCATTATCTCATGGGTGTTTAAAGGAGGAAGGGGAAGTTTCTATGGTTGATTGCTCATGGGGTGGTATTGTTTGTTCAGTTTCAGACTCAGGCTGAAGCATTATCTCATCTATGATGGAAGGAGAGGAAGTGGACGGGGAAATCAAGTGAAGAGACAACTCGGCTATTCATTTGGATTTGAAATTTTGATAGGCTATGAAAAATAAATCTTTATGGGGGGTGATGGGCTCCATAGGTTCAGGCCAATAGGCTTCTAAGGAGAAATTACCTTTAGAATACAATGGATGAAAACCACTATGGTGTATGGTAAATATTTCATTGCCATGTGGAAATTTCAAATATTTGTGAACAACTGAAGGGATCGCTTTCATCAAACAAAGCCAAGGATGGCCTAGCCGTAGATGAAATTGATCTGAATGTGGAATAATAGAAAATGTTTAATCCAAAGTTTTGGGTCCTATTTGTAATGGGAGTATGATTGATCCAATCATAGGGCACGCAAAACCAGTATGCATTTTAATCCATGCAGTTGGTTTATAATAATCTTCTTGATAAAGCTCATGTAATACTAAAAATTCTTTCGTGATCACATTCTCGCCACAAGCAGGATCTATTAATATCCAATTGGTGGGCTTATCATAGATTCGACCAACTATGTAAAGAGGACCATTAGGAAGCTTTTTAAGTATATCATGAGAAGAAAAAGTGATATCAAGAGATTTGTTGGTTGGGCCCTTACGAGGGACAACGTCGACCATACCCACAAGTTCATCCATAGGATTAACTTGGGTAACATTTGGAGTAATATCATGTTCATTATTTGTATCAATGTTCATCACATGAGTGTTTGAAGGTTCACTAGATTTGACAAATGAAACATTGTGTTTAGGCATGGGATTGGTAAAGATTTGTAAATTCTAATTAGGAGGTGCAACAAACTTATTGCCAAGATCATTGACACCCGCAATGGACAAACGACCAGAATCAATGAGGTCTTGAACTAAGTGTTTGAGATGCTTACATTGTTCAGTGTCATGTCCATTTTTGTGATGAAAATGACAATAAGAATTTGGTTAAAGGTGGGTGGTAAAGGTTTGGTGGAATCAAGTGGTTTAACAGTAGGAAAAGTGATCATTTGTTGTTGGAGCAATTAATTCATTGTGTTATTGAGGGTATCAGGTAAGGGAGTAAATTGTCTCTTCGGGTCCCCATAGGTAAAGGGAATCGTTTGTTTAATAGCGGCCACTTGGCATAGAATGGGTTGAGTTGGCTATGGAGAAGGGGGATTGAATTGTAAAAATCCTTGATTTGGTTTTCTAAAGTTTTGCATGTTGTTTTGGTTGTTTTGTTCAGACTTCTCAGCTTGATTATAAATGGACTTGGAATCACGACTAGAAACCGAGTTGTGATAGTCACAAAGGGTTGTGTATAAATGCATGAATGAAGGAAATTTCATCATAGTCAACTTATCTTGAAGGTTTGTGTGCAAGTTTTCGATAAACATCTTTTGCATATGTGAATTAGGAATCTTGACATCAATTTGAGCATACAATGACTAATAACATGAAATGAAATCAGTTACTTTTTCATCTACATTTTCTTTACATCTCATTAAATCAACCATTATCTTTTTGGGAGTCATATGAACTTGGAAGTGACTTATAAAGGCATCCACGAGTTCATTAAATGATCGAATTGAGTGATTGGGTAAGTTTGAAAACCACTCCAATGCAATGTCCTTTAAGGTCCTAGGAAAAAGTTTGGCTAATAGCTTATCATCAAGGACAAAATCACTGCACAGGGTTGTATAAGCATTGACATGATTAGTAGGGTCTCCTTTACCTCCGTACTTCTCAAACCTAGGCATTTCAATTCCTTGTGGCATTTGTGTTTGTAAGATCTCTAGAGATAATGGGCTACTGTGAACATGATATGTGGGTGGAGCATTTTGACTTTGGCTAATGGTGGAGATTTGTTGTTGCATGGAGGAAATAGTGTTAAAGAGTTGCGTAATGATTGGATCGGTGTAAGTGGTATGAGGTGGAAGGGAAAATAGTGGAGTGTATGTAATGTTAGGAGAAGTGAAAGGAACAATAAGAGGGGTGAAGGTGGAGGAGGGAACATTCGATGCCACAAAAGAACTAGAAATGCTAGTTGGAATAGCGAAAGGAGTCACGTGACTAACCTGTTGCATGGTTGTTGTAACTTGAGGACTGGTATAGGTTGGTATGGAAGCTATGGTTGAAGGGGGAGGAATGTGAGATCCTCCTTGGCTCACAACAATGTTTGCGGATTGGGAAGTAGAAGGAACATGTTTGTTGTATATCTCAGCTATTCTTTTCATAACTTGTAAGCCATCATCACTTTCAATTAAATGATGAAGGTTTTCTATGGTAGGTATGACAGTGGTGGAAATGTTTTCAAGGGATAAATCTTGTTGTAAGTGTGCAAAATCCTCATGAATACTAATGAAATTTTCTTGCGGAATGGAACTAGTTTGTGTGTCAACATGCATGGGATGTGAAGGTAAAGACCTGTATTAGTGGTAGTATCCATGCCTAATGCACCATTTTCCATACTAGGAGTAGGAGCTCTTGAGATCCCAAGGTCCACAATGAAAGTGCTATCACGGGAAGCCATGAGTCTAGAACTTCATCTCACTAAAGTATTATCAATGGGGCACCAACCACTCATACAAGTACCACAAAAGATGGGGTGAATGCAAATGAAAACTAGGAACAAAAAAATGCTAATGAAAAAAATTCTATAAACTGAAACAAGTAGACAAAAACATGAAACAAAAATACAAAAAATGTTGTGCAAATGCCAGAAATTTCAATGTAGAAAATACAGCTGGACTGATTTGCCTAGGGTGGCGAATGAGTCCAGGTATGATATTTTTTGTGTTTTTCAAAAGATTTAAAGTGATTTTAATTCTTTTTAGATGCAAATGCAGATTTTTAGGTTTTTAATGATCTGATGTGCAAAAATGAACTCTAAATGAGTCTTTCACTAATACAATTTGAGAAATCGTAGGATGCAAAAACAAAACAAAACCTAATTGAATGTTGATGCAAATGAAGCCTAGGATGCAAGATTCAATTGAAATTAGAAATATAAAGTGTTCAATATGCAAGTTCACCAAAATGAACCAACAATTTTGTGGTTGTCTATAGGCTACTCTTACACTCTTAGGATCTTTCACCTAAAAGGAGAGAGATAGAACCCCAAAATTGAAGTGGTTCATTCAAATAGATTATTATGTGATGTGATTAAGACTAAATGCAATAATCTAAGTGTAGCTAGATGATGAAATTGATTGATTATGAATGCAAAACTAATGAAATATGCAATGTTTGAAAACACAGCGAGGTATGCAAGAATGAACAAGAAACATGCACACATGAACTCAGAAATGAAAGGGACTAAATAGAGTGCACCTGGGGGTAGATTGAAGACTTGAGAAGATTCTATAATGCTAGAAAAATCACTGCAAATCACTAGTGGGACTCATTCGTCACTGATGGTGAATCAATCCTACTATTGGTAAAATCCCTTGAAACAGGTTTCTGACTGTCGGGAACTAGAATCTGACAAAATCACCTTTTTCAGCCTTAAGGTGGGACTCATTCACCACTGATGATGAATCAATTCTCTCCCAAAAATCTGTGAAATCAAAGGTCAATTTTGTAGCTCTAGATCTGCACTTGTCTTCTTGTCAGGTTGACAGAGTCAAATCTACAGAAAACAAACTGTAGGTTGTCTCCAAGCTTGAATTAGGGTTAAGTTGACTTGAAACACTATGTTGAATTTTTGACCACCTTTCAACACCTAACTACTTGAAAAATTTGCATACAAAAGTCTGCAAAACACATGCAAAAGGGGAAAAATGGTTAAGGGTTAGAGTATAGGGATTTGCCTTGGTCAAATCCCACTTTGGTAATCAAACCCTTAATGAAGAAAATTAAATGAAATGAATGAACAAGGAATGATGAATAAATTACATGCAAATGTCCTAAACTCACCACAACCTTGTTGAAGAAATTTGAAGATATGTCAATGGCTGCTCCAAGATGCTTGATGCTTGATTGAATGATGCTTGAATGCGATTAGTGAATGAGTGAATTTGATGAATGCTTGAATGAATTAGGTGTAAAATAGATGGA
Source organism: Sequoia sempervirens (assembly GCA_007258455.2). NCBI lineage: Eukaryota > Viridiplantae > Streptophyta > Pinopsida > Cupressales > Cupressaceae > Sequoia > Sequoia sempervirens. Next base: position 15,403,238 of record VDFB02000013.1, on the reverse strand, counting down.
AAAACACTTATTTATACACATTTGTGCCCAAATAACCCAATGATACCTCATCACAGGCCGACATAAGGCATTTTTAAATGAAAACCCAAAAGAAAATTTGAAATATTTTGATTCTGGAGCCAAGAGGGATTCATTCGCCACCCATGGTGAATGGGTTCCACCTTGGACTTGTGAGTGGGTTTCGGGAATTATCTTGCATGTAATGTTGTTTGTCGGGTTTACATTAAAAAATACACTTAATTAGGTCTTATGAGGGCATAAAGGGGTCATGTAAAGCATAAGAAAGGTGTAATAGTGAAATCAAGCCTAGAAAAGTGTGAAATATTGTTACAAGACTTTACAACACTTTAGAATAGGACTTGATAAGTGATGAAAAGGTGATTTTTAGGTGAATTATAATGAGAAGAGTCTAGAAATGTGTTACAGCACTTCACAAAATCTTTACAAGACATCATAATTTGAATGTTTAGGACCTAATATGAATGCAAATGTTACATTACAACATTAAATCAAAGCAAAATAGATCAAGCATCATGAGAGAAAGACCTAAAAGACCATGAAAATGTCAATGATCCATTTTTATATGGTACAATGAGAAGTAATATATATCTGCCTATGGACAGTCTTATCCATATTTCTTTTCTACTAATATGTGACTAGCATCAAGATTATATATTAGCTAAAAGATAATGCTTTGATTGATATAGAATTTAGGATTTTCCATTTTAATGGTTAGATTGTGCTTGCTTCTACATAGGAATTGCACATTTAGGTTCATACATATTCAATAGAAACATTCAATTTATACACAACATAGAAGCAACAGATGGGGCCATAGAGAGATTTTATTGTAGAAACTGGAATTAATGCATCGATTGTTAGTCATTTATGGTGAAGTATTTTTTTGTTGTCATATTTGAAAAATGCTAGATATTAAAGTTAAGTGAATAAACTCACATGGTTTGATGTGATTCTCTATGCTCTAATCCTTACTCGCCTTTCTCCTCACTCCCCCATGACACCATTGATTGGTCTTTACATTCCCCATTTCTATGGTTATGAGTGATCACGTCTTTTTGTTCAGTTACGTCCTTTGTGAATGAAGGCATCTCCTAGCGACTAAAGGGTGCTTTGTTAGTTACATAATGCAATTGACTAATGTAGTGTTTAATCGATTGATGCTTAATATTTGTTTATGTAAAATACATATCTCTTGAAATGTGTTTATATATAATTTAATTTTTCTTTTAATTGATTTATCTCTCCATCGTTACTTTGACAAGGCACTTAATAAGAGGTTGATTTTTTCTGGACTTAATCGATTCCTTCTGCTCTTCTTGTGATGCACTAGGTGAAGGCAAATGCAAGGGATGCGATCATGAATCTGCTAAAATACATTCTCATTATTTACTATGACGTTTTAAATGGTTCCTCTAATAATAATTATTATGGTTTCTATTTGTTAATCCATTTACCAACATTTATTTTATTTTTATTTGCCTTTACTTAATAATATTGATGGTGTAATATTATTACAATATTATCTATGATTATTATAATAATATTTAAATTGAAATTTATATTTTTGATATCTTATTTATTCATTTGAATTTCAATGGGTTACAATACTAGGGACATGACACTCCTCCCCTCTCAATTTTCTTTCCCTCAAGCAAACCCCTCTTAATGTCATAGATATCTCTTAACCTTAATGCACATACTTAAGGAGAGGATTAAGTTTCTGTTCACTTGATAACAAAACCTTAGGGGTCTTATGAATAGAGATCAAGTGACATATTACAATTGGAGAGATTGGTTGGGTTGTATGCTTTTAGGTCTTTTAGGGTTACTAGATTGGCTCCTCCATGAAACTCAAGTTTTTTCAAAACTTCTCTTCTTTCGACTGAATACTTTTGAGATCCCTTGCATCATACCTTGTTTTCTTGCTTGGTTGTTATTGGCTTTCTCCTTTGGGGGCGCTTCTATCTTGTGGGCACGACCTTTACATTTATGATCACGTCCCCATGGTTCATGGCATGAGAGACATATCCCCTTCCATTTTAAATCTTCCATTGCTTTGCACATATGATATTGGTCTCACTTCTCATTACAATATGAGCATGTCCTAAATGTTTCTTCCCTTTTTGGCCTTTCTTCTTTGCGAGGGGTTTTGGAGGGGGAGGTAAAGCTTCTAGGTTTGTCTCTTAGTAAGTTATCCTCAAATTTCATGGCCTTCTAAATAGATTCATCTAAATGGGTGGGCTCTAATGCACTTACCATACTTTTGACTGACCCCCTTAATCCCTCTATGAACAAATAGGTGAGTCTCTCTTGAGAAATTTCAAGGACCATGATTGCTAGTTTTTGAAACTCAGTGGTGTAATTCTCTATAGTTCCTTGTTGTCTTACTTAGGTGAGCTCCCTAAAGTACCATTCCAGATGCCTTTGGTTGAATTTTTTGATTAATCTTTGAGTGAAGTCATCATAGGTGGTAACTTGTTGATGACCCTGGGTTATGAGGCTGTGGTACCACCATTCATGGGCCATTCCTGTTAGGTGCAACACAAAAAATTTAATGGCATTTTCCTTTGTCATTAGGATTAAATATAGGTACATATCTAGTTTTTGTACCCATGAGCATGCAGTGCTCTTTCATTCTCCGTCAAAATTGGGGAAGGTTAGTTTGCTTACCCTATTTTTGAGATCCTTGTCGGGTTGATTGTTTCTTTCCCTTTCCCTTCTAGGAACATTTCTTAGTTTGGCCCCACAATAATATTTAAAGGGGATGGTGCTCCTAATTTCAGGATCTAGTCTATAATATGTTGTTGCAATCTCATCTACATTATCTATGGGAGGTTCATTGATTTTCCTTTCTTTCATGTGCTCTTCCCTAGGCAAGAAAGAAGGTCTTGTGGGTCTAGAGTTTGTTGCTTTTGATGGTGTGGGATTATTGTTTTTAGAATGGTTAGAGCTTGTTTCCCTTCCATTATTGCCACTCATGTTCTGGATGGCTTGGAGGAGGAGTTGTGAAGTTCTTTCACTCCTCTCGTTTTGGTCCCTAAGTGCTTGGGTGGTTTGTTCCATGAATGCCCTCAACTTGTTATTCATGAATGTGCCCATGGTGTTGTTTGTGGTACTGTTTTTTTAGAGTTTATGAACTTTGGTACGTCTACATTAACTATAGTTTTCACAGGATGGAATGATTATGCTTTGATACCACTGTAATGTCCCTTGACTTGCTTTATCCTAGAATTCGCTTGTTGATTAGGTTTAGGGTTTCTTCTTTCCAAATGAGTGTTCTCTCTAGTGAAGCAATCTTGGATTGAAATCTCCATTCACCATATGAACAACATTTCCACACATATACATATGTTTGTTAGCATTAATATCTAGATATCCAAGTATAAACATAATCACAAGGAAGTTATTAAGATATATAAGGAGTGGCATGAGTAGATCTTCCCTGAAGTCCTTTTCCAAGCCCAAGAGGTTGTATACCACAACCCTCTCTTCTCGGTGACTTAGTACCTACTTTCTCCACCCATGTCATCACCTCGAAAGACACTTAACCTATCGGGGGAAGCCAAGGGAGCTTATAAGTGGTCTAGGCCTACCACCCCTCCATGGCCTAGGGAGATTCTTGAGTGGGACCCCCACCCCTCCATGGCCCATCCATGCTTTGGACTAGGCGAATCTTAAGTGGAGCTTCCACTCATCCATGACGCATCCTTGCCTTGGGTTCTGGGAATGGAATCTTGACTGGTGTTTCTAGGCACCACTTTTCCTAAGCCTTCCTCCCTAGTAGATTTGCAAACACTTAGAAGACAATCTTTAAGCAATTGAATACATTTACATTCATATTTAATTCTTTTAAGTCAAAAGATCATAGCTTAGAACAATTATAATCATGATAACACTAAAAAAACCATAAATCAATTCATAGAACAATTATAATCATGATATTACTAAAGAAAACATTGCACCAGTAATCAGATTAACAACATTTATTATGCATATGAAATTCTAAATTAATGAGAAGTAATATATATCTACCTATGGACAGTCTTATCCATATTTCTTTTCTACTAATAGATTAGCATCAGGATTATATATTTTCTAAAAGATAATGCTTTGATCGATATAGAAATAAGGATTTGCCATCTTAATGGTTAGATTATGCTTGCTTTTACATAAGATTTGCACATTCAGGTTCATACATATTTGATAGAAACATTTAATTTATACACAACATAGAAGCAATAGATCGGGCCATAAAGAGATTTTATTACAAAAATTAGAATTAATGCATCGACTGTTAGTCATTTATGGTGAAGGATTTTTCTGTTGTCATATTTGGAAAATGCTAGATATTAAAGCTAAGTGAATAAACTCACATGGTTTGCTACGATTCTCTTACTTTGATCCTTACTCGCCTTTCTCCTCACTCCTCCATGACACCATTGATCGGTCTTTACATTCCCCATTTCTATGGTTATGAGCGATCGCGTCTTTCTGTTCAGTTATGTCCTTTATGAATGGAGGCATCTCCTGGTGACTAAAGGGTGCTTTGTTAGTTACATAATGCAATCAACTAATGTAGTGTTTGATCGATTGATACTTAATATTTGTTTATGTAAAATACATATCTCTTGAAATGTGTTTATATATTATTTGATTTTTCTTTTAATTAATTTATCTCTCCATTGCTACTTTGACAAGGTGCTTAATAAGAGGTTGATTTTGTTTGAACTTAATCGATTCCTTCTTCTCTTCTTGTGACGCGCTAGGTGAAGGCGGATGTAGGGGGTGCGATCATGAGTTTGCCAAAATACATTCTCATTATTTACTATAATATTTTAAATGGTTCCTCTAATAATAATTATTATGTTGTCTGTTGGTTAATCCATTTACTAGCATTTATTTTATTTTTATTTGCCTTTACTTAATAATATTGATGGTGTAATATTTTTACAATATTATCTATGATCATTATAATAATATTTAAATTAAAACTTATATTTTTGATATCTATCTTATTTATTTGTTTGCAATTCAATGGATTACAATATTGGGGACATAACAAACCCTAACTCTAACATAATAAAAACCTAAAATAATATAGGTTAATTTTTTTTCAGAACTTATATATATTAATATACCAATATATTATAGGTTATAATTTTTTTAGAACTTGTATATATTAATAGTTGTGATAGTAGTTGTTTATATAATGTTCAATAGTTGCGACTTGACTACCCATAATTAAACAAAACGTATTCCTTTGATCTAAAAATCAACCAATCGTGTGATGCCACATCAACACTCAACTACCCATCAAGTGAATGCACAAGTATTGGTCTCACTTTTTTTTTTGGGCCTTTTTGGACACCTTGACAAAAACATGCTGATGTGGCATCATATTTGATGATGTGGCCCTGAAACGAAAGTTATAAGCAGGGGACTTGCCAAATAAGCTGCTGTAAAAAATTGAGAGTGACTTGAAATTTCCACATAAGATAATTAAAAACGCAAAGTTAGGGTGCACAACTATTGAATTGTCTCCCCTAGCCCTTCCCCTAAAACCGCTACCTTTTACTTGGTTAAAAGAAAATCAAATCTTCCCCGCTACTCTGTTACCTTAATGAAGTCCTCAACTCAACACCATTCAAAAAGAGGAAAAGATGGTTCTCCATGTCAACAAGGAGAAAAAGAAAGAAACAGGAACACTACAACGCCATTGATGAATAAGAAAGCTTCCGTGTATTCTCCACTACACCATCACATGGTGCTGGAGCCCATGAGCCCTCTCCCACCGCGCTCGCTCTTCACCGACAACGCCAGGAACTACTACCAGGTAAGCTATATTCTTCTCTTCTACCTCCATTGTTTTCTTTCTTCAAACGTAACGCAGTGGAATTGAACCCTGACATTCAGGTTTCCGAATTTTCACAGAACAACAAATCAACATGCATTAGCTTTCAAGCCCCAACAATTGAGCTCCGGAAAATGAACCAAATTTGCCAAGTTTCCAATCAGAATAAAATTATAAAATCGAACATATATTAGGTCAAATAAAAAACTGAGGCTTTAGGAATCGAATTCTGGTCTGCCAGGATTTTAATGCCATGCACTAGGTATTTTTAAGGCGAAAAACCGTAATTTAATCTTACCTCTAAGATCGCCAAATTTAGTCAGAGTGCCAATCGAGCTCCGGTTCTTCTTTCGAGATACGCCGCCCTTGACCAAGGACAATGCATGCTGTTAAAATCACTTGTCTCTCCCATACTACTCTGATCATTTTTGAACCCAATTAATGTTAGGTATGAGCTGTTGTAGACGAAAATCGCTTCCACCCTGTTTCAAGCATTTTTGACCCGAATTAACGCTAGGATTGGATTTCTATTAGGTGTCAATTGTCATGAGGAAAATGCAATTGAGGTCGTGATATTTACCTGCACCTGCTCTGACTGTTTTTGATCCTAGCTGACGTCGGTCAAGCACTGCCATGGATGGATGGCTCTCTATTATGTGGAAATCATTTACACCTTTCTCTGACCATTTTTGAACCCACTCACTGCGGCAAGTCTCTATTCCACATACACTGCCATGGATAAGGCCAATCTATGCCACGAAGATCATGAATTTTGATTCCTATCAATGCTGGGTCTGTCTGGATGCAGGGGATCTTGCTTTGGTGAGGTTCAAACACTAGCCCTCTTAGTTAATAGTCCCATGGAAGGGCCCTTCTTAATTCAATGGGTAATATGGACTTATCACTGCTTGGCTTTACCAAATTTTAGGAGAATGAGAACAAAAACATCATTTTATAACTATAGGAGAAATTAGAAAAGAATTATATCAGCAAATAGCTGCCATCTGGCAGATGAATATCTGAAAATTCTTTGCTTGTACATGTCAGCAAATTAGGAGCTTAGATTTACGTTGTGATAATTATTTTAACAAGAATAAATAATGAAGCAATACATCATGATAATTATTTAAATAGGAGTGAATAATGGATTGTAATGTGGACAAACTCATATAACTTACAGAAAAATAAATAATATTGTACGCCAAAAATCTGGTGGGAAAAATTTTTGGTAAAAAATGAGATTTTTTTTATCAAAACTATACAATTATAGATACAAGAACCTGGTTTACGGTATCTCCTTCCTCTCCTCCTTACAATGGCCTCACAATTACCACTATGCCAAATGCTTTCCATGAATAGTGAATACAATAATACTTTTCTCAATGTTTTTCAAAATTTTCGTTACCCACCTAAAGAACCCTGAATGAATGGCATCTATCCATTAGGTTAGGTAACAACCATGACCAAATAACGATAATTGGTGCGTGATAATTTAATTAATAAATTATTATTAATTAATAATCATCTCCTCTAATAACATGGTCAAACCATATTAATTTTTAAGGCTAAACCTTATAACTTTTAGAGCCTTTATAAATGTTTATGGGACCACTAAATTTAAATTTGGATTCCTAATAAACATTATGTCCTCACATCTCACCTTAATGTTTATTGAAGATACATGCCTTTAGTTTCTTAAAAAAAGGAATGAAGACTCTCTAATGCAATTCAACTAGAATGTTATGGGATCACCTCTCTAATGAGAACATCCTACATTTTCTTTGGTTGATGCAAAGAGGGCTAACCTATATTTTTGGAGCCTTTTATAAAATAAGGAATCTCCACAAAACATAATGCCCCCCTTGGTTCTTGTTTTTATTAGTGGGAAAAACAAGTTTTGAAGGGACCCAAAACCCTTTATAGATAGGTTTTGAAGGGACCCAAAACCCTATCAAAACAAAGAAAGCTATCAAGAGATAAAACAAAGCCAACCAACAGCCAAATCACAACAGACACAAAGGATATGATCATGACAAACTATTTGCATCTAACCAAGGTATCAGCCCCACAACAAATCTACTCAGGAAAAACAACAGTCTTGAGTCTAAGACTGTAATGTCCCCTTTTTGGGATAACCATAAATCTTTCCCTAGAGTCACAAGTATAATCTAGTTAGGGTTATATCTTACCAATTAAATTCGTTAGGAAAGATAAATCTTGGTTTAGGTCCTGCAATCATGTTAGATAATATTGAAATATAATTCATATGATCAAACATATATAATAAATATCGTATCTATTTAAACCATGAAATACATAACTATTTCAAATAATATAAATGTATTATGCAGCCCTGTTTGCTTTTTTTTTTGTTTTGATGAATGTTTTGTGATATATTTGCAATGTTTGATACAACAATATAATGCAGTAAAATAGAAGATATTGCAATAATATTTTTAACTCAAAAACTAAACATTACATAGGGAATACACAACTGAAAATTCCATATTTTTATATCATCTTAGGTACTCAGTATTTTCACAAAATATCAACAACCTAGTTCATAAAATATCTAAAACAACAATACCCAAAAACTTTGGGAGTTACAAATCATGAATTCATAGGTAAGATATGCCTTGAAACCCTCTGAAAATGGATGCCAGCTACAAGTAACTCCTCCAATGGAGGAAATGATGCCAACATAGTGCTCTCACGCCTATCAATAAATGCCTTTCAAACTTCACGCCAGACTTCCAAAAACACCCACGATACATAGCAATAATAATATATATTATTTGTCCAACCACTCGAGCAGTGACAATCTTCCTTTAAATTCTCACGACCTGAATATGCTGTATTAATTAGCAATGTGAACCCTTGAATGTGCAATAAGATGGCGGCCAGCTATATGAAACCCTACAATCCCAATATTTGCAATATGAAAAATCTCCAAATCCCACGTCCAGATCAACAAGGATTGACTTATACATCAGCAAGTAAATCCTCCCAATTCAATCAATATATCTTCCAATTTCCTGTTGATTCCTTCGAACCTTGAATACTAAATCTCACTTGTAAATTGGTGAAGCACAAGCACAACCCCTAAATGAAGTTGTCTGCAAGCTGGCTTGGGAGATCTTTCACTCTTGCACCGAGCTATTCTTCCTGAGGGATTTCGTCCTCAAAAAGCTAAGTGTTTCCAGACTCTCCAATCTCCTACAAAAACCCTTAGCAAAATAATCTTCTCAACAATGAATGAATGTGCAAATGAGCTCCAAATGACTTTTTATAACTCCCACACCCTAATTTGCATTTGAGTTATATTCATTTAATTTACTTTTTTTTCCACCTTATAACTCCCTTTTTAATTTGCACTTGACTTTATATTATAAAGTGCACTTTAAAACATTTATATCCCACTTTTAATAAAGTCCTTTAATATATTATAATAACGTATAAAGTTAATTAATTTAAATTAACTTTATAATTAACGTTATTAAAATTAAATACATAGGGCTGTTGAATACCAAAATGTCTCTAGGATATAAATATTGTTCAAAAAGTGAATTGGTAAAATGTGATTGAAATGTGATTTCTATTACTCAAGAAAATATTACAATATATAACAAGAGTAAATTACTGTAGACATTAAATGTTTACCTCCCCCAACTACTGTAGATATAATTGACCATTAAACAATATAAGAATATAATATTCTAACAAATATGCTATCATGCCCAAAATAGTAACTTTGCCAACTGATCATACCAGTGATTTACTATAAATAGTAAGTATAGACGAAATGTCCATGTGACTTACTAAAAATAGTATGGTTAAAATGACGAAATAGCTTTTGTGAACTCCTTGGTAAACACTGTGTTGGGAAAAACATTGACTTAGCTCAAAAGGTCGGACTGAACAAGTCTACAACACCCTCAAAGAGCCCCCTAACTACCTTGTTAGTCCACGGGGACCAAGTGATGGACTAACCACTGCAACTGACCATTGCCTAGGAAAAAGGGGACATTACAATAAACCACACAATATCCGTAATGCACATTGGAAGTTGGATCATAATGGGACTTGGATGAGGAACATGATAAGTCCCCCCAAAGCTATTCGCACCAAGCCCAAGAGCGGATATACCATCCCTCTTGGCCCTCAAGTGGTAGACACATAGTCATCCAACATGGGATGGCATACTTGGTGGATAAACTTGTATCTGCATTCCCTACCCTTGCTGCCTTATCCATCCCTCTTACTATTAACAACCAATCCATGTAGAGACTGGGGAGAAGCTACAATAGGAGGCTTGTAGATTCCCCTTTCTAAGCCCAAGGGCAGATACTCACCCCCTTGGCCCCAAGTGGCCAGCTTGGAGTGGCATACTTGGAAAGAAATCTAGTATCTGCTCACCCTACTGGAATTTTCCCATTCCCCTCATGGTTGCATTGATGAGAATTGCAAACATTAAATATATTCAGATTTATAGAGATTATACAATAAAAAATATATCACAATAACCATGATAGAACATACCACAATATCTATTAAAACATAAGATTTATATATTCACATCAGCAGATGTAATAATTAATTCTGATTTGTTGTTGCTGTTTGATCTCTTTCATTAGGCTGCAGATATAGGCTGCCGGAATGTAAATATTGGTCTGAAGATGATTTGATCTGTTTTCAATATTCAGAAGATATTGCTTAAAGAGAAACAAATAGATTAGTTCAAATGACTAATTACTAACAAGGATTAATAATTGCTGCAAGCATCATTATTGCATGATATATTATATATATATATATACTTACTTTCAATCTTCCAATAATCACTTCATAAGGACAGATGCACATATATATTTATAATTATATTTAAATTTCCCTTATTGATTTGTCATTTGTCTTCATATATCTCTTCTTGAACCATCTTCTTCTTCCTACATATCTCTTCTTCCAAATCTGATTATAATGTATTTGCTGATATTCTCAGGAATTACTCCTCATATTTCAGTCCTCATTTGCTGTTCATATATCTGTCTTTAAATCTGATTGCATTACATTGTTTCAAGCTTCCTTTAATGCAGATCTGATTCCTTCCTTTTCACAAATGAAGTGTGCTCCCTTTATATCCTATTTGGTGGAGGGTCACCTCCTTTCACTAACATCCTTATATTTGTAAGGGACACATCCCTTCCAACACAAGCACTGTTTCCCCTTAATTTTATTCTTTCCAAATGTTGCCTTAATCCTTGCCAATTCTACCTTTATGTTATCGCCGCCCCTCATTTTCTTTGCCTATCGATGATCTTTTCTTTTAATATAATGGTCTGCCTTTTTTAAAGTTTAGCGCTGCCTTTAAAACCTGGATTGCTGCTGTCTAAATCTGACCGCTGTCCCTTTTGGGACTCTTCATTATAATTGTAATATGTATTATAAATTATATATTTATTTTTATATTGGTTATATATATAAGTTGCTAATATTTATATTTATATTGTTATCTATTTTATTTATTTATTTGTATTTCAAGGCTTTAGGGTTGCAATTTTGGGGGCATGACAAAGACATAACAACAGCGATGGCCTTAAGCCTGAAAAATCTTACATTCACAATCACTTGACGTGGATCTAGGATCCCATAAACATTCTCAAACTCCACCTCAATAGGAGATAAGAGAATGAAACCGGAAAAAAGGCAATAAAAGTTCCCAAACAGCCACTCCAACATACCAAAACTCAAGAGCACACAGGAAATACTAGGAGCGGGGGGCAGAGGGGTGGAGTGGAGTGAATCAATATTTCAAACTTTTAAAACTTAAAACCATATAATCAGAAATAAAACAGTAAGAACAACCATCAAATATGAAGAACACCAGATTTCACGTTGAAAACCCTTTCGGGTAAAAAACCACGGCAGAACAATGCTTTCATTAACAACAGTGGGCACCAACCTAGATTACAAGTGAGCACCAACTCTCCCTCGAAGCGAACCAACTGAAGCACCAACTCCAGTGTTGCTGAAGCACCAACTTCAGACTCATAAAACACTAACCAAACACTGAAAACCTTCTAGACAAACTCTCAACTTATCTGCAATAGAACTTGAAACCTTTCTCTTTCTCTCAACATTCTTCAGAACACATCTTCATTCAAACCGGCCAATCAAGAGTACTGATTTTTGCAACATTAACACATAAAATATATATGCACTCCTTTTAGAAATTGATACCACTGAAGTCTTTGCACTCAGATTTTCATACACCCTATCTGCACCAGCATATGGCATACAAATGAACTGTACAGCCCATGACTTAGAAGAGCATAAAGAACATCTCAATGACCACGTCCTTCACAGCTTACCATACAAGAGAACTCAGAGCAGCTAAAGTTCAACATGCAAGACTAATAGAAAATACTTCTTGAGTACACCAATTTGATTCTTATGCCTCTAAAAAGGATCTGAAAATATTCAAAGCTAACTCTTACACAGTCCACACTCAACACACGAATAGACTCAGACAAACACATCAAAAACAGCAATGATAGTGCTTAGAAAGAAGGGTAATGATAGTGTTCAGATTCATGACCATAGTCTCCTTCTCACCCTCAAATTCAGCCTACAATAGACTCAGACAACCCGTAGCAAAGAGGAAGATATGTAATGTCCCCATTTTTCTAAGTAATGGCAAATATTGATATTTAACTTATTTTATTCCCATAAGCTAAATAATGGAGTTATAAGGAAATAATAATTAAATTAATTATTTAAAGTTATCTATTTTAAATAAATATCAAAAGGATAACTTTATTTTAATTAATTTAATTACAGTGACATAAAAATATATATATTATAAAGTCATTTTATTAAATAAAGTGTTCTTCTGGAAGCTTGAGGAGGTTACATTGGATTCTTCTAGAAAACTTAGCTAAGCCTTTAAAAAGAGATGAGAGCAAATCATTTCGACATCTTGGTTTTGGTATTTCTATTAGAGAAATTTTGGAGAGCTTGTGTTTGCAGGTTCAGCCTTTTCCGAGGATGAAAACCCTTAGAAATCTGTGGATTGGATGAAAACCCAACTCCACATTGAGAGGTGGATTCATCCGGGAGGTTTGGCTTTATTGGGGAGCTTCAACCAGCTAGGGTTTGAAGGAAATTATCATTCCAGCTAGGTTTTGAAGTTTTATTTGCAGATTGAGGACAAAAAAATTCAGATTTGAAGATTATATTGGCATATTTTCATCTACAAATGCATTGCTAGGGTTTGGGAGTGAAGTGCTTTGTTCTGGAAGCAATTTTTGGTCATTGGCAACATTTATTCATATGCAGATTTGTGTTTCAGATTTCTATAGTTTTATATCAGATTGCAGATCCAAGGGTTTAGTGGTCAAATTTGGCATTGTATTGACATCACATCAATCTAGGGTTTCATTGCTCCAATCCTAGACCTAGCTGCCTTCATTTCGAGGAGTTTAGGGATTGTTTTGGCAGCCATTTACATCATTATGATCAGCAAATACATCATACATTAACAGCAGGGTTTGAGAGCATCTGCATCAGCAATTTCTTGCCATATATGTGATCATATTGAGCCTAAGTGAAGTAACAAGCAAGCGGGTATGTGGTGAACCCAATCCTATTGTTTGTTTGTATATTGTAGACACATTATATGAGTATTTTCAGTCTAGTATCATCTGTATCAGACTTGATAATCAGTGTATTCAGATTTGATATATTGTCAATAAAGTGGAGATTGCATGTGAAATTCTTGTTATTGGTTTATGCAAACATTTTCTATCATTTCTATGTTTTATGTGATCATTTTGGCATTGAAATCCATCAAGAATCAAACAAACAAAACCCTCAAACTCAGAAAAATCAAAATTCAGTCATATGCATGCCAAGTGTTTGACAAAATGTCAAACAACCTAAACTGAAAAATCAGGGCAGAATATTTGGGGATAGTACAGTGGTATCGAGCATGCATGATTATTTATGTCAATTGCAGAAGTTTAGAAAATATTTCATTTGGGATATTACAAGATAACAATGGCATTAATTTTTCATGCCTTAGCAAACCCACAAACATTCTATTTCATTTAGTCGACTCTAAGGCTCTCTTGTACGCACACCGCATACACAGGTTATCACAACTCTAGACAAGGCTTCACGTCTATATTCTGCTCATGCTGTCTTTTATGATAGTGCCGCCCATTCTGACATAGATACTCAATACATGGACTTCAGCGACTTCAAAAGCAAAAATAAATCTTTTTAATAGCCCGCAGTTGCATCGCTTCAAAGGATATGTATATGCAAAACATTTTGCATTTCTACCTATTTTTCATCACATACTCGGGTATGTATATATGCTATTATTTTTAACCAAAAGACCATTTCAGATGTAATTAGCGTCCAACATAATGACCTGCGCCAGGAAGATATTGGTGAAGTATATTTAAAAGACCACGATTTTTACACTTAGCTGCCCCATTCACCAATTCAATGTGACAATACCCCACATGAACAGGTCATACGAGATGAATATAAATCTTCTGAGCACCAAATCAAACACACAAGTAGTCGCATAGTCTAAGCACAAAATAATGACGAATAGTGAATGAATTATTTTTAACGCTGCCTCAAAATGAATGTGTATAACTGCCACATATTAAATCGATGCCTCTTTTATTCATTTCATCCGATACATAGTAATGATGCTTTCTCACCCAATAAACTCATCGTCATTTTCTTCTTTTTACTGCACCAAGCTCAAGATAGTGTCTTCAAAAACCAAATTGCTGTTACTAGTTCATGCAAAATAATAGAATGCAGCCATAATGAATGCGATGCCTTTCTGAATGGGATTCATTTCTTTAATTTAGCTGCCCGAAAAGTGAAACTGAAACTCATTCATGAGTCGCCTCCCAAAATAGCGGCAATGGAGGTATTGAAGAAACCGATACCAAAAATGCAAATCATAGCCATACCATAAAAGAAATCTGAAGAATAAAGTCGCACGACATAAATCACAAGCCTTTGCAAATAATAAAGAGCTGCCTCTAATAAATTAAGACGTTACCAAAGGCATTGAGCCACAACCATTTCAAACAAATTAGTATAACATATGAATTTGACTTATCCTTTCTGACAAAACTTGCTGATATGGAAATCCACCACATTTGCTGACTTTAGCATTTGACATGGCAAGCAGATAGCTGAAGCAAGTAGACAAGTAAGTGAAGCAAATAGGCAAGTAGATGAACTAGACAAGCAGGTAGCTGAAGTAGACAAACAACCAGCTCAAGCAGACAACCAAGTAGCTCAACCAAGCAATCAATTATCTCAAAAACACAAACAAGCAGCTCAAGCACGCAACCAAGTAGCTCGACCTTTGACATCAATGATAAGATACTCAACAAAGACTCCCCACCTCAATAGAAGAGTAAGAAGGCAGAGCAAAACATAAGGCCAAAAAAACCCCTTTACAACAAGACCAAGCCCCTCCAGCCAAACCAATCTCCACCTCAATAGGAGAAAGCTCCTCCTCCAAAGAAGAAGCCAAAAAGGTGGCCAATTGGAAACTATTAGTACTCTCAACCACATCCACAACCTCCACCTCTATAGGAGATAACTCCACCTCAATAGGAGTCACATTTTGAGGAACCAGGAAGAGAGTATATGGAATAAGAAAAAGGGCAGCAATAGTACCCTTTAACCTCAAAACCGCTTGGATCGTTAAAAAAAACAAGATTTTCAATAGAGCTTTCAAGACAACCCCCATTGACCACTTCTGCAACAAGGCGTTAGCAAAACAAGGCCACAAGCAAAAGCCAAGCAGCTCCGTGCAAATGATACAACACCACCTCCCCTGAGGCAATAAAAAGATGGCCTCACAAACCATGAGACCCAAAGCCACTACATCTGCAGACAACCACGAACTATTCCAACATCCAGTAGAGAGGGCAGCATAAGCTCCCTTCATGAAACTTAACCAAGTGGCCACCAGGAAAGCCCAAAAAGGCTTAGAGAAACCCTCAAGCAGATCTTCAAAAAAGTAGCAACCCCCGAAAACCATAAGCATATATAACTGATAGGTTGCTCCAAATAGTAAATAAACCACTAAAATCTTAAGGCACGAGGGCCGAAAGCACAATTGTTGCACAGGACCAAAGCCTCAAGTAGATCTTCAAAAAAGTAGCAACCCCCGAAAACCATAAGCATATATAACTGATAGGTTGCTCCAAACAGTAAATAAACCACTAAAATCTTAAAGCATGAGGGCCAAAAGCACAGTTGTTGCACAAGACCAAATCTTGTTGCAACATAACAATCACTAACAAAATTGGAAGTAGAACAACAACCTCCAATATCCAGATCTGAACACACTACATCAGAAAAACAACGTACCCCCACTCCACTAGAACCACCTTGAACAGAAGGACCCAACCAAAGCCCCCAAACACATGCATGAGATGAAAGCAATGAATGGGAGAAACCCCAACACAAGCTAGGTAGGCCAATATGCCTCCAGACCTCCCAAGAGCTACAACACAGACCAAGTAGGCAACAACAGAGGCCACGAAAACAACAGTCCCGACCTCCATTTGAAATTGCACAAGACCACCCTCAACCAGTTGCAGGTAGCAGAAAGGATTCCATGAAAAGGTAGAAAGAACCAAAGCTACAACAGAGGGCGCAATAGCAGCTCCAACAAAACGGTCAAAGAAAGGGAACGGCAACAAAACCCTCCTGCTAATGCCCAACTCATGAAACCCAAGCCGCAGAACCACAAAAAACCAAACATTCGCATCATCGTCATCCGATTTAGATCCTCCATCGCCATCTCCTTCAATATTCAAGTTTGTAGACTCACTCCTCTTCCCTTGGTTCTTGTTACAATAGTCACATAAAATAATTTTATAATGCTTTACAATGGAAGAAGGAAGTATATAGGGGAAAAGATACATAAAATTTTCTATTATGAGTTGTCATTGTCATGCACACTTGCCTTCAATATAAACTCCTAAGGTTTAGGATTGTATTGAATTTACAAAATTTGGCATTGCAGAGAAGTTTTGTAAAAATATCTCACCTGATTATCAATTTGGTAGAATTGTAGAGTAATCTAGCCATTGAGAACCTTTTCTTGAATGCAGTGCACCTGACTTAAATGTGCTTTGTTCTTTATACAACTTAGTCTATTACATAACAAGGTGTACTTGTGAGTAGTAGCCATATGTAGCTCATCCAATAATCTTTTAAGCAATGTTATTTTGTTTGTTGCTTTTGCTGCACTTTATATTCAGCTTCTATTGCACTTCTATATTCAACTTCTGTTGATGAGAAAACAATAGTTGACTATTTCTTACTACTCCACATGATATCACTTGCACCAAACTTAAAGGCATAGCTAGAATTAGATTTCCTATCAACAGAATCACCACCACAGTCAACATCACAATAACCAAATAATTTAGCATTTTTGGTGCAAGAATAATAAAGACCATAATTAAATGTTCCTGGGACATATTTTTTTGTTTTTTGGACTATTTGCCAATGCTCAAAGTATGGATCTTGCATAAATCTAGAAGCAATATCGACGACTTAGTTGATATTTTGTTTAGAAATAATAAGGTAGATCAAACTTCCAACTAGTTGTCTATACAAAGTAGGATTATTTTCTCACATGGAGGTTTAGGATTAAGTGTGAGCCCCACTTCAATAGGTATGCAGCAGGTTTGAAGTCAACCATGTTAGATTTTAGAAGTAAATTATCCATATATCTAACTTGAGATACCACATTTGAGTGTTGATCTTGGAATGTGGTCATCCCTAAGAGATGATGAAAAAGGTGTAAGTCAATCGTTTCAAACTATGTTCCACGGCCTTTTGGGGACGGGGATGGGGGGACGGCTGGGGACGCGTTTCCAGGACGTTTCCTAGGGGCAAATTTTTAGGGGACGATAGGGGACGGCGATATACAAATTACATATATCTATATGATTTTTTCAAAAATTATTAATATATTATAGACAGAGAGAGGGAAAGAGAGAGATATATGTCAATAAATTAATAATTGATAATAACAATATCAATATATAAATAAATCGCGAGAGTAGTAGCATAACAACATATGAACATGATAAATGTCATTAAACTTTAAACTTTAAAACATTATAAAATTTATCACAGCAATATCAAACATAAATAAAACCATGGTCTATCAATATCCAAATGTTTCAAAACAAAAACTTGAGAAATTTGTTTCATGCGTCCTTAAAATGCAAAAACGCCTCTGTCAAATGCCCAAACGCAGGAGTAAAATGGTAAAAAAATGATGCTGAGAGTCTAAGACAGATTTTTGTTTGCTGTGTGAGCTGGGAGTCGTCGCCGTCGCCGTCGCCTGCTCTTGCCGTGAGAGCCAAAACAATATATTTTCAATGTTTTGAAACTTTAAAGTTTCATTTAATTTTTTGTTTATGGACTTTATTCATTCGCCTTTACTTGCTGTGGGCCCACGTCAGAATTAGAAGCAATATAAAATATTTAAAAAACCACGATTTTATGTTTTTTTATTTTTTGAGCAGTCCATATACGCGGGGGACGGCGGACCGTTCCCAGACAAGAGGAAACGTCCCCCGCCGTTTCCTGTCAATTTTCTTCATTCGGGGACGGCAGGGGACTGTCCCCGATGCGTCCCCCTGTCCCCGGGACGGGTGGGGACGGGTACAGGGGGTTTTGGGGCAGGGGACGCGTCCCCGTGTAACACAGGTTTCAAATGATTGGTTAACTTGGCTTTATATTTGTGGAGTAAGTAGTTAAGATTACAAGTGACACATAAAGTACAATGATGATGATTTGGCCATCTTAAACTTTTATAAAGAGAACATTATCAGTATATTAGATAGAGAATTCAAGGGATTGAAAAAATTGTTAATTTTGGCATAGCAAACTCTTGGAGCAGGATTAAGACCACGAAGTGATTTTTCAAGTTTATATACACAATCTTCTTTGTTATATTGTTCAAAACATTCAGGTTGAGACATGTAAGCTTTTTCTTGAAAATCGTAGTTTAGGAATGCAGTTTTAATATTGATTTGGTGTATTTCCCAAACATTTTGATTGCAAAAGCAAGAAGCATCCTCATGGTGCTCATCTTCATTATTGGGGCAAATGTTTCATCATAGTCTATGCTGTGTCACTGAATAAAGCCTTTAGCAACTAACCTTGCTTTATATTTATCAACTTCACTATTGGAGTTGTACTTGACCTTGTAAAAAACCCATCAACAATCAACTATATTTCTTTTGGAAGGTGAAGGGGCAAGATCTTATGTCTTGTTTTTGAATAGAGCATCATACTCTAATTTCATAGCATCCCTCCATCTTTCATCTCTATTGGCTTGTTCAATAGATCGAGGTTCACTTTTATAGAACTTCATTAAAAGCATGATATAAGTGTTGACTTTTAGTCTTTTTTGTTGAAGAAAGATTTTCTAAGTTACCATTTTGGATTAGGGATTGAGCCTATTTAGGTCCTTTGGGTTGAGAATTATCATAATATTCCTCTCCCTTAGACTCATCAACTAAGGTATTTTGATTTTGGTCACTAAGATAGACTATTCTTCATGAAACTCAACTTGGATAGGTTGGATGGAGGACAAGGAGAAGGGATTTTCAACTGTATGTATGCTTTTGCTTAGTATGATCTCCCTCTTGAAAGGATCATAAACCCTTAGTTCTCTTTTTCCTCAATAACCAGTGAAGATGCATTTAAAGGAAGTAGGGTCAAATTTCTTCTAGAATATGGAAGTAGGGCTTTTGATAATTCTCAAGTGGGAAATGCTAGGTTTCTTTTTATTTCACATTTGTAAGGGTGTTGTAAGGTTTAATGCTTTAGAAGGTACCCTATTGAGAATATGAATGGCTGTAGTCATAGCTTTAGCTCATAATAATTTAGTTACGTTAGCAGAATGCATCATTGACCTAACCATTGCCATGATAGTTCAATTTTTCTTTTTGCAATACCATTTTGTTGAGAGGGATAAGGAGATGTAAGTTCCTTTTGAATTCCACATGAAGTGCATAATTCCTCAAATTCTTTGTTTACATATTTTTTTTCCATTGTTTGTCCTCAAATTTTTTGATTTTAAGTTATATTGATTTTTAACTAGAGCTTTTGTAATGTCCCCTTCTTGCCCATAGTTCAGTCTGAGCTTCCATTAGCCTATTCCGGTTCTCGTAAGCTAAGTGGATATGATTAGGGGGCTTAGTGTCCTGTGATGAGCTTTTGTGGGTCTTTGCCACCAAAGTTGCTATTTTGGCAATGGCTATTTTTAGTAACTTACTATTTTTAGTAAGTTCTAGTTGGTTACCAATTTGGTTGGATTGGGAGATTGGACTCACTATTTTTAGCAAATTGCTATTTTTAGTAAGTGCTATTTTTTAGCACCTGGTCTGGCCTCTATTTCTTCTTTCAGTCAGTGCAGTGCTTTCTAGTTATAGCTTGGGTGAGTTTTAATGTTTTCAGAGGAATATTTTATTTTGCCACTTAAGTTTTATAATGTTGCTTTATAACTTAAGTTTTACAATATTCTTTTTCACAATTTACCAAAGAAGTTGTTGAGGTCATTTAAAACTCAGACTTGAAACCTGAAGGTGCCACTGAAGCCAATAAGTTGAAATTGAATACTTGGAGCCGCTCCAAAGTGTTGTTTAAGACCAAAACTGCTACCTGCTTTGGCATTTGTCTAATTAGGATGCTGATGCTAAAACCACATGACCAATTGAAAATACAATCTACACTTATTCAATATACTTTCTAGCGAGGACGCGAAAGTTTTCTATGTGGGCCATTAGAATGCTAGCAGCTTTGCAATTCTATCCATGTGTGCAGTAATTTAGCATCCAATATTGCTTTAGCATCCTCATTGAAACCATCAAGGCTAAATTCTTGCCCAATAAGCTCATCCATTGTGCTATTTAATAATGTTGAATCTGGCTCCCCACTAGCACAAATAAATGAACACAAAGAAGTAATAATTGTGCCAAGCTCACTCTTCCAATGACTAAATGACTTGATGATTCCAAGACTACCCGAAATCCTTGGCATGATTTTTTCTTCAATGTATTCCAGCACTTTTAACTTTCCTTTCAATTGCTGTTCAATCCTTGATTGATAAGATGTAACTTCTCCCAGTAAACCAACCATTTCATTTGTGCTAACAAGACCATCCGGGATGTTTGGGTCAAATCTGTCACATTTGTAGATTTGTTGTCTTGATAACATTCTGGGAATCCACTTGCCTAAAGTATCCTTCAAACTTTCCTGATGCTGCAAGTATTTGATGTATGCATTCTTCAAGTTATTGTACCCCTCCTAGTTATCTTCATGTCTATTAATTATCTTGGATAATTTGTGCCCAATTATGTCATCCACCATATTAGTCACCCTTTTATTTCTGCCTTCCTTTTCCTTCTTTAATTGCTCCTTAAGTTCATTTATTCCTAAGGACAAAGTCTCCCTATCTTGAGCTGATGTATCTACTGACCTTGGAAGAGTCGCGACAATTGATACATTAGTAGCATGAGATGGTAGCAAGGACTGTACCGTATTGTACTCATGCATCAATTTCAAATGATCTGCTTGTAGCTTATCAAAATCAGCTTGCAATTTCCTTGTGGCAACTTCACTAAACAAAGTAGTGTTTGCAGTAAGAGAAGTTGCTTGGGGAGCAAAGGTGTCAGATAACCTCTTGACTATCATGCTTCTAGTTAGGTCCTTTATACTCCTTGCCACTTGTGGCTTATTTGTTGCTGGGGCCATGGCCTAAATAGCTAAGGTCTCATATTTGGTACTAAAGCCAAAGCCAAAGTATGCTTGTTCTGCTTGCTCCTCTATAACAAAGGCCTCTTCATCTTGCTTCCTGATTGTATCCAATGCTATTATTGAGGCAATGTCCCATTCGGGCAATAGAAGCAATCCACTATCCTACACTTTTTCTTCCTTCTTCTGGAGTGATATTAGTGACCCTAAAGTCAACCTCTTGCATAATGTGTTTTGTTATCACCTCCATTTGTGTTGGATCTGCTGGATCTGCTTCTCCTTTGGCTCTATTCAACTTGCTTTGGAACTCCTCCCTTTTCAACCTTATCATATAGTCCTTGAATTCTTTGGACTTAACAAATTGATCATCAAATACAAATTGAGTGCATGCTAAGGTTCCTATATCATTTATCTCATCTTCTCGACCTCTAATATTTATAGCTAATCTATCTTGGGGTATATCAAGAGTTTGTATTCTTTGAGGAGATGGCATTATCTGATTCACCTCTTCTCCTACCACATTCTCCTCTATTTCCTTTGATTTTGCAATATCAACTGAATATGCAACTAATGGTTGCACAACCTTTCTCTTCTTATTAGGCCTCTCAATAGGAGATATAACTGATTTTGCAGGTTCTTCTTGTGCTTGTTGAGGTGTGATGGGCATTTTGGCCTTTTCTCTGGAGTGATAGATTTCTTCTATTTTTTGTGGATCTTCCTCTTGATGTGGCCTCTCTTCAAGCTTCCTTTTTGGTACAACTGGAGGCTTATATGCAGGGGTATCAACATTGTTAATCATGATCGTAATCTTGGCAATAGGGTTATTAATTTCATGAAAAGCTCTTGGATAACTAGGGTCTCCGTCTTTCTCTGCTCTTCCCACTTCAATATTGCAGCCCATTTTTCTTTTTTTGGTCCTCACCTCTTCTTTCGATAAGCAATTTCTGGTCACATCTTCTGCATAGAGTACCTTATGGTAGAAATTTGATCTTTTGGTATTTATTCTAATTTGATTAATGAAATTTTCAGGGTCACAATCTCTTGAGATATCTAAGCCCATTCTATAGGCCTGCAATATGGGATATAATAATTCCAATCCCTCCTTGTTGGTTACGACAAAATAAAAAAACTTGATAGAAGTAGGGAAAAAGGATCCTTTCTTGTGATTTATCAAGTGTGTTTTGTCAAACTCATTGAGTTGCCTGATAATTTCCAAGTATGCTATCCTCTTTGGCACATGCCTTGGCAGAATATGCGGCTTGACTGGAGACCCATATACTCTTATCACCATGGTGTTTGAGTGGACATACCAATCTCCCCAATTATGTTGAATTCCCAACTCACACACCCTATCTTTTGGTCTCAATAGGTCCATGATTTCCTTCAACAACTTGTCTAATTTTGCACCTAGGTAACTCAATATTTTTCTCACAAAGCACTCTTCAAACACCACATAATTTGAATTCTGGCAATGCATATCCCAAATATATGGCCAACATTGCATTGGGAGTGGGATGTTCTTGTCATCACATAACCTCAATTGCAAAGCCCTATCCCAAATATTCTTACCTCTATACAAAAAAATATAGCATAATAAAGAATACCATTTGGAATGTACCACCTTGTTGTTACCTTTTATTGCCACCAATTGTATATGAATACCCTCTACAATGAAAGTGGCAAAGTAAAACTTCCTATTAAAGATTGCATTCTGAATTCCTGCAACCATCATCATCATATGTATTGGTATTTGGGTCCTAACATCAACACCCAAAACTTGACACAAAGCATGGTATGTCGTAATGAAATACTCTTCAAAAATATCAACATCAAAGGGCTCCATCTCCAATGGAAAAAACCTTATAGGTCTTCTATCTAAATCCTTGACCCTGTGAATTGGAAGCCAGTTAATTCTGTAATTGATTTTGTCATTTTGATACTCCTTGGCTAGGACATTGAAATCAATAGGCTTATTGGCTACTAAATTTAGGTTGAAGACCTCTGAAATGTATTCCTTGTTTATCCTTACTAATTCCCCACCATTGCTAGCTAAGACAACCCTAGCATAAGCATCATACTTGTCTGCAATGGTTCTAATGAAGTCCACATCCACAAAAATGTTTGGAACAATCAATTTACCTAGATCAAGGTTCCAAACATTTGAAATAGGACTCTTTGAATACCTTCTCTTGTACTAGTGCTCAAAGAGTGACCATCCAGTAACACATAGATTGTGGCATCCTGACAATCCCTAACACCATCTAACAATCTATTTGATAGAATATCAGACCCTTGGGCATGCATTGCCCTTTGTGAAGGCCCTGAGAGCTGTATCATGAGATCCTCGTCCAATGCCCTCTTTGGCTTTGTGGGTTGGGAGCTTGTTTGACTCATGGCTTAGGGATTTCAACAGCTCGGGTTTTGAAATGTGACAAGCATTTTAAATTTCGGGACAGTTCAAGGCTTTGATACGCTTTCAATGTAGCAATAAAACCCTAATGATGTAAAAACATGCAAATTTGGCTGCAACTTTGCAAATTAGAATGAAGATTTGAGGACTTACCTGCAAAATGTCTAGCAACCCTACTTTGCTTCTGAAAACATCGAAGAGCTTCGAATTTTGCAAATTCCTCACACTAGTTAATTTCAGAGACACGAAATCGAATGAATACCTTTTGATGTAAAAACCAACCAGAAGATATCAATCAATTCCACCATTAACACTCACACGCGTGAACAAAGTGGTCATAATTAGCCGTTCTTCACTTTTGAATGTAAACCATTGATCTTTGAATAGCGTGGGCTGAATCAATGGTGATCGCTACCTTTTGGTCTATTCAAAAAACTTTCACAGTAAGGCTACGAAGCATTGAAAAGTCAAACCAATCAGGGGTCGCCAAATAGGTGGTAACTTTGCATGTCACTTGGCCCCACACTAAAAACAAGATCTTTGGGCGAAGGAGAATAGATGGGCGTCCATGGCACGAACATGGACAAGTATCACGATTCCGCGCTATTGTAGTTTCAACATGCTCTTCCTTTTATATCATGTGATGTGAAACGGGCGCGCAATGTAGTGCCGTGTGGAGGTGACTCAACACACGGTCACTCGAAGAGATTGGAGGAAACAATGGGCCCACAACATGTCATTGACACATGTCACAATAGCGCAATATCACACTCACAGTCTTTGAACATTTTGAGAACGTGCGATGCATAGAGAATGAGCGACATAGTAAGAGCAAGATGTGGCACCGGTGGGGATTGAGGTGGGGACCACCAACAAGCACGCAATGAAGGCAACTTAAGTTATTTCAAAGGCACGCGTGTTAATGCCAATAGTTGGTCACTAAGAAGAGGGGGGCGGTCAATAAATGGTTGTATAGGCTTCCATAGGGAAACTTAAAAGGTTGGACACAGGTTGAGCAAGTCACTGACCAAATAGAAAGAAAAGAAACAAAACCCCACAAGAACCTTAGGGTTTAGGGCTTAAAGCATAAAACACGTCAAATTGCATAGGAAAAACCCTAGAAAAATGCAAGTCCTAACAAGTTGTCTGCATTGGAGTCTAGAAATATGATTGGCTTGGGACACTCCTCATGTTCAAAATCCTCCCCATTTCAGATGGAGTGTCCTAAAGCTTGACACGTGAATCCTTAGCCACAATGGGCTGCTCTCCGGTAAGTGTGGTTGCTGGAGAAGGCTGGAAAGACCCAAATTCTTCATCAACTGCGACACTTTGTTGAATTTCAATCAGTTGGTGTCAACATCAACCAACCTATAAGATTTATAACTATTGTTGACCCTTGTGATCATTAGTTTCTTGCACTTTTGGTCTAATTTGGTCCCTTTCTCATTTGGAATCCAACACAAACAATGAAAACAAAGACTTTAAGATGACTAGTTGTGGGCTTCCTCCCAGACCATGCTTCCTCCCAGACTATGCTTCCTTTGGGGTCTTTTGATTTATCATTACATTCCTCGTTATTAAGCAGGCTAGTGCTTAATTTAAAGATATTATTCTTCCTTACCTTCTCAACCCTTTGACTTTCTAGCATAATATTGGCTTCAATAGGATGGTGATCAGACATTGTGCAAGGATGCACTTTAATGCAACTGCCATCCTCAATGTTCTCAAAATGAAGTAATTGTTATTAACATAAAACCTATCCAGCTTGCAGAAGATCCCTTTGCCACCTTTTTGAGCATTGCACAATGTATACCAAATATTTTTACTTTCATCCTTTCTATTTTCAAGAGGATCAAAGAGTTTTAGACTATTTTTCATTCTATTACAAAAAAATTGCTTATTTCCCTTCCATTTCATCTCAACTCCACCATATTTGTTTTCTTTTTGGTCCACCATATTGAAATCACCTCCACCAACCCAAGGGATTCTTTGGAGGTTATTCAACCATTTCCACAGATCTGCTCTTTCTCTGTAGTCATTAGGAGCATAGACAGAACAAATACGAAATTGGACATTATCTTTATCTAGTATGACCCACACTCCCCTATTATAGAGAGAAAAACCATGGCCTTAAACAAAGTTAGCCCATTTATTGTTTAAAAGAATGACAGTTCCACCTTTTCCTCTATCATGATTACTGCAAAGCTGCAAGGCATCTTTCCAGATAAACTTTAAACTGGTTTCTAATTGAAAGCCAATGGCTTTAACCTCTTGAAGGAAGAGAAAGTCAGGGAAATTAATCCTCTATCAGGAGACTTCAAACCCCTGATGTTCCCACTAATGCACTTTAAGTTCATCATTATTAGGAGAAAAACTAATAACTTTTGGATTTCTATACAATCTATCAAAACACTTTGGAAATTTCACAGTAGATCAAATCTTTTAACTAAATCTTTGGATTCCATGAGATGATATCCTGCAATCAATTTTGTTCATGTGACAACATTCTGTTTTTGCATCTTGTCAAATACCTGAGATGCCTTATGCATAAATCCACATTTTGCATACATATCTATTGGGGCATTTGTCACAATGATATCAGGCAAAAATCCCTTTTCCATTATGTTTTGATGGATGCTATACACTATTCAAAAACTCTCATTTTGGCAGGCTGTAGGGATGCTGGTGAGGATGATAGAATTCGGTTTTACCACTGCCAATTGCATTTGCCTGAAAATTTCTAACGCTTGTTCAACAAATTCATTCTGTTCAGGTCCAGCAATCATTGGATTCTATGAGATGACATCCCTTTGAAGCTTGCCAAACAATTTACACGCCTGGTCTATGCATCCACATTATTGTATGAGTGTTTACTAGAGTGTTTTGGACCATGAGATCAGATCAAAATCTCTCTTCCAATGTGCTTTTATGGAGGACCATATCCTGCTTTAGAGCTCCCATTCTAGCACGCGCAGGGAGGATGAGATCCATTTTGTATGTCGTAGTTTTGGTAGGTTCTAAAACCCTAGAAATCCTTGACAAGGACATATTTTGGCTAAAAGAAGTTTGCAGAATCACAAAACTTGAGACGAAGTGAACTTTTTCACAATGTTGCACTTTTTGCAAACTTTCTAACTATGCATTTTTTGAGAGTTAGCTAACTCGCTAACTTACCAGAAAAGTGAACATTTTGGGATTTCACAAGTTTTAAAAACTTTCTAAGAGTTTTAGTCAAAGCTTCGCTTTCCATAAGATGGCACTTTTTCATCAATTTGTA
This sequence comes from Sequoia sempervirens, assembly GCA_007258455.2. Classification (NCBI taxonomy): domain Eukaryota; kingdom Viridiplantae; phylum Streptophyta; class Pinopsida; order Cupressales; family Cupressaceae; genus Sequoia; species Sequoia sempervirens. Next base: position 15,375,845 of record VDFB02000013.1, on the reverse strand, counting down.
TTTGCTGGAAAAGTTTTAACTCAAAGCGTTGATGATTTCAAACAATTTATGCATGATGCCGATCAAGCGTGGTCGAGGATTATTTTATATCTTTTGATTGGAAGCATATTTTTCACTCAAAAATTGGCCACATTCCATATAATAACCCCATAAAGCCCCCTGTAAATTTATTTTGCTCCAACTTCTCTAAACTTCTTGTTTTAAATGTTTCTATAACCTATTAGGCAAAATGATGTTAATTTATTATCTCCTAAATGGGGAGGTATCTTGCCTTGAAACTTTGCTACATTATGTTCAACGGAGTCTTAAATTTCCTTGTATGATTCTGTTCCAGCTCAAATGGATCTACCGATTTAATTGTTTCCGCCAGTCTAGGTTAAATTGTGCAATTACTTCTAGCGTTTTAACTACAAGTGCGACATCATTCTTGTACAAATTTCAAGTTGGGAAACTATGGCAACTTAGTGCAGAAAACATGTGATGCTAAGATCTTGTGACCAAGATTGACATGACATCGGGACTTGATGCATAATGATGCTTGTCATTTTGGTGCAAAAAGTTCAAAAATTGTCAAGGTAAAAAATGGGGCAAATAGATACTATATCAGCAAATTAGGATCTTAGATTTAGGTCATGAGAATCATTTAAATAGGGATGAATAATGATTTTGCAGAAGAAAAAATATCACAGCGCACTAGATTTATGGTGGGGCAAGCTTTTTAGTAAATAACCCCACAACACCATCATTTAATAATAAGATAACTTACATCAAGTTTATACAATTATAGACATGATCCTAGCTTATAGTATATCCTTTCTTTCATTCTTCCCACAATGGTCTCATAGTTATCACTTTGTTGTATGCCTTCTGTGAATATGATATTACATTCTTTCAATGTATTTCAACATTTTCATTACTGACATAGGGATTGGATGAGTCATATCCATTCATAGGGTTAGGTAACAGCTGTGTTACATGGGGATGTGTCCCCCCCCTCAAACTCTACGTCCTTGTCCCCTGTGGCGTTTCAGGGATGGGGGGACGGCAGGGATGTCCCCTAGGTGTCACCCCTGATTTTCAAAAATTGGGAAACGATAGGAAATGTGTCCCAAAAAAAGGGGACGACTGGAAAATAAAAGGGGACACCTAGGCGTCCCCGAAACGGCTAGGGGACGGCTAGGAGTCCCCCAACTGTATCGGGGACGCCTGGGCGTCCCCTTTTCATCAAAGTAAAAAATGTTTTGATTTTTGGCAAATTAATTAAAAATTGCTTGATAAATATTAAATATTTCATTATATTTGATAAAACATTTAATTTTTGAACAAACTATTTAATTTTATTGTCAAATTAAATAAAAATTGCTTGATAAATATTAAATATTTCATTAAATAAAAATTGTTTGATAAATATTAAATATTAAATATTTTATTATATTTGATAAAACATTTAATTTTTTAAACAAACTATTTAATTTTATTGTCAAATTAAATAAAAATTGCTTGATAATTGATAAATATTAAATGTTTTATCAAATATTAAATATTAAATGTTTTATGATGAAATATTAAATATTTCATTATATTTGATAAAAATGTTTTATCCCCATTCGAATGTCATTGACTAAATAAGAAAATATTATTATATTTACATTAGTCGTTCAACCTAAAATTGAAATGAAGACTTTTAACTTTTATGTTTTATATATATATTTTTTACTTTGCAACGCACGCATGGGTAGGGTAAACATGCGAGAAAATATCACTGTTATACTGTTGTTATACTCTTTATCTATGCACATATTGTCATATTGATATTGTTGCACATATTTGATATTACAAATTGCTCTCTTTCTCTCTCTCTATATAATATATTTTTAAAAATTCATGCATATATATGTAATTGTATATATATATATATATATTCCTATATCGCCGCTCCCCCGCTGTCCCCAAAAATCTGCCCTCGGACTGCCGTCCCTGAAACGCGTCCCCTGCCGTCACTCGTCCCCGTCCTTGCAACGCCGTGGAACATAGGGTAACAACCTTTACCAAATAGCTATATTTGGTGAATGATAATTTAATTTAATTAGTAAATAAATTAAATATAAATAATGAATTATTACTAATTAATAATCACCTTGCCCTAATAATATGGCCAAGCCATACTAATTTAAAAGGCTAAACCTTCTAACATTTAGAGCCTTTTTAAATGTTTATAGGACCACTCAAGTTCAATGTGAATCCCTGATAAACATTATGTTCTAATAGTACGGGAAACCTCCAGCCCCTTTTCCAGCACCTACATAAATTTTTCCCCTAAAAATTTGGCCGGTTCTATTTTTCAGGTGCATATTTTAAATTTGTATGTTTGCCCAATATTACACTTCCATGAAACCATCTATACCCCTTAGATGGGACCCGATCCTTAGTAAAATTGTTTATTTTATTTTATTAAGGTGGGCTTTTGGAAATTATGCAACTAGGTTCTTTTTTTGTCATGGTAAAAGAACATTACCCTGGAGAATCAAACCCTGCCATTGAGGTTCCTATTTTTACAGAGTATTACAAGTGTAGGTGGGTTAGCACAGCTGGCATTGCTCCTGAGCTTGATCATGAGGTTGAAACCTATGGAGTACAAGATATTAAAAATATGTAACATAAAGTGAAAATCTTCTTGTTTACACATGGGATTTCTTATATGCCAAATTGGTGTGCAAATGAGTCATGAGACTATGACTTTAAAAAATTACCTTTATCTTGTATATACATTCATGTCTATGTGATACATAAGGCTCTAAGAACTGAACCATGTTGGGCAGGTTATTTTTTTTGTGGTACAAAAATTACCAGCTCTGACAGTGGAACCTTGGAAACTATTTTTCTAGTTTTTCACAGTGTAAACAAAAAATTTGCTGTACAATCAAACCATAGCAGTCAGGCTTCTGATTTTTCTTTTTTCACTGTGTATATAGAACATCGGCCTGCTAGTTGAACCTAACAGCCAGGTTCCAATGATGAGATGGAGTTAACCTGTTTTAGATGTAAATGATCTTTTACTCTTGTGCTTATGTGAGAGAAAGTATACGTATTGTGCTTTATGCTCTACCACTATCAATCCTACTGTACAACATTTAATTACAAAAGCCTGATGACTCTCCCTTTCCCTAATAGAGGCTGGATTGGTGACTAAGTCTCAAGGTCTTCACAGGGCCTATCAGATTATATTAACCTGTTTAGAAGATATTTCATTTGGGTTTCTAGATTTAAAATAAATTGTCTTGGCTTAAAAATTTATGTGGTAGCTTAAAAATGCAAGTATCTGCCTAAGTGTGTATGTCCTCCATAATGTTGTATAGTTGGTGAGTCAAGTGATGTTTGTTATGTTTTCTACTTCGTCTAAGTTACACACCTTGCACTATCTTTTGGTGGGTCCTATATCAACTCTGATACTTGAACCCTAGCGGTTGGGTTCTTATTTTTGTCAGACATGATTAGATGAATCTTAATGGGATTGCGACCAAAAAGGCTTGCACCACCTATCAATTTTCTTTTTCTCTAAAATATTGGATCTGGCTGGTATTTAGTTCAGAGATAAATTCCCCAAGCATTTTTTAATTGCTTTGAATTAAGATGTCATGTACCAGGTTATGAATACAAAGATCTTCATATGTATAGTGGGCAAGTTAAAAGAAACCTGTTTCATCTGCTAATTCCTTTAAGCACACACATTTCAAATTTTTTTTTGTTTCTAAAGTGTCTGAGTGTGGGAACTACATCAGATCTGAGGATTGAACCCTAGTAGTCAGGTTTCTAATTTTTTTAGTTGCTTCTGCAAATTCCACAGAACTGTGAGAGGATGCGTACTAATGTGGGATCTTCGGTTTTCCGCGAGTCTTCTTCTGTGACTGCTACCAGTGCCACTACATCTTTTGTTGCACACAAATCACATAAATCTGTCAAATGTCAGAAGGTGTGGTCACGTTCTTCACAGCAGGAAAGTAGTGAAGTTGAGACCATTACTGCTGCTGAATTCTCCTTATCCTCAAGAAAGCACAAAGCAAGATCAAGGGGAGGAAATTATCGCAAGTGGTTTCATTCTAAATTGCACTCACCTGAGGCTTTTCAAGGTATATCTGTGATCATATCTTACCCTTATCACTAATTTTAATGGTCTATGTCTTCGTAGTTATTAAATGCAACTAAGGTTGAGCTAGGATTAAAAATAGTGATCAGATTTGGAGGGCTCCTGTAAATTGTTTTCTGCACTCTTTAATGTGTCCTTTCAATGGTAAAACTAAATGTTTATGAAAAAAATCTTGCCCTTCATTTGAATTATGAAAATAAAAATGATGAAACTATTTTTTAGCAAGTTATCAACTTTCATACAGAATGGTTTAGATGGTGGGCCACAATATGGGAAAAAAACATGTACCAGAAAAATATGGAAGGTATTGAAAAAATTTAATTTAATTTCTGCAAAATAGTAGTTTATAATTATATATGCAAAGTTTATAAAGAGGAAATACTTATTTAGGACTCTATGGCTTACAGTCGTAGCAACACACATACAGCTTTCCCACTGCTAGAACTGTTATTACCGTTTAGGTATACGTTTTAGTATAAGTATTTGGTTTAGCCTATGAGAATTTGTATAGATTGTATTTTGATTTGAAGTTTTTTCATTCAACTCAGTTTTTCATTTATTAGTCGGTCAGGTGGATAGACAGCAAAGGAAATGGAATAAAAGCTGGGTGTGATTTTCATTTTTTGATATGATTTTTAATATGTTGATATTTCAAATTTTCAACAGTCAATATGGAAACTTTGTTTTCCATATTATCAAGAATGTTTTGGATAATATCCATCAGTGAAGATATGTCTATACAAGTATCAACATATCGAATATTTCAAGAATTTTCATTTTTATTTAATCTGTGTTTGCTCATCTCTTAGAACTTAACTTCCATGTTTGGAATCTGGTATTCTTTGGAAATGGTTTTTATACTTTTAGCATGTTTCGCAAAGACTATCAATTTCTAATGGGAAGGCTACAATAAAGTGAAGATTTTGTTGACATTTTGTACATTTAAAGGTGATATTTACATAATCATTACGTCACTACCTTGTTCACTTAAAGAGATTCTATCACAATGCAGACTTCATCTGCTTGATCATAGAATTCTTGGGAATACCAAATAGCTAATTATGAGTGTGCAAATTTCAAGGATAAGCTTACAGGGAGCGATTTCCATGAGAATTAATAAATAACTCTATCCAGTTTGCTCATGGTTAAGGCAAAGCTAAAGTTAGGGAATTGAATCTACATCTCTGTGGTATTGCTGCAGTGTAGGAAAAAAGAAAATACAGAGGAACTCAAGTCTCATACTAGTTGAGAAATTTTTTATTCACATTCTGAGGACTTAATTCTGGTTTACTGAGGGACTAGTAGGGTCTATATTTCACTGTGGTTGGTCTTGCTGACAGAAATCAAAATAACTGCATTTGAACCTGAAAACAATGATGTTAATTTGCCAGTTGAAACAGTATTGACTACAAAGTTGGAAAAGTAATATCAAACAGTAGAAAATAACCATATAGAAAGCCAAAAATGATTAGTAGCAAAAATATTACCTGATACAATTCAGAGCAAACAGACAGGATGAGATGCTCCCAGATAGTCATTTTCAATGCATGGTTCCAAGAGGGCTAGAAAAGTCATCAAATTGGTTCCACAAGGAAACAAAAATGGGAAAGCAAAATGACCTGCATATCTTTTTCCAATCTCAGCAACCACCAAGATTTAATAGGACTAAAACAACAGAGGAAAGTTGTGGTGAAGAGAATGTTCCCAGGGAGCCCTGCTTCTGCAGTCCTAGACAAGGAGACAAAGCAGCATCTACTAGGCTTATGAAGTGGATAACCCACCAGGAAGACATGAGCTGCCACCGAATTAGGAAGGGAGACAAACTCACACTGCTGACAAGAAGCTAGAGCTGTTACACAGAACTAAAGAATCAGAAAAAGTCTTACAAAACAGAGGGCACATGAGGAGCTAGGAAGAGCCAAAACACCTTAGGTTGTAGAGAATTGGTCCACGATAAAAAGCACGGGTGTAGGATGGAAAAATCCTCAACAAGAAGGTAAAATCTTAAATAAAATCCCAGCAGGGTTTGAAAATGAATGGGTGAGAAAGGACAGGCGCTCCTGTCACCTTTCTTTTCCATTGGGCTGTTTTGCTTTAGATATTATAGGATTTTTATCTAGCTATTTAGATACTATAGTGTTTTTACGTAGTAGTCCATTCTAAGTTAGAAATGTGCTTCGTATGTTTGTAATTCATACTTAATACAACTATTTGGTAATATATTGCTAGTTTCATGTTTACACCAAGGTTCATGTTATCTAGTCTTGGTATATATGAAATAAATGAAAAATGTGTTGTCAAGAAAGTGACATTTTTTTCATTGACTTTCAACTTGTATGTGTATACAGTGTACACCAAGTCCATGTTATCTAGTCTTGGCATTTATGAGATAAATGAAAAACATGTTGTCAAGAAAGTGACAGTTTCTTTCTATCCATGAAAAAGAAATCGTCTACAATGTGCTTGGGCAACAAGTTTTTCTCATATTTTGTACCATACAAAGGTTCTCTGGCATTTACCAGCAATTAATATAATCTTTTTACTTGTCTATTGTTATGCAAGGCACTAACACAAATGCACCAAAATTGCAATGTTTATCTGGCAGATAAGTTTGTACTTGTATCATATAACATATTGGGAGATGAGAATGCTACACATCATAGTGACCTCTATCATCATATTCCTTCTCACCTTTTGGATTGGAGCAGTCGGAGGAGGCTCATTTGTCAAGAGCTTGATATGTGGAAACCCAATGTAATATGTTTTCAGGCAAGTTGTTGAAATTTGAGTGTAGTATTTGCTTTTGTGAAGTTTTAAGATTTTTGTAAAATGAGATGGAAATTGGAAGTATTTTCTGTTATTGTACTCATGGCTATGCAAATTTGCAATATGATGAATTCTATAAGGATTTGAGGACTGATGGTTGAGAGGCGTGGCAGGAGGTTGATCATTTTGATGAATTGACACAGGATTTTAGTAAAAAAGGCTATTCTGGCATTTTCAAGGTAACTTGTAACATTTTGGGATTTTGTTTGGATACATTTTCTTACTTTAGTGATAGGAGGAGGTAGAGAATGGTGACGGATGACTAATTTATAGTAGAACGTTGAACTGATGTTGAAGGGGAGTTTTATCAGTGATGCATCCTGAACATTAAGTAGTGATGCATCCTGAACATTAAGTATTTTTTTCCCTCCACTGATATTAAATGTTATCCTATTGTTTCAACTTATGGGAATTGTTAGATTGTGCTTGAATATTTACCTTGTGATGTTAAGTTTTTGGACAGATTATCTTTTTGGGAGCAGCTTCAATACTGACACTCATTGGTGGGAATAATGGCTTAGCGATGAGCACCGGGGGGTTCTGTCTTGATTGATATGTCAAGCACCTTGAACTAATATTAACCTTGTGATGTTAAGTTTCTGGACAGTATTTTTTTTGGGGTTTTGTCTTGATTGATGTGCCAAACACCTTGAATTAATATCTGAAAATCACTTGCAGTTCCTTCAATGGTTTATTGTCTTTTATTTATAGCGCTTCTTCAATGAACCACTTCTGATCTTTCCTTCATATTGGTGTTTGGAATTTTTGTGACTAGAGCTTTTAGTTTTAAATTTTTAATTAATAAATGGAATATTGCTCCTAGGATAATCTTATCCTTTCTCTAGGGGTTTTTAATTCTTCCCTCCTAGAAACTTTTGTTCCATCGAATGCTGAATTTCCTTAGGTCTTGTTTTGAATGTAGATGGAAATTTTGATGATTGTGTCAATGGTGCTAGGATTTTAATACCTATCTCATCCACGAATGGTTGTTTTATAATTTATAACCAATCCACCAACTCCTGGTGCAAAGTTAAATGTTCTAATTTTGGCCAATTCTATATCAAAGCTTTTTATTGGTTCTCTGTACAATTTCTAATTTGTGTGATCATCCTTCCTAATGCACAACTACCTCTTGAAGGCCTACATAAATATGGTGCACATGCAGACACTATTTTTCACAATATTTTACAGTTAGTACCAAGCTAGGTTTTGTAATTCTTCTGGTTTAGTCAATCAAATGATATGGTAACTTATGAGAATGGGAATCCTTGCATATTTATATATGTTAGTGAATCTTCTTAGGGTTGTTGGCTGTTAAGCAGATGATAAACCATAATCTAAGCATTGTTATTTATATAATGATGACTATTCACACTGATTTTGTTTGCAACTGCTCCTGAAGGGTCGTACGGGACAAGCAAGAGATGGTTGTGCAATTTTTTGGAAAAATGATGTGTAAGACTTCCAATGCATAAACTTGTTTTGCATACTTTAGCTGTGTGATAAATGGTATGTGAGCATATAGTTTAATAATGGTAAAATGTTGAAAGCCTATTTGGTTGTGTCTGTGAAATCCCGAAAAATGGTGTGTTTTTGTTTCCTTATTGCAGTGGCATGCCTTTAAATGATATGTACTCTGATGTTTGTGGACAGATTTAGGATCTTGCAAGAATATAGTATCGAGTTTAAGGAGCATGACCTTCGCGATAATGTTGCTCAGCTTTGTGTCTTTGAGGTGAGTATGCAGTATTTGTTTTTGATAGGATATTTAATTCCTTAGGTGTGAAAATTAAATTTATGTATATAATATACTGTACATAAAATAAATGTGCAATGAAGAAATCGAATGAAACAGTTATACCAAAACACAAGATTTATGATGGATAAAACTATAAAGGCAAAAAATCCCACAAACATCATTCATGAGAAACTTACAATCTGTCTGTACAATTACAGACTAAGAACTTGGGGTTTCACAATCCCTTTCTCTTTCTTTCCAATGCCCTACATAAACCTCCCGTGCAGAGTGAATATCCATATATTCAGAAAATAATCAAATTCACTCTCTCAATATCTCACAATAGGGATTAAAATATAGGGTGAAAAGGTAAATCACACCCTTTTGAGAGTTTATGAAGCCCTTTCATAAGACACCATTATTTAGTCAATAAATTAATTAATATAAATAATTATTGCGTATCTTGCTTAATATGCTATATGCATATTTATATAAGGTATACACCTTAAATTTAGAGCCTTGTGAATGATATTCAAGTCCACTTATAGAAGTGTGGACCCCTAATAAACATTATGCTCTTTCATCCCCCCTTAATGTTTATAAGGTGTGTACATGCAACTTGCCGAATGCAGAACAGAATCAACAGACAACCCAATGTGGCAAAAAATGCGGCATAAACACTAAAAAACAAGGTTTTCTTTTGTGAATTGGAGTAAAAATACACTTTTAGCTGTATTATCTATAAATAATAATGTATGTTTTTTTCAAAAAATTTTTAAGTTGACAAGTATTTAGCTCAGTACTCGCCAAGTCAGAAATTTTGGTTTGCTAAGTCTGAGTTGAGTACAAATTTGCTAACTATGATTAAAAACATTCCCGAAGCCTTTCTTTTCTAAATGCAAATAACTTCCAGATCTGTTTGGATAAGCAGATGAGATAGTACATACATTTTCTAATGATTATTATCAATGGAATTATATTTAAAAAGCATAATATCAAAACAGTATTACAATTATATAAATGATTTTTTTTGAATTTAATTTAAAAATGAAGGTCTATATGACCAAATTATCTTCATATCTACCATTCTTGTTTGCAAGCAATTTTTGCCAATTAGTCTTTGTAGAAGTAGTAGATTGTAGTATAGAAGCATTTTCTATGAATTTCCTTGCAAGATTAATTAGTCATGTTAATAATTGAGATATTAACATGGACTTATATCCCATGTACTGGGATATGCCACATTCTACTTGGTAGCTTAATGTCTACCAAACATTTTAAGAACAAGAATGTTCATTCGTCAACAAAAAATTTAGATTTATTTAAAGTTCCATGTAGATTTGTAAGAGAGTTTTTTTTTTGTATTAACTATAGAGGAAACAACGATTACAGATTATTAACTGGATGTTTTACTTCAAAAGTCCAGTTCCAAGACTACCCCAGTTACAAAATATCAACAGCTTAACCCCTGTTACAAAATATCTTCAAACTACCACCTGTTGTGTAAAGTATATGTCCTGTTACATTCTGTTACATTGCTCAAGACTGTTATAACTAGATACAACTAAACATCAGGTGATATCTATACAAAAAACCTGCACAAGTATAAACCATTATCCTTTACAAGTATATATACGGAGCAGAATATTCAAAATGCCCTTTGCTGTCCCATAGTAGAAGTCACTCTGTCCTGTTTGTACCTTTCATTGCCACTAATACCTCTGCTGCTGTCAGTTCATCCACAGAAGATTCTGGTGCCCTGCTACTTTGCTCCTCCATAAGCACAACTAATACACCTTTGTTCTGGGTCTTGTCAGGTATGGTGCTCTGCTCCTCCATAAGATCTTTTTGAAATGCTTGTAGTGCCCTTAGAAAAACATCCACCCTAGGGTGACTTTCATGCCACATGTCCATATGTAGCCTCAAGGATGTCAATGGTTATTTCTCTGTTCTCCAAATATTTTCAAAACTTTTCCTATGAAAGTTCCATTGTTATATAAACCTGCATAGCAACATTATAGTAAAAGTCTCAGTAAGCAACCTTTTCCTTCCTTGAAACCTATCTTCATTCCTAGCTTTCCATATGGCCAACAAAATGTCAGTTGAAAGGAGATGCCAGAATAATGCAGTAGTTTTCCCCATTTTCACATTATGATTAAATAAAATCTTTTCAGGAAGAGGATTGCCATTATTTTCCCAAATATTCTGTTTATTGCAAAACATGTTCCAGATTTCTTTAGCAAAAATACAGTCAAAGAAAATGTGATTAATTGTCTTAGGTATTTTGCATAAACTACACATGTCAATGCCATCTTATTTGCTTCTAAAAGAAAGTTTTTGAATTATTATGAGCCATCTGAAATAGGCTTTCTTAGCTTTCATCTCTTTATGCCAGTTCTTCTAAAAGATTTTTTGCCACTGGTTTTTATTCAGATTCATTTTCCAACTTTTGTTCATATGTTTTGTTAGATCTATTTGATTTGTTAGCATGGAGTATAACTCCTTTCCTTTGGTTTTCATTACATTATTGCCATTTTGCCATTGGAATTCTTTAAATTGAGAGATATCATTTTTAGTTTCCACTGGGAATTTTAGTTGGCTGCAGGCTTCCCTTAAGACTGTGTAAGTCCTCCAGTTACTATGAGGTATATTGAATTCTGAGCTAAGGTCATTCCAGTCTTTTAGCTTGCCATTTTTCAGAGCATTTAATTCCTTTATGAGCCCAGTTTTTTGCTTAGTATCCCTGAATTAAAGCAAGTGGTTTTCCCTTATGCTTTAAGTTCCACCATATTGATCTATTAGCATGGATGGTCCTGTTATCACTTTTGGTGAAGTGGCAGTTGGTTAAGCACTTTTTTATTATTTCCCACGCCTTCCAAATGGTCTTGAATACATTGGATCCTGGAGGTGACATAGTCCATTCACTACTGAGAACATCACTTAAGGGTAGAGATTTCCATGATTTTGCTTGCTTGGGGACAACATTGAGAATATTTTGTCTAATTAGCACCTTCCATGGCTCCCCACCTTCCAAGGCTCCAATCACCCACTTAGCTGCCATGGCAGTGCCTTGTAGTCTCAGATCTTTCAACCCCCAGGCCACCTTTGGCTTTTGCAATAGTGCACCATTCCCATTTCACTAAGTGCCTTTTCCTCTTTCCTTTGCCATCCGACCAAATAAACTCTCTTAACCTTTTCTGGATATCATTAATTTGGTAAGAGTTGAAAAACCACACAGAGGCAAAATAGATACTATAAGATGAAAGTATCTTTTGACAAACCTAAAGCCTTCCAGCCAAGGAGAGGAAGTGTCAGTTCCACTTGGAAATTTTCTTTTCTATTTTGTCTCTTATCCATAGCCGCATTTCTTTTAAATTGGGATCCACTGCAAAGGGGATCCCCAAATACCTCAACAGCTTCTGGGGTCCCCCCCATTGAAGACCAAATCTACTAACCCAATTTGGAGGTTCTTCTTTCCACCCCAAGAGGCAAGATTTTGAGGGGGCAAATTTTGCCCTAGAAGCTAGGCAAAAGATATCCAGTTTTCCCATTAGATTTGAAAGATTATCCTCCTCTAGACTCAAAAGAATTGAAGTATCATCAGCAAATTTGAAGGTTTATGAGTTTTTTCTTGTCAAGCAAAATGATGCCCTTCACTCTTGGGACTGTTGAGTTCTCTCTTAAAACATAGTGCAATGCATCTGAAGCTATTACAAATAATGGCGGTGCAAGTGGGCAGCCTTGCCTTATTGATCTCCCAAGGGAAATTTCTTGGGTAAGAACTCCATTGACTTCTACTTGTGTAGTAGCATCTTGGAAGAGGGTTTTGGCCATATGACAGGACTTGGGGAATCCAAAGGCCTCCAATACTAAAAGTACAAAGTCCCGTTCAATTCTATCATATGCTTTTTCAAAGTCAAGTAACAACATTGTTGCACCTTGCCCTGTTTGCTTAGCCCAACTCATAGCTTCCTAGTTGGTGATAAGATTTTCCAAAATATATCTCCCCTTAATGAAGCCAGTTTGTGTAGAGTTTATGATATTGGGTAGGATTATCGCCAATCTTTCAACTAACACTTTAGCTAGGATCTTATAGGATACATTGAGGAGAGTAATGGGTCTCCAATTTTCGACTAAGGCCTTATAACCTTCTTTTGGAATCAATTTAATGATCCCCATGATCCCCTTGTTGATATTTTTGCCCAGTGAGCCTCTTTCAATGGCTTCCTTATAGACAAGGTATAAGTCTTCACAAACCCAATCTAGGAAGGTCTTATAAAATTTTGCTGGGGGGCCATCTGCCCCTGGAGATTTGTCATCTTTGAGTGAGAGAATGGCTTTTTAAACTTCATTTTTAGAGATCTCCTTCCCAAGTTCAAATGCCATCTCTTCATCGATCCTCTTCGATTCAATTTTCTTTATATAATCCCTGGCCTTAAAGCTAGGCTAATTGCCACCCTCAGAGGTAAAGAGATTCTTGTAGAATTGAAAAAATTGCTCTCTTATCTCATCTTGATTCACCAGAGTGATATCATTTACAGTAATTTGATCAATTTGCTCTCTAGCATGCTTCTCCTTGATGTACCCGAAGAAAAATTTTGTGCCCTTATCACCATTCTCAAGCCAATTCATTTTGGCTCTGACTTTTAGCCCTTGTATCTTGTTAGCCTGAAGCCTCCTTAGGCTATTTTTGGCCATGGTTAGCTTGTTTGTTAGCATATCATCAGTGGGGTTTGCTTGTAACTTAGTTTTTGCTTGAAGAAGCTTATCTTGAAGGAGAGTCTCCCTCTTTCCTATAGTTTGGAACAAAATTTTCCACCCTTTTGCATTCATTTCCCATCTTTAAATGGGAGATAAGTTCCGGTACAACCATTTGTTGATTAATTTGAGAGAAACTATGGCTTTTCTCCAATCTTTATCTTTGAGGAGGTTGGTATTGAGGCAAAATCCATTTTCACTGCCAGCAACCTTTGCCACACCTTCCTTAAAACAAAACCTAGCCCTTATCGGGTGGTGGTTAGATAGAGAGTAGGGAGTTACCTCTATTTTGCAGCCATCTTTCACTGGAATGGTCGAGAAGAAGGCCTTGCTTATGTAAAATCTGTCCAATCTGCAATAAATTCTCCTCCCTCCTTTCTGAAAGTTGCACCATGTAAACCAAATGTCCTTGCATTCCTTCTTTTGGCCTTTAATAGGATCTTCAATTTTCAATTTAGATTTCATTCTTAACCAATAGAATCTCTCATTGCCTTTCCAATCTTGTCCTGAGCCACTCCACTTGTCTCCCCCTTTCTCAACAAAATTAAAGTCTTCCCTAATGATCTAGGGGATATCTTGCATACTGTAAAGCCAATTCCAAAGGCAGATCCGGTCCTTGTAGTCATTAAGAGCATACACAGAGCAAATTCCAAAAACAAATTTCTTTTTTCTTGATAATCACCCAAACGGCTCGGTTACAAGGGGAAACCCCATAATTATCAACAAGTTGTGCCCATTTATCTACAAGCAAAATTATAGCCCCACCCTTCCCTTTTTCATGTTTGGTGACAAACTAGGAGGCTTCTTTCCAAATCACCTTCAGGCTAGTTTCAAGCATAAAGCCCGTGGCTTTGACTTCTTGCAATGGGACAAAGTCCTTTTCTCTCTTTTGTGATAGGAAACTTCTAACAACATGTTTCCCATCTGGAGATTCAAGTCCCCTTACATTCCAAGAAATGCATTTTATGTCCATTAGGCTTGTTCATTAGGTGGGGGTTCCTTATCACTTTTAAAATTTTCAAAACATTTGGGGAGTCTATTTTCTGATTCCATCTTTTTAGCATTGGGTGGCAAAATCACCCCACTAAGCTTTTTCCTCTTGTCCTTTGATAACTAGTTGAGATCTTTATCCAGGGGTTGCTTGGTAATGTCTAAGCCTTGCTTCTTCCTATATCTCTGGGTCTTTTTAACTATGACCTCCATGGGGACCTCCTCCCCATCAGTGGTCTCCTTAGTAGAGAAAACCCCTCGGTCATTTGCAGAATCCATGCCCGATTGAGAGGCAAAACCATCCTAACTTACCACTCCACCAAAAGTGTTAAGAGGGGCCAATGCAAGATTTGGGACCAAAATTTCATTAACTTTTTCATTTCCATTCACAAAAAGATACATTATTGAGGGCAACAGGTGCCACCGATCCTTCCTCAAGATCAGCAGATTGTAACTCTTTCAAATCCACTTCAATTCCATCGGATTTTCCTCCCTCCAAATCCACTTCAGAACTCTGAGGGTAGATCCCCTGCCCCACCGAGTTTGTTTCAATTCTGTTAGATTGTGGGTCCTCCCTTCTCGATTCCAAGGGACAGTTACCAACTTGAGTATCCCTAGCCTCACTTATGCTATTTTCCTCTTTGAAATATTTTGAATTGAAAGAGTATATCTCTTTAATTGGTTTTGCATTATTTTCCTTAGGTTTCTTTGTTTGCCTAATTTTTTGCAGAGCCAATTGTTGAGCATTTAGTTTACCATTATTTACAAGTTCTTTAGATCCAACTTGATGGGGACATTCAATGTCTTCTCTTACTTTATTGTTTTTATCTGCCTCTAGGTTTTCATTCGCCAGATTGTTATTTATTTCCTGCATTAGGGTTGTCAAGCTGTCCTCCACCCGAGAGGCCTCATCGTTATTTCTGATTTTTTCCATGATTGCCTACTGAGGGGTATCATTAACCCCATTATTAGAATTAAGGTTCAAGGGCGAGGAGCTCTCTTTGAATTCATCTAGAGTAAGGCTGCATTCCATAGTCTTCTCCAAATTATTTTCCATTCCTTCCTCCTCCCCATCCATTGTTGGGGGTTGCATCTTAGTTTACCATTTCTGCCAAGGGCAAAGTTCTTGTTGGTTTTATTTCTTATTAACGGGCAATTTCTTCTGATGTGTTCCTCTGGCCAATATAAATAGTAGGCATTAAGCCCACCGAGGGTTTCCAGTTCACAAATTACACTACCACTTTTCAATTTTATTTCCAGTATCTCCGGAAGATCCATCCTTGGAGATAAGGAAACCAAGACCCGTGCATCTGAATGCAGAAGAGGAGTTTTGGTATCATCAATTTTTAACACATTTCCATAAGGTTCCAATAGAAGCGGAACAAATTTCCAAAGTCAGGGAGGGACTCGCTTTATAACCAGCCATCTAGGGCTGGAAAGTGCCAACACTTCCTCCTCCAGTGCCTCAGGGAGCCATGCCAGGGCACGGAAAATGACTTTTCCAACATTCCAAAATTGTTTTTTGATTGTTTCTTGCTGTGATTTATGATTATTAAAGAAAATTACATACAACCCCTTTTGCACCATGCGACAATAGTAAAATTGAAACCCTAATTTTTTTACCCATATGTTATGAAACCATTCATCCATGTATTTCCTTGCCGGAACCCTATTGGTATCAACGGCAACAAAGAAAATTGCAGTTTTCGAAAGCCTATCATCTTCCTAAAAAATTGCTTCATCTAGGGTTTCATTAGGAACCAAAACAACTTTCAAAGGAGGAGACGAGTATTGCTTACCTTGTTCCTCCCCTCCATCTTCCACTGGATTTTCAACCCCGTCAAACACAAATTTGGCACTCTATGGAAGCCGACTCCTCTCTCCTGCTACAATATCTTTGAAAGATTTGGTGGGCACATTGTTTTCCTTTGAAACGGCTAGATCATTAATAGATTTTTTTGGGGGATCCGTATCCCCCTCCATCATTCCATATTCAAGGGTTTGCATTGCTGATTGATACAACATATTTAGGCCGTGGGATTTAAAGGAAGATTGTCACTGCTTGGGTAGTTGGACAAATAATATATATATTGCTGAGTATTGTGCGTGTGTTCAAAAGTCTCTACATTGGTGAGCTAGAGATTGTTATTAGTGAGTCTAGTGAGTCTTTGTCACTTTCAGATGGTTGCATACAGGGATAGGGATCAAAGTTTCATCATGCAAACATCTCCTTGGTTGAGAGTGCAACTTTCGTGCCTCATGGATATCCGATGGAGGCACATACCCATGTGTGGCATACACTTGGGAAGACGAGGACACAGGGTAGTTGTGTTTTTAGTGTGCATGATGGCATCATTGGACCAACTCGTAGTGATGGAGTTTTGCTCCATGTTTTGGTGGGAGACGACTGTCCTACTCCATGGGACGAGGATTTCATTCATAATTTTTGGAGGACAACAACTGTACATGAGTTTGGAGGAGAGTTGCATCATCTCCTCGTCATGGGTGAGCGACATAGGGGTGATACGCTATCACCCTATGACTTCGGCACAATCATTTGCATCCCCATAGGTCGGTCTTAGAATCTTGAAGGTGTTGATTTGTCCCATATCTGCAACCTAAGAGGAGCTAGTACACGTTTTCCAGTACCTATGTGGGGTACTCATCACATCCTTGGGAGATTTGTAGAGGTTGGGGAAAGGTGCTGTGATGTTGACACTTCGAGTTACTAACATATTCTCATGTATGATGGATGTGAGGGTCTAATGTGTTGGGATTTAGGTGGTGACAGGTTGGCACGTCAGTTCGGTTGGATCCTGATGTGTTGCTTCACCACTATTAGCATGGTGAAGATTATATCAGAGTAGCACAATGGAAGTTAGCGGGTGATGTGTATGGCGGACTTCCATTTTGGCTATGGGATCCAGGGATTCCTATGTTTGGTAGATTGCTCTACATTGGGGTAGTTGTTTACAGTGATGCTGAGCATGGATATGTTGTTGGGCATTCTATAGGCTTATCTAGGATCCTAGTATTTAGGTGACCAACTAGGGTATTTAGGTGAGGATTGCTTGGGGACAAGCAATCTTGGGGAGGGCGGGGTGTAATGTCCCATTTTTCCTAGGCAGTGGTCAGTTGCAGTGGTATTGGGAGATATATTGATTGAATTGGGAGGATTTACTTGCTGATGTATAAGTCAATCCTTGCTGATCTGGATGTGGGATTTGGAGATTTTTAATATTGTGAATATTGGGATTGTAGGGTTTCCTATAGCTGGCCGCCATCTTACTGCATATTCAAGGGTTTGCATTGCTGATTGATACAACATATTCAGGTCGTGGGATTTAAAGGAAGATTGTCACTGCTTGGGTAGTTGGACAAATTATATTTCAGAGGTCTGGCGTGAAGTTTGAAAGGCATTTATTGAAAGGCGCGAGAGCACTGTGTTGGCATCATTTCCTCCATTGGAGGTGTTACTTGCAATTGACATCCATTTTTAGAGGGTTTCAAGGCATATACTATGAGTTCATGATGTGTAACTCCTAGATTTTTTGGGTATTGTTGTTTTAAATAATAGAGGATATTTTATGAACTGGTTTGTCAATATTTTGTGAAAATACTGAGTATCTAAGCTCATATAAAAATCTGGAATTTTCAGCTGTGTATTCCCTATGTAATGTTCAGTTTTTGAGTTGAAAATATTATTGCAATATCTTCTATTTTGCTGTATTATATTATTGTATCAAACATTGCAAATATATCGCAAAACATTCATCAAAACAAAGAAAAAACAAAGGCAAACAGGGCTGCATATTCCAAGCTTACACTCCATGATCCATCATCAATACAAGTAAAGATACAAGGATTGTAGGAATAGTTCAATAAAAGGCAAGGGATGCCAAAGGGGGTCAAGAAGCACAGAAGCCAATAAATATTGCTAAAATATTGTTTGTTGCAAGACCAAATAGAAATATATTGCTTATATGATAAGTTGTTAGTATGTTGTAGATGTATTGGTATGTGATAACATATTGCTTATACATTAGAAAGAGTCAAGGATTTTATGTATCATGGTTCCATTTAGAAAAATGAACCATAAGATCCTTATTTTCCTTGAATGCAGAAAAAAAAAGAGAGAATGATTACTCTTTTATTGTCAACTAAGAGCTGCAGTGAACATATCCTTCCTTTTTGATCTCATCAACAAGTGGAAAATTGCTCTCTCATGGTATATTACTTGAATGACAGATGTATCTGTAACATTACTATTCAATATTAACAGTTCGCTTTTTCCTAGTTTATTAGAGCAATTGATTTTTAGCAGAAATGAAGCCAAAAAACAAGTTACAATTACATTGTAATTGCACCTATTAAATAGACTTACAGAGGGAAGCCAAGTTGGCTATCTGTGCAAGAACCTATGCTGCAACCCTTGGCTGCCAACCAAAAAGTAAATCTCAACATGTTAGTAACAATGCCCCTAATCTGAGTGCCAGTTGAAACCTCTACTTCCAAATATAATATATCTAATACTAAAGTATCTAGCACCCTCCCTTAATAACTAAACAATAATAGAGATAAATATATTTTTTGTCAACCAACTAGCAGATGCAATGGTGATAAACTTCAATATGTTTGGTTCTTGCATGATTGATTGGAATCTTCATCATCTTGAGGACCAAGTTGAGGATGGACACAGATCCATCACAACCACATCACCTTATATTCTATTTCAATGGATGATAGGGCAATTGTATGCTATAGCTTTTTCTGCCATGAAATTATGTTGATTCAAATGTAAAGGTATATATCCAGTTGTAGACAAGTGGGTATCAACTGATCTAGCCCAGTTGGAATCATTATACCCAGATTGTATGAAACTAACTGGATGGTGATAAAGAATGCCAAAGGTGAGTGTTACTTTGACATATCAAAGAACACAAGTTGCAGTTTGCCAATGTTCTTCTTGAGTCTTGGACATGAATTTGGAAAGGTAACTACCTAAAAACAGAAATCCAAGTGAGTGGTAGTAAGATAAATCTAACTAGTTTTATCCTAATTTCCATAGGTGTAGATGACGGGTTATGTTGTGACCTTTTCACACATCACCCCATTCAAAATGGGGACCCCCTAATTTTTGCTCCATTTGGGTCTTTTGGCTTTGGTTTTGTGATTGTCTCTCTCAGTTCCTTCTATCTTTCCGGGGATGTACCCATCTTTTGGCCTAATTTGGAATTTTGGCTAAGTCTGGAGTGCATTTTTATCAGATTAGGGTTTATCCTTTAGGCTTAGTTTGAGGATAATTTAGGTGAGCAAATTTGTTAGAATATTATATTCTTCTATTGTATAATGGTCAATTATATCTACTGTAGTTGGTGGGTAGCTGGTAGGTAGACATTTAATGTCTACAGTATTTTTACTCCTCTATAAATTGTAATCTATTCTTCAAGTAATATCAAGCAATTTCTTAGCCCAAAATTGTTTCATGGTATCAGAGCAGATATGAGCCTGCCTCCCTTATGGGAGGACTCAGGATTTTGGGAGGGCATTTTTAAATCTGTAATTCGTGATTTATCACGTGAGATTTTTGTGAGTCCAGATTGAGGGTTCTTGTTTGCATTTTTCGTGAGTATTTTCATGAAAAATTTCAACCCTCCTGTTGCTTTGATCTGGGCGCACGTTTTTCAAGGGTTTCGCGTTTCTGAAAATCGTGAGAGGTTTTTGGCCTGTGTCTATTCGTGGTCAAAGTCGCTGAAAATCCTTTGTTCAGGCGCGTGATTTTTCCGCATTCTGGCCGTGCGACTTTCTGCAAGTCCGCGACAGTTTTTTGGGCGCTGTTCTTTGAAGAAAACGCACTCTGAAATTGTGTTTCGTGGATTTTTCTTGGTGTCTGCGTTTTCTTCTTTCTTCTGGGCGCGGATTGGACTTAGTCACGCGATTTTCACCTGGTTTTGACGGGATTTCGACAAGATTTTCTGGCAACGTTTTTCATCCACTTCAAGCCGCGATTTTTTGATTTATTGGACGTGTTTTTTACTTGTTCTTGGACGCGATTTCCTAAGATCTCTGGCCCACGTCTTGTGAGCTTCAAAACTCGCGCAATCTTCTATAGATTTCGAGCTTTTTTCTGCAATTCTTTTGGTCTCTAATGGTGGCCAGGGTTCTGAAATTTTCGTCTAGGGTTTTGACCCTCCTGTTCAAGGTGGAAATTTTTTTCGTTTGCAGATTCCTTCTGGGTTTTTCGAGATCTCAAATGGGTCGGTCTCAGATTTTTTTGGGCGTCTCGAAGTTCGTGCCTCAAAATTTGTGCCTCAGTTTCAGATCAAAAAAATTTTCAATTTCAGATTCCTTGTGGGTTTTTCGAAATCTCAACTGAGTTGGTCTTTGTTTTTTCTGGGTGCTTCGTTTTCTGTGCCTCAGTTTCAAATCAAAAGAAAATTTCAATTTTAGATTCCTTGTGGGTTTTTTCGAAATCTCAACTGGGTTGGTCTTCGTTTTTTCTGGGTGTTTCGTTTTCTGTGCCTCAATTTCTGTGCAGATTTGTTTTGGTGGCTAGGGTTCCAAACCCTCTGTTTTTCAGCCGACAATCGATGGCTAATTTTTGGGTTTCTGTAATTCACAACATGCGTGGGATTCCTCTCTGGTTTTTACCTTTCTTTCCAGAAAAACAATGATTTGTAATTTGGGTTTGGCAATTTTTTCCTCAAAAATCGTGGTTTGTTGCAGTCTGTTTTGGTCGCATCTCAAGTTGTTGAGGCAAACATCTGCACAACTAGCTTCTTGCAGTCTGTTCTTGGGCGTCATGCTCCTTTGCAAAAGTTTCGACGGTTTGCCGATTTATCCTCAAAATTGTGGCAGCTGTTCTCGGTGTGTCTCTAGCGATAGGGAGGAACAGTTCTATTATCCAACGTTAGGTTGGACATTTTGTGATGACTCTGGTCAACAATTCTGCAGATTCTGGGAGGGTTGGTGGCAGACTCATCTCACGTGGCAGAGTCAGTGGCAGGCTTTTGTCTCTTGTTGCAGAGCATTCTAAAGAAGGGGCAGCCTTCTCTGTTTTTTTTTGGATGGTTTTTGGTACTCTTGGTCATCAACATTTTGTAGATCCAGGGAGGGTCTTCGTAGCAGCAGAGTGTTTTGAAGAATTTGTGACCAAACGACCTGCAGATTGTATTCTGTAGGCTAGTTAGTCGATTGACCATTAAGGGAGGGTGTTAGAATATTATATTCTTCTATTGTATAATGGTCAATTATATCTATTGTAGTTGGTAGGTAGCTGGTAGGTAGACATTTAATGTCTACAGTATTTTTACTCTATAAATTGTAATCTATTCTTCAAGTAATATCAAGCAATTTCTAGCCCGAAATTGTTTCAAAATTGAAGTTTGAGCTTGGCACTGCGTTCAGGAAGCTTCATGCAGGTTCCCATTAAATTTTCATTGAATTCTGACAACTTACTATTTTTAGTAAGTACTCAATTTGGGACCTTTTTCTTAGGACTTTTGAAATTCTAACTTCTACACCACGTTTAGGACCCTTCAAAGTGCTTACCTGCAAAATTTGAGCAAATTCTGACAACTTTCTATTTTTAGCAGTTCTGGCTTCGGGAGCCATTTTTAGGGTTTGCATGTATGATTTTCTAGTGCATGTCAGGATAGTCTTTTTGGGTTTCTTGAGAACTTCGCGATGGTATAACATGCAAGTCAAGGTGATGACTTTCTATTTATAGCAAGTACCCCACATGCAAGCCAGTTTTCTGGGTTTTTTGAGATCTCTTGGGTAGTGTGACATGCAACCAAGTTCGGCAATCAGTTGATCACTTTTTTCAGGCACTTACTATTTTTAGCAGGTTCACTCCAACAGTCCCAAGTCTTCAATTTCAAGAGTATAGTTCAAAATAGAAACGAAGTTGAATGGAGGTCAGTTGAGGCACATGCAAGTGAAATTAGGGTTTCCAACTTTGGTGCCTAAAATGAGGGGTAAAACTCGAGAAAAATGAAAAACTGATGTATCCCATTGAATCAAGATCTTTTAAGGAATCTACTGGCAAAATTTGAACGCATTCTGCGTACTTACTATTTATAGTAAGTCACTTCCAGAACAGGGCTAAGAATAGCAGGTGAGCACGAAAGGAAAGTGTGAATAGGTCAGATAGGTCATGAGGACCACATTGGGAAAATTTCAAGTCAAGAGGAGTTGCAAAAGTTTGAGAATCAAGGAGTTACTAAAAATAGAAAGTGAGGGAGAGCAGGTTGAAAAATTGACTAAGTGTTCAGACAGGCTAAGAGGGAGACAGGGAAGCACATGAGGCAAAACTCAAAGCTCAAGGGGTAAAATGCGCCCAAGGTGTAAGGATGGCAAGAAATCTCTAAGGCATGGAAATGTGAAGCTCCCCCTTTGGAATGCGCCATCAACTTGAAGCTCCCCCCTTAAAATGCACCCACAACACAAAATTGGATACCTTCATATGCGCCCAAGGGGTATGAAGTGAAGAAATTTGTCTAAGGCACAAAATTGCTTGACCCCTCCTTAAATGCGCCCTCAAGGTGGCTTGAAGAAATTCTAAGTCATGAAAAACAACATGAGCCCCCCTCATATGCACCCAAGTTGAGAAGAGATGAAAGAAATTTTCTAAGGCATGAGAAATGGCAGTACACCCCCCTAAATGCGCTATCTTATGAAGGAGGCATAAGAATTTTCTAAGGCAATGAAAAGTGCTTGACCCCCATCAAAATGCGCCCAAAGCATGGATAAGCTAAACACGCCTTAAGGAAGTTGAAAAGTTTCTAAATCATAAAGTTGCTTGACCCCCTTCAATATGTGCCCATCATGGAGAAGATGAGGGGAAACATTCCAAGTTAGGGAAAGTGGAAGCAAACCCCTCGATATGCGCCCAAGATAATATGTTGGCTAAATTTTTTTTCCAAGGCAAGAAAAAATGGCATGACCCCACCTCAAATGCGCCCAAGGAGGAGAAAAGAGAAAACGCCTAGCACAAGGAGGTATGCTCAAGAGAGATAAGATGATATGCGCCCATAAGTTTAACATTTGTGATAAATATTTTGAGGTGTTAAAAGATTAAATGAACCCCTTCATGTGCGCCTATGAATAAATAAAGTTGAGAAATATTTTCTAAGGGCGAAATAAAATTTGAAAGTATTACGCCTTGGTTTGTGATTTTAAAATGGACGCCTGGCTTACAATTGATGAAATTTCTAAGGCAAAGAGAATTGTCTAAGGCTCAAATGGGGTAAAATATTTTTTAAGGCAGAGGGATAAAATAAAATGGGCCTAAGTCTTTTGAGATAATTTTTTCTGAGGCACATGATTTAATATTTTCCAAGATGTGATTTTTTAAAAAAAATGCTCCCAAGGTGAAGTACGCCTATGCCTGAAGGATGAATTTTTTCAAAATACTAATGGGGTGAAATTTTCAAATATTTGAAATAACAATTGTTGCAAATTGCCAGAGGAGGAAAAAATTCAAACTTCTGCAGAGTAGTGGAGGAGAAATTAAATGAGTCTGCTAAAATAAGCCTCCTTCTAGAAGTCGAAATATTCTTAGACTTAGTTATAAGAGCTATGAAAATTTTCATTTCTCCTCACTAGTTGCAAGTGCGAATTTAAGACTCTGAAGGTGAAGAAAATCGAAGTTGGAGAGAAGTTGCTGAAGAGAGCAAGGAAATTTCTGGGTGTTGAGGAGATATTGATATTGCAGAAGAGTATTGAGGTTTGAAGTCAAAATTTTAGTGTTGGAGCTCTTCATTTTCAAAGTTCGCCCCACTCTTTGGCAGTCTCGAGATGATATATTTTCTAAGTTAAAGTTTCTAATGCAATATCTTTTATTTTTGCAGGATGGCTGAAGTAAACAGAGGAGTGACTGCAAGAGCAAACAAGGCTGCAAATGCTAAATCCAGCAAAGCCAGTGTATCCAGTCAAGCAGTGATCAAGAAGTTGAGCAAGCCATTTCTTCTGGAGTCAAAGTTTACTTCGAATTTGGGAGAGCTGAGTGACACAAATCTTGGCTCATTCAATCTAGGAGCACTCAAAAGTCGAATGCATGGGATAGGTGACTATCCTCCGTCAGTCACAGCGCATAATATTGTGAAGAGTGGACTTTATGCAGCTGCTGGTTTTCAGCCAGCTATTCGATGTCCAGAGTTGAGCATGGAGTGCGCCAATTGCTACAGACTAGAACGGAGAACAATTGTTTCCCCTGATGGCAAATTGTTTGCCAATCTCACGCCTGAAGCCATTGGAGAGGCGTTTGGAATTCTTGCTTTTGAGGAGATGATTTACAGAACAAGAGAAAGGGCTGAAAGAATGTATGCTTCTTCTTTTGAGAGGTGTGTAGGATTGATAAATTCTGTTTGGATGCAGAAACCCAGGCCTACTCGCACCAAGCTGCCCAAACAGATAATTTCAGATGATGTAAAGCAAGAATATTGTGACCTGATTATGATGCTCAGCAGGGTGAATGGAAGTTCCCAATCATATATCTTCGAGCCGTGGATGTTCTATTTCATCAGCATTGTGTTAGAAGGCAAAGACCGTGTAGATTGGGCGAGGATGATAAGTGATAATATACATGAACAGTTTAGAAATTTGAGAAGAACAAAGACCTTTTATATGAGTTCATATGTGATATATATGCTGGCTCGAATGACAAAATACATGGGATTATCTTATAAGGAGCCGATTGGGTGTGGTCCTGAGCAGTTTAAGATTCATGAGGCTTACCCACAGTTGCACTTGAACAACACCTCTCACTAAAAAAGAGTTAATGATGCCTTCACGATGCACATAATCGGGACTCTTCAGCGGAGAACTCATCAAAGAATATCAAAGGAAGCTCAAGAGCTGATTGAGAGGTATGGATGTTGGTTTATCTAATTTTTGAAATTCACATATATAAGGCTGCAGGGGTTTTGCATCATATCCTTTCAGATTGCCAAGATACCCCACGAACAAAATATTGATGCTAGAGATATCTAGGCGGCTCCTTGCCTTTGATAGAATTCAAAAAAAGAAGAAAAAGGAGGACTAGACTTCCCTACCGTCATGGGAAATTCAGATGAAGTTTGTTTCACCTTACAAGTAGCCAAGGAAGCTAAAGATGAGTCGCAATTTTTCCACCTCTCGTACCACACTTGCAGGCAAGATTATGATCCTTACAAGAATATTAGAGTGGTGCTGACTGAGGAGTTTAGACACAGGGCACATATTGAGGATTTCTGGGCTAATGCGGTGGATGATGATGATATTAGGAGAAGGATGTTTTCCGGGATGCCTTTGAACATGATTAGAGAATGCGAGATTATTCCAGTTCTTGACCAGGTGGAGGAGGACGTGAATGTTATGCAACTTGATTATGAGACAGTGAGAAATACAACAGTTCCTCTTCCTGATTGGTCAGAACCGAAGATTATAGATTTGGACACATTATGCATTCCAGTGTTGACATTTACAAGAAATTGGGTGGAGAGGCATGAGAACATACTTAAGAGCAGGTCAATTTCTCTCACTTACAACTTGATGGGTGACCAGAGGCCATCAACAGTTTGAAAAAGGAAGCAGGCCACCCAAGCTTCAGAACCGCGAAGAGAGGAACAGGTTCAACAGATGCCTCAGAGAGTTGAGGAAGCATCACCCACACCATCACGGGCTCGCTTTCCAAGTGTACAGGAGGTCTCATTGTTTGCAAACCAAAGAAATAGATTGAATGACGAACAAGAATTGCAGGAAGCAAATCAGCCACCCCGTAGAGAGTTAGTTGGTCAAAGTGTCAATGTGCCTGGAAGAGAGAACCGGCAAGAAGAAGAGGAGACAGCCACAGATACTCGCTTCCAGCGGGAGATTGAGGCAGCTTTAGAGGATGAGCCTACTGCGGGGCAGGAGGCTCAAGTTTCAGGAGAAGATACCCAACAGATGGAGATTGATGAGCCTCATCAGAATGTTAATAGAGAAGAAGTGCATGAAGAAGAAGTGAGAGAGGAGCAGCCACTTATTGTTTGTGACCCGTAGCAGGCAGTGCCGGATTGGCTAAGGGAAAGAATGAGAAGGGATCCTATTGAGGAGATTGACCCACCGATTGAGATGGAAGAATTCCTCAGTAGAATCAATGTACCGCCAGAGAAGAAAAAGGCTAGAAAATTCTCAAAGATTTTTTTACGAATGAGGATGGTTCTCGCACACTGCATGTAGCTGTTCCCAGGATTGAGTGTGATCGAGATGATGCTGTTTTGGAAAATTATGTGGTCACCACTATGGAGTTAGGCCGCCCTACAAGGGGCTCAGATAATTGAGTATGACAACTCCTATTAGGCACTCAAGGATAGGTTGCTTCGAACCAAAGGAAAGTACAAACAATTGAAGAGGGAGCATAAGACATTGGTTGGTTACGTGCAACACTTGGCCTGTTTGTGTGGGCAGGAGAATCCAACAGTTGATCTTCTAGCGGAACTCCCAAGAGAATCAGTTAGCGGCCTGGAGGATTTGAGGAAGATGGCTCATGAGGCAGATAAGTGGGTTGGCAATGTTCGCATTGAGACAGAGAAGTTCATGGAGGATCTCGTTCATTCTTATTAGCAGGCCTCTAGCATTCTAGCGTGCATGGACACCGTTGATTAGGCCTGGAGCGAGACCCATATCTATCAGATTAAGACTGTTCTTCATTTGGAGGCTTTGATGCACATGCCCTTGCAGACTCTGGTGGAGGGAGGCGTGATACAGGAGGGTGATAGGTATGATTTCACCAGTTGGTATTCTTCGGTGGTCACGGGCCGAGGTTTCTTCAATGCAGCACAGGTGGATTCGGCTAGAGTTAGAAAGGCTATGGGAAATATTCTGGAAGGAGTCCTGAACACACTCGAGTTTATATTTGCTAGAAGACTGACTCCAGAGGAGATGACTGCAGATGGCCTAAAGAACAGATTGGGGCCTTTCTTTTCAAAGGTAAGGTCATTTGTTCAGGATGATTTTGAAAATATTTCAACCTTCTCCAACATTATTCAGAATACTCAGGATGCCTTATCGTTTGGAAAAAATCTTGTACTTGGCATGGGCAGACAGTCACGATGCTTCAATTTCAGCTCAACCATATTCCACCTATTTTAGTTCTGGAGATTGAGGCGATGTTAGCTAGATTCATCGAATTCACAGTCAAAGAGAAGGAGAATGGAAACACCTTGTTGGATGATAACCTTCTAGAAGATGATGGTGGGCATTAATTACTCATTATGATTTCAGGAGAGAGTGGGAATCTTTTGCTCATTTATTACCCCACTCCTCTTTGTGGTAGTTTTTAGGGAAGAATCTTGATTAGGGCTTATGTGGCTCGATCTGAGCCCTTCATTGTAATTCAATCTGAGCCATCCATTGGATTTGGCCATCTATAAAAGGGGCATCCCCCCTCGTTTGTACATTATTAGAAGATAGGAACACAAGAGATAGAGCATAGAGAGATAGCATAGCATAGATTAATAGATTCGTAGCATAGCATAGATTGAAGAGGAAGGAAATTTTTCAAATTACATGCTTTGTAAGAATTTGTTGTGAACACTCCTATAATAAAAAGAGTTATCAATGCTTGTGGGTAGCTAGCAAGATTTCTTCGTCCTTCCAATTTGCTTAGAATCTTGAAGTAGAGTTTAGAGTAGAATAAATTTCATTTCATGCACGTAGATAGTTGTGGAATGTGGTGGTTGAATTAAGCAAGCTTCGTTAATCCATACCACTAGTGGGCTCATTGATGGTGAGTTTGCCTTGCGTCAATTATGATTTATATGTTGGTATGCGTCGTTGTGATGGTATCTTCATGTTAAGTTGTGATCTGAATACCTCTAGTTACTCGTTTGAAGATTGCACCAGTTCTGTGGAAGCTGTCCAAGGTGAGGCAAAGCAGAGCTTGGTTGAAGTTTGTGAAATTTGATCTCCACGTCCCGTGCCTAGGAGTAGATTATAGCATTTTCTAATCCCTACAGGCATTCAAATTCCGCACTTTCGGGTTAGTTTAGGAAAATTGAACTTTATTGATAAATCTTCTGAATCTTTGAAAACCCCTTTTCTCTGGAGTGAACAATTGCGTAAGTCCCCTTGAAATACCAGCAAATCACATTGAGCCAACTGAGTCTACGTCCGTTGCATAAAGGAACCTTGGAGTTGAATGCATGATCTTTCTTGCAATCTTAGCATGCAGGAGATTTTGATCAAGAGGGGATAGAGTGACTGTTGGGAACTTTATTCTGTGTTGGTGCAATTATAAAACACCCGTCAACAGGTTACACTTACAATTTTTGAACTTTTTAATGACAACTTTGGCATGTTTAGTTTGTGATCCAAATATAGCATTCTTAAGTTGCCAAAAACTCCACACCTAAAGCAATAATGTAGAAGCTTGAGATTAGTCATTTAAAAAATGGAACCAAGGTCAGATATCCCCTTTTGAATTGATTGGGCTCTTTTGTTTGTGGTGGCAGGATCATCAACATAAACAACTAGTATCACTATGTCATCACCAATGATTTGTATATAGATATTTGGGTTGGAATGTCTTCTTTTTAATCTCGAGTCTTAAAGGTGGTGATCAATTCTTATATACCAAGCTCTAGGAACATGCTTAGGTCTGTACAAAGACTTAACCAACCTACTAACCAAATGTTATTTTCTTGAAATTTGGCACCCTTGTGGCTATACCATGTAGACCTCATCTGCTAAATCTATGTATGAGAAGGAATTTTTGATGTCCATTTGATAGGCTTTCCATCCAAACTAAGTAGCAATAGAGATTACTTGTTGAAAGGGTTACCATATTAGCAGTAGGGGCAAATATCTTCTTATATTCCACCCTTCCCTGTTATGCATATCCTTTTTACTTTTCAAAGAGTCATTTGATTTACATTTGACTCTATACTCCCATTTGTGACCAATGGGCTTCTTCCCTTGGTTTAATTCATACAATACCCAAGTCTTATTCTGCATCAATGCTTGAATTTTCACCTTCATGGCAGTTCCAAGAAGGTTTGCTCTTGGCTTCACCATATGTTCAGGGTTTGATACTTGCAAAATAATTGACATAAGAGCAAAATTGACCTGCTCACCACTCTGCACAAGTTGTCTTTCCTGATCATGTAGACTGAGCTTTCATTGATTTTGGCATTTCATCTTCTTGAACATCCCTTAGTGTTGTGTCATACCACATTGGTCTTCTATGCTTGTTTTCTTGGGCTTGCTTTAAGGGCTGGGTATCACCATGTTCATCATCCACTTATTCATCCTCCCAAACGTCATACAAACTATTGTAATGCTGTTTCGGTTTATTGTGTTGGCCTTCTTTTGGGTTTTGAATGCTATCATGAAAACTCCACCCCTTCAATGTTCCCAGCTCTATGCTTTGTTCTAAGCCTTCCTCTTCAAGCTAGATTTTTCAGTAGCAGCTTCCCAGACAAGACTATTTGTAGATTTGCCATCATTTGAGAAGAAAGACATCTTCTCATTTGCAATCACATCTCTAATTAGCACAATCTTATTCATAGAGACATCAAGCAACATGTATGCCTTTATGCCTTTGATTGCTTAGTATAGCCAACAAACATATACTTTTTACTTTTTGTGTGTGATTTTCTTTTTTTTGGCTTGGAATTTGTGCAAAAGCAACATAACTGAAATTATGCAAAGTATTTACATTAGTCTCCTTCTTGACCATGCTTCCTTAGGAATGATATTCTGCAATTCCTTAAAGGAATTTGGTCAAGGATGTAAACAACTATATCAATAGCTTCCTCTTAGTGACAATGTGGTACTTTTGGTTATGCATTGTGCACCTTGCTCTCTCCATAAATATCCTATCACTCCATTCCACAATTTCTCTTGGAGAATTCCTTAAATTGATTAGAGGCAAACACTTGTCCATTATCTGACCTCATTGACTTGATAGGTCTATGTACTTGCTTTTCAACTAGGGCTTTGAATTCTAGGAAATGAGTGGAACATTTAGACTTCTTTTTCGAAAAGTAGATCCCCATACTTGTATTTAGGCACAATGAGTGTCTTCATTGGGCGCCCCACAAATCAGCATGAATCAAGTCCAAGATTCTTATGGCTCACAATGCTTCATTGGGCCCACAAATCAGCACGAATCAAGTCCAAGATTCATATGGCTCACAATGCTTCATTGGGCCCACAAATCAGCATGAATCAAGTCCAAGGCTCCTATGGCTCGCAATGCTTTATTGGTTGTTGATTCTGTTTTCCCATTTGGCATCGTATACACACATCTTAACATTCGTATATGGATGGAAGTCCATTCACCATATCAGACTTTCTTAGTAGAGACAAATACTGATAATTCAAGCGCCCATACCTTTCATGCCAAAATATACTGCTACACCATTGCTAGTGCATGTGACTCTTAACATTTTGGGAGCAACAAACTCGTACAATTGCTTCTCACTAGTATCAACAACAATCACCTTGTCATTGTGGAAAGTGTTGACCATACATTTGATGCCTTGAAAGTTGAAAGAAAGAGCAGGATTCTTAGTTATTTTATTGATAGAAATAAGATTGTTGTTTATGCCAGGAACAAACCACACATTCTTGAATCTATAGAGTCTAGACAACAATTTAACCTGTTCATTGTGACACAAACATCACTGCACGCTTCAACAAAATGGGTCCACACATCTCTGTGATAGAATAACTTATACTGTTGTCCTCAGTAAAAGATACATATCAATCTTTGTGGCGTGTATTGTGTTGAAGATGCACCTGGATTGAAATACCTAGTTGTTGACTCCATAAATTGTTCATGAGATGCTAATGTCAATCCATCTTTGGTTTCTGGCTTATTCACTTCACGCCCCTTACTTTCATCAACATTTGGATATTTTGATCTCTTCTGGTCACTTTATCTCTTAGGGCAATTTTTTTGAAAGTGCCTAGGATCATTACAATAAAAACACTTTCCTCTTGATCCTCTAAATGTCCTTCTGCCTCTTGATGAGTCATTTTATGCACTTATAGTGTTCTATCTGCCTTAGTGTCTCATTTGTGAACTAAGTACACTTTTTGTAGATTTTGAAGTTGACACTTATGCCTTATCCCGTCTGCTCTCCTTTTGCTAGAGAAATTTAGATACCTCTTCAAAATCAAGTGTTTGTGTCATTGCAATGAAGGGTAAGGATTCAAAAAATGAATAATATGGTGATGGTAAGCTGCATAAAACCAAAGCTACCACATTATCATAATCCACCAGAATTCAAATTGCAGATAGTTTATCACTTTCATCCTTATAATGCAACAAGTATTCTAAGATAGATCTGCCCTTCTACAATTTAGAAGAAAACAGTTAGTGCTTAAAATACAAGGCCTGACTAGCCTTTGATGTGTGGTATTTGGTTTTTGGATTCTCCCAAAGCGTAGGTGCAGTGGCATTTCAAACTTTCAGAATCAATGAATCTATGACAGGCAACTTCAAAAGCATTAAAACTTCCTTATGCCACATCATAGTCTTCTGGGTCATGATATGTTCTTTATTTTTTCAACATGATCTCACTTTTGAGATTTGGGGAAAAGAAATATTTAAAACACATTGCTAGACTCTAGGTTGATAGAAACAATTAAATTGGTCTGTGTTTTACATGCTATAGAAAAATAAACTCTACAGGTCAAATTGGATTGATGTTAGACACAACTTGGTAACGTTGCATTGGAAAACTATTTCTTGGTCAAAAGATACTAATTCTTTTATCCTGTGAAATCACAACAAATGTAGAGGAGGCTGTCTTAAACTGGTTCTCCAGCCTCAACTGATCTCTTCATTCACATGCATCAGGAAGATCTAAGATTCAAAATACAAGTTGTCCACCATTACCTTTTGCTATGCACTGCTGGCACCGGTCTTCTCACAGTACCTTAACTCTCAAAATGCCTAGCCACTGGCACACAAATAATCAAATGCCCACATATCTACCAAACTTAGGCCTACTGCATGCCTGATATGGAATAGAAGGCATCGGCCATTTTTCTGGTCTCTTTGCCAACAGCTGTGTGGGGCAAAGAAGCTCATTCTCTCTGACAGGTAGCTCATCATGGTGGCAGCCAAGAATGAGAACCTCATAGGTTTATTGGGCTGCTCATTGGGGCTGAATTTAAATTTTAGGCTCATGCCCATCAAGGATTTCATAAAGGTTTCTTCCAGGTACCTGATATTATTGAGGCCTCTCTGTTTGGTGACATTGCAGCTGTGATTTGACAGGCACAAATGCTTCCAGAGAAGACGCTGTTCTGACTTTAGCAGCATACATGCAATTATAATTTGTCCACCAGAATGTCATCTATCTTCATCCTTATTCAAATTTTATACGACTGGAAAGTTTAGCTCTGATACCAAATTTGAGCGATTGATTTTTAGCAGAAACAAAGCCACAAAACAAGCAATACAATTGCATTGTAATTGTGTGGTGTGCCTATTAGATAGTCTTACAAAGGGAAACGAAGTTGGCTATCCATGCAACAACCTACACAACTAACAAAAAAAGAAATCTCAACAAGTCGCTAACAAAGTTATTTATCTGAGTGCCAGTTGAAACCACCAACTCAATATATAATATATCAAATGCTAATATATCTAACATAATTAACAATTTGGTGTTCCCAGTTTATATGTAAGTGTCATATTGAGAATATAATTTTCGCATTTCTGTATTTGTGCTTTGATTATAAACATAAATTTTCAGCTATAATTCTGTCAGGGAAACTGCAAGCTTATCTTGGACCTGTTTTTTAATAATTTGTTGTGGTTTGTGTTCAGAAATGCTTTTGCCTGGTGATTTTGTATTTACAAATGTAAATTTATATTTTCCCTTCCATCCTTTTCAGCTGAATAGTAATCTTGCGACTGTCCAGGGAAACACCAGTGAAAAGCAAGTGCAAGCAAAGTAAGTAGTGTACTGTTTCATTGCATGCGTGTATAGTATTTGTTTGCATTTGTTCATAGTTTCAGCTGTAGATAATGAGCACCCAATGTTTTTGATCTTTTGACATCCATTAGCTGTGGGATTGTATCTGATCTTTATCGGTAAAAGCAAATATTTTTTTTTTCCTTTTTCAATGGAAATTCTCATTTTGTAGCTTTTGAATTTTGGATGCCATTAGTTCTTCACAGGAACACAAACTAGTGGATAATGTAGCACTGATCTTGTTTTATGTAATTGGTTAACCATTTAGGCGCTTGTTTTTTATAGAGTCTGCTTGGAGTTTAGTGTTTGTTATGCCTTAATTTCATGAAGTATTATCTACATTTAATATGGTACATAGTTGATCTGAATTGTTCTTTGATAAGGTCAACATATATGAACTTAACAGTTCGATGGAAATTATTTCCAGTTTTTTTAAAGGACACACCTGATTGTTGAGTAATTACCATACACACATGATTTTAGGCTAGTCAAAGTCATTAATCTAGGATGTTGCATCTTGAAAATCTATTCTGATATGAGTAATCGTAAATTAACAAAAAATGTTGGGATGATAGGTTGGGGTGCTCTTGTATGAGTTTTAGGCAAGGAAGCACACTGATACCTTGAAGTAGATTCTATGAGTGAAGTTATCATACAACTTGTGCTTATGATTATCCAAGGAGATGCGGTAA
Organism: Sequoia sempervirens; assembly: GCA_007258455.2. Lineage (NCBI taxonomy): Eukaryota > Viridiplantae > Streptophyta > Pinopsida > Cupressales > Cupressaceae > Sequoia > Sequoia sempervirens. Next base: position 15,341,738 of record VDFB02000013.1, on the reverse strand, counting down.
TTCATATAAAAACTTATTGCGATTTTAATTATAACTGTCCTTGACAATTGGCAAGTTTTGGCAGAATATGTTGAATCTTGTTGAAGGCCATTGTGCTTCCTTAATCTCTTTTCCCTTGGGTTGATCTTTTGAATGGATGGATCATTTATTTATGCTCTTTCATATCCTTTCTGATAGAACTATACCTTGTATGTTCCAACTCATTTCAAAAACTAGTGCGCATGTCCCTGCAATCGTGACGAAACCACCACTTCGTGCAAACTGGTGGTTTTGAAACTGCCCTCCTCTTGAAACTGGTGGTTTCAAAAGCGCCCCCTGTTGTAGCTGCCAATTTCGTGCTGCTAGTTCTTAGTGTGTGTTTCTATGCCTGAAAATTCTGAAATGACTCCATCTGCTGAATTATCATATTTTCCTAGATCCTTACAGATCACTTTTCTAATATATGTTATTTTATGTTTGCAAATATTAAAGTAGTTTTTAATCAATGTGATTGATTATTTTCTCGAACAAATATTGTTGCCATTTATTAATTGCTTAAACAATTCATATATTTCTTTGTCATAAACAAAGTAATATCTTACAAATTTAAAAGAAACCTCTGAATGATGACAAATTGTTTACCTCTTTGCAATTAAATTGTACATATATCATACTTGCATTTGTTTGGACAATGAATGGTTTGCTGCAAGTTAGGAAGAACAAGAATTGGTGCACGGTTGATTTTATATTTCAACAAATGGAAAGCATCATCATGTTCCTCATTGATTGAATTCCACTGTACCCTCACCAACTTCAGTTTTTAACTTGAGCCGATTGAAATCCAACTCAAGCATCTGCTTATAACAGAATTAAATAAATTGGGTTCAGTGGTGTCCTGTCAACTTGGGGACTTAGGCTTGTGAGTGTGTCATGACAAAATATATGCAAAAGAGATGCAGGTTTTGTTTTAAGTACATATATTGAATGCAACTTTACTTTGGGGAACCCAACTTATAAAATATCTAAGAACAACATTGCCCAAAAGACCAAATCTGGAATCAACCCAAAGTACTAACTCTTGAAATTAATATATTCAGAGAATAACAAAGCAACCTGTAACCAAAACATTATCCAACTCACAGTGATAATAGTACTGAAAAATGAACTCTGCAACTTCTAATTGAAACTCCATTTAACTTGTGGCAACAACAGCTTCTATAGTTGTAAATACTTTAAGCAATATAATTGTGCATAAAGGAAATGCTGCATACAATATATCTTACACCACACAACAAATAAATAGAATATAAATGAAAACAAAAATAAGTCAGAGAAAGGTTACTGACAGCATTGCTGCAGGTAAATTTCCTCTTCACAAGTATGTACTAAAAAGTTGTTCTCTATATATTAAATTCATGCAGTTTTATTGTGTCTGAAGTGCACTTTTCACTATTCTCTCCTTATGATTCTATTCTGTCCATTTTTCCCTCTCATCGGTCATATTTGTAGGAGAAACCATAAAATAATGAATATAGTAATAATAGGCTTAGCTGCTTTATTCTTTTGGCACTTGCCAAGGGCAACCATAGGAAAGAAATAGTAATAACAATAACTCTTTATAAGATAGGATTGATGGACTGATGCCTTAAGCTTAGGAACAACCTTTTGGATCTGTTTTGCCAGACTGGAGATAGCTGGGATGAACGTTGGCTGTGTCAGATGTCATGTTGTCCTGTGACAGCTGTATGTTACTTTCTGTAGGCTGCAAGTCATCCAAAATTTGCCAATTGAAAATGGTTCCCCAAAGTTGGATTGGCTCTTGTAAAAAATGATTCCTTACTTGCAGCAAGCTGCAAATTAGATGATAGTGAGACACAGTCCTTGTACAAGTAAACATAAATAGACAGTCCTTACTTGAAGCATAAATAGAAATGAAATCTGGTAGCCTAAGGATGAAACCTTACCATCTGATGCAACGGCATGCAAAGGAGTTGTTATTGTGGAAAATGATGAAATGGACTTCCTCATATACTAAATATCTCCAATAAAGCTCCTTGTTTTTGAAGCAATTTTTGGTGTGGGCCAATTGGTGATGGTCTTAACTTTTGTTGAATCAACTTTTAGTTCTCTTTGTCCAACCACATACCCCAAAGAGACTAGTGATGGCTTTGTGAAATCACATTTCTTTATTTTGCGTGACAACTATTTTTTTCAATTGCTCCATCTCACTGCAACAGGAAAGCTTCAGTGCTGAACGGGCTTTGTGGGCAATGAAACTTTGTTTGAGGTTGGTTGCTGGGCTTTCTGTGGGGGCTGGTCTTCGTTTGGGAGTGCAGAGGATGGAGATTGGGGGGGTTCTTTGGCTTTTCTGGTTCCATAACTGGTGGTGGTGTAAGATGATCCACAAGAATGACTGGTTGTTTGTGTTTTCTTTTGTCTGGATGTTGATTCTGTAATTGTTGCTGGTTTTTGTTTGCTGGGAGTTTCCTCCATATTTTCAAGGAGTATTGTAGTCTGTTTTGTCACCTTATTTTTAAGTAGGGGCTTTGAAAGCCTTGGCTGTACTATTGGCTAGCCTTTTGGCTTTTAAGTTGAAATCAATTTTCTTTTCAAAGAGTTGATATAAAAGGATGAGCGGCTCTACTCAACTATTTTCTTTCAAAATTTGTGGAAGACCTTAATACATCTTCTATCAATCTCATTGATTTAGGTGGATAAACCAAATGAAGTATGAACCATTGAAAGAGACGTCATTTTATTTTGAAGGTTGTCTTCCACACAAACTTCTCCATAGGAACTTGATGGTACCTAAATTTGAGATACAACATTGTAATATATAGTCCTGGTTTGCTGCATATATCCCCCTGGTCTTACTTTGATACGGATCCGGTGCGAGGTTTTGGTTCGGTTCAATACTGGTCCAGACAGGGTCAGGCCCACAGTCTGTGGGTTTGATCCTATTGAACCAACATCGAACCCGCTAGTTACCTTTGTGCAACCCAACGAGCGATTCACTGCATCATGTTTTAATATGGATTTTGCATAGTCATAAGTCTTCAATGTATGAGGAATTACCATCATTGCATAGTCATAAGTCTTCAATGTATGAGGAATTACCATCATTGCGGAAGAAGACTATATGCGGTCCTTCACTTGTTGATGGAGTGTGAAATCAGAAACCTCATTTGGCTGGGCCAGTGGAAAATGTTTAATGGGCGATCGTTGTTGAACCGTTCGAGGAGATGGAAGCTTTGAGTCGCCCAATCTATCGCTAACTCTATCGGCCTTGCACCTAACTATGTTGCTGCCATCGCCAGAGTTTAACATAATATACTGGTATATTTAAATTTTAATAATTTATATTTAATACACTTTTAAACTTTATTTAAATTTTAATATTTTTACTCTAATATGATCTTTAATATTTAATAAGATATGGGAATAATGTTTATATTATTATATTATATTAAAATATTATCAATATTTAATATGTATATATTATATTATTAATTTATATATTTATATATTATAATATTTATTAATAATTTAAATTTTTTAATAAAACGAATTCTAAATATTTTGAATATTAATTAAAGTTATTAATAATTAATGCTAATTAATTTTTAAATATATTAATACAAATATGAATATTAATAAAAGTTATAATTATAATTATATTAATATTAATACATATTAAATTTATTTATTATCTATAATATATTTTTTTAATATTTCAATCTTATTAATATATTTTTTATTTTATTATATTTATTTATTATTTATTAAAAAACTCATATATATAATTTTTATATGTTTTTGTATTAGCGAACCCAAAACAAACCCAATCCCCCAAACACGTGAACCGAACCCTCGAACTCGTGAACTGAACCCTTGAACCCAAAACCGAAACCGAACTGGTAACTTAGTATTAAAGTAATATTGTAATATTTAATGGTGATCTTAGTCGTTTATTTTACTTCCAGTTAATTTAGTTTGCTTCGATTAGTTTTAGCAACTTCTTTTATTTCTTTAGATATTGACTACTTCTTTTCTAGAAACATCGTTTGTAATCTATTATTTAAGGAGTATTCCTCTCCTTTGTTTAATAACGATAATCAATGACCATTTCATGGTATTGGAGCTTTAGGTTCTTTTTTACGAATTTTTGGACAATAAAATTCTGAGTATTTTGCTAAGAAATTTTGAAATTTTTTAGAAGTTTTTGCTCAATTTTTTAATAAAAATCGTGGGTTTTCTCAACTATTAAAAACCGCAAGGAACTTTTTATGAGAATTGAGAGGTTATTTTTTTGTGCAATAAAATTTGTGGCCTTTTACCTTAAGAAATTTTGAAAATTTTTTAGAAGTTTTTTGATTGATTTTTTTAATAAAAAATCGTGGGGATTTTTTGCTTGTAAAAATTGTAGCTGGTTTTTTGAAAAATTTATGTGTTTTCTTTCTAAAAAAGGCGGGTTTTATCAGTGAAAAAAAATCACGGATCTGTTGCTGGAGGGATTGCGAGGGTTTGTGCAGCAAAATCACGTTTGTGTCTAGCACGAATTTGAGGCAGTGTCTGATGATTCTTTTTGGCGAGTGGTTTTCTTCCTCTGCATTTTTTTTCTTCACGATCTCAGTGATTTTTGAGTCGCAACTTGCATAAATCATGACTGTTATTTTTGCAGCAAAAATGTGGGTTCTTTTCCTACATGTGTTTTCTTGAGTTCAAGGGTTCTGATGAGCACATGGTTATATTGAGAGGGGGGAGGGTGAATCAGTATAACGACAATTTTTTACTTTTTCAAACTTAATACCACATTTAAAACTTGATCAATAACAATAACATCATTTACTCAACATCAATAATCATGCACATGAGAAGAACATGATAACACACAATATTTACGTGGAAACCCTTATGAGAGAAAACCATGGCAAAAATATTGCTTTTATTAAACTTCTTTTTACAAATTCTAGAGGCACCAACCCCTCATTCAATTTGTGAGCACCAACCCATTGGAAGCACCGAATCCCACCTTTAATTTGTGAGCACCAACCCACTGGAAGCACCAACTCCCACCTTTGAATTTGTAGGCACAACCTACTAGAGGCACCAACCCCTCAGTTTGTAGGCACCAATCTATTGGAGGTACCAACCCCCACAACTAAGCATCAACTTGGCTAGAGACACCAATCACTCATTTAGGAAGCCCCAACTTCCACAACAAAACAAGATTCCACCCTTAATATGTTGCTTCTTCAACGGATGATGGACATTATGATTCCTTCACCAAATCTGTATAAACTCCTCTTCATTAATGCTTCACAAATTTGCATAAATTCTTCTTTATAAATACTTCACAAATTTGCATTATATCTGCTCATAATTCTTTTAATAGATCTGTACATAAGCTCTCATAAGTCTTCTTATCATTTTGCCATAAATTCTTCATATAAATCTGCCTTTTAACTTTTCATGAATCCATTTTAAATTCTAAGTGTATTCTTCTTAAAAGTCTGCTCTTGGATCTGCTGGTGTATTTATGATATCGCACTTCTTCAACCCACACCACACTACATCAAATGCAAGTCACAAACTTCATATATATCTCTTCATACCTTGATGAATTGTGATGTCCTTTCCAAAGGATGATATCTTTTCAACCAATTGTATCTCTTGATAAACAAAGTACCTTTTTCTTAATAAATCGCTTCCACCTTTTAATAACTTTATTAATTTTCTGTCTTTCCTTTTACTAATGTGGATCACTGCTTTTCATTTCATTGTTAATAATACTAATCACTGCCTCTTCATTTATTATTTATCTTCTTAATAAAATAATCACTGCAGTGATCATAATAAAAGGTAGTTAACATAAAGGTCTTCTTAATAAAATAATCGCCTTCCTCTATCAATCACATAGTGCTGCCTTCAATATCTTCAATATAATTGATTCTAAACTTCAATATTTGTGATTATGTTTAACTAACACCAGATCGACTTCTACTCATATGATTACTGGTCAGCCAACATCATTCCTTCAACGATTTATCTTCATTTTGACTGTTGTCTGCAACATTCACTTCTCCAAGTCTCTATATTTTTCATCTTGAACTAGAATGTAAAATACTTGGCCTGCACCTAGAATTTATCTTCATGGTATAATCCAGTGTGAGTAACACATATCCTATATGATCTTCAAACATCTCTTTTATCTTCCTTGGAGAATCGACTACTTTGAAGAGTTGACCATATAAGAAATCAATTATTCAATTATCTATTTAGTTGTTGTTATTAGATAATCGGCTAATGAACATCTTTAATAGATGTCAACACTGTTCTTTATTGGCCTGCAAGATCATATTTTATTGCTGCTTTTAATGATCTTAATCACTGCTTCTTTTTACTCACTTCTTCACGCAATCTTAAATGTTTCCTTCATATGCTGTTTTACAATAGATGAATTTGTAAGATAGATCTTGATCAAGCGAATGATGTTTAGTGCTCTATGTAATATTGCATTCTTGGAATATTGTAAACATATCAACATATCCATCGTAGAAACGAGATCATGCTTCCAAACATGTGATTCTTGCTTTGTCAATAGAATTCTCCTTTGATATCAATGACAACATTCTAACAATCTCTTATATGCCTTTGACATCAATGATCAATGACAATATTTCTAATAGGTTTGTGGGCGCCTATGTATGCACAAAAAGCCGCGGGTTTTCTTACATTTTTTCCTCCATAAAGATCACGTTTTTTCCATAGCATTGGGTCTTTTTCTTCACGTGATTTCTGTGTCTAAAATTTTGAAATTCATGGCTCTTGAAGAAAAATTGTGCCCTGTAGCAGCAACGCCTAGGGTTTTATACCTGGCTATTTTCTATGTTGCAATTTTTTTCTTGATTTTTGGACAAAATCGTGGGTTTATGAGCCTTTATTTTTTGACGATTTAAAAAAAAAATTGTGGGATTTGTGTTCATTGATCACCTCGAGATTCATTTCATGCCAGCTAATTACCTCGTTTTTTGTGCCTTTAGAAAATGGGAGGAATGGCGTCTTTGACCAACATCATGTTGGAAAGCAGCTAGAGGTTCAATGGTAAAAACTACAATACTTGGAAGTAGAGGATGCTCACTATTTTCAAGTACTGGTATCTAGATTCGATTGTTCTCGGTACAAAAGCATGTCCCACAATTGCGGGAAAGGACTAGGACAAATATGATGGCAGTAATCGAGAGGTAGTTATGCTTCTCAAGTTATCAATCATTGATGAGATGCTTCCAAAAATACCATTAGGCAAGATTGCTCCAGAGATCTGGAAACACTTGAAGGATCTGCACGAAACCTCAGACAAGGGCATAGCTTTCTTCCTTAAAAACATGCTGTTCTCCATTATGATGGATGACAAGATGTCTTTGCAAGATCATCTCATGAAGATCAAAGACATTCGTGATCAATTGGAGGCCATTGGTTGCAAGATGGAAGAAGAGGATATGTGGCGATCACACTGAAAAGCTTACCATGATCCTATGAGCACTTCATCGAAACTCTCAACATTACCTCCACCAATGTTGACCTGAAGTTTGATGACCTGTGCAACAAGCTCTTGCAGGAGGATAGGTGGAAGAAGTAGTTTGGGAGCAGAAGCGACACACACAGTGTTGAATAGGCTTTTACTGCCAAAGACAATGGCAAAGGCAAGCCCACTTAGTAGAAAGGACAAGGCAGATTTGAGGATAGCTCAAAGAATTCTATCACATGTCATTACTATGGTAAGCTTGGCCATATGAAGAAACATTGTAGGAAGTGGTTGGCTGATCAGAAATCCAACTAGAAAGGGTCTCAATAGAAGGCCCATGTAATGTCCCCTTCTCATTAGTGATCAACTCAGTTGCTCATCAACCTATTCCGAGGCCCGTAAGCTCGTTGAGGTAAAATTAGGGTTTCCTTGTTTGGAGGTTTGAGGCATTTCTGGGTGTTTACTATTTATAGTAAATACTATTTTTGGCAGTGGTCCTGTTGGTAGTGCTTTAGTATGTTTCTATTATTGTTGGAGCAGTTGGTAATTTTGGTGCAGCTTTCAAAATGCAGTATTTGTTGGCAATTATTTAATAAAAGGCAATTAATTTTATGTTTCCTTGTTGACCCCTTGGCCTAGGAAGATAACCTCAAGTTGTGTTTAAAGGGTGGACTTGAAGGGGGATGCCCTCATAAAGGAAAAATTAAATATTTAATGAAGTTTTAATTGCCATGAAGTTGGATGCCTTTTTGAGAAGGAATTAATAACTTTGGAAATTTTAAAAGTCTCAAATGTGACTTTTGGCTTACCATGAGGGAAATTTGAAGAGTCATCTCTTTCTCTTTAAAAATGTAGCTTTGCTCCAACATTTGGTATCCATTGTTAATTGCTAAAGTTATGCTGTCGAAATGACATTGTGATTATTTCTTCGAGGGATGCTTACCTCCTAGATTCCAATCAATTTCGTGTTTGAGAGACAACACCTAATTGGTTTTTATTGCTGCTTCTCATTCAGACTAGCAGATGGAGCTCAATTGTTGAAGATTTTGGAGTTTTTCCTTGATGTTGTTGATATTACCTAAGTCACCGCAATTCGAATTCGGCAACATTGAAATTCGGATGAAGTTCGACAAGGAAAAAATTCGAAAAGTAAAAAATTCGGATTAAATTCGCCTTATATAATTTTGATTTTTTTAAAATATAAGTAATATACTTAAAATAATTAAAAAATAATATTAATATACTAATATGTTTAAATATATTAATAAAACTAAATAAATAATAAATATATTTAAAAATATAATTTAAAATTTAAATATTATTAATATATAAATAATAATAAACACAAAGTAAAATAAATAATAAATATGTTTAAATATATAATTTAAATTTTAAATATTATTGATAAATATTATTAATATATAAATAATAAATTAATATAGTAAAAGTTTACTTATTTATTTTAAAATATTAAATTTTAACATTGCGAATAAAAATAAAAATAAATCACAAATGAACATTAAATTAAATTTTAGGTTTTTCACAAAAGGCTTTTAATTTTGTAATTAAATTTTAGGCTTTTCACGAAAGCCCTTTCCATTCTACTCGACGAAGCCATGGGCGTGCTTGATGCGAAGTCTAAGAAAACTGTAGAGGATGCCTTGGACCAGATGGTGAAGTCCAGGACGCACAGGCTTTCCATTATCGCCATCATCGACGACGGAAAAGTGGTCAAACAGGGCTCCCACAAGCACAGTCACAATCGGGGTTTCATTATTGACGGAGGCCATCTGCCATCACAGCAGCTCCATTTTTCTAAATATGTTTCATTTAAAAAACCTATGCCATTTAGGCAAGCGAATATAGGCGAATCTGAACAAATTTTTAACCCTGTTTTGAAGTTCGCCGAATTTCGAACCTCATGGTTGAAATTCGGCGAATCACGGTGACTTAGGATATTACTACAGCTGAAAGTGTTTTTTGTTAACACTTTTTGAGCAAATTAAATATCATTCTGGGTATGTTTGCAAAGTGGTTCTAGACCCAAGGCGACCCCTTCCACAAGAGATTGGAATTTATTTCCAAGTCTTTGATTTTATATTGCAAAATCGCCCTAGCTTGGGGTACCATTCAAGGAGCATTGGATTTCGAGCCAATAAATTAATGCTGGTCTTTTGTGGCTGTTTCTTCATCTTGGTTTGGGCGCCCATCCTCCAGTTGACCATTGCATTTGATTTCATTCAAATTGGAGGTAATTTGATGAAGTTATGAGCATTTCATGGTGTTTTCTGTTTGCTTGATAAGAATTTCCAGAACTCAGATTTTTATATCAGATTGCATTAGTTTTCTGTTTTTGGCCTTTACTTCATCATTTGAGGGATAAACATTGTAAAGCATTCATTATTTACATCTTAGCATTATTCTCTATCATTGTAATACTTGTATTTGCAGATTCCTTGATTGTAAGGTTGAGATTTAGTAGTACTAATCCAACCATTGTTATTGCTGCAATTACTTGTTATAATTTCACATTAAGTACCCCTGGATGGTTTACCGCCAGTGTGGAGAATGAATGTAATCTCTCTTGTACCCATTGTAAAGTATTGAATTCCCACTCATGAGTGGATGCCCGCCGCAGCGGATGAATTAGCTAGTTTGAAAATTCTATGGCTGGTTATCCGCCTAAGTTTCTTTAAATTTGTAATAAGTACTCCACCATATGTTAGCACATCGCCTTCAAAGGATCTTGAGTGCACATTCTTGGCGTTGAGTTTATCTTTAGTTTCCAGTTGTATTCAATTTCTGTATCAAGTTTTAGATCCTAGGGATCCTCTAACCATATGCCCGCCCCTCTTCCTTAAGTGGTTTTAGGGCGCATTCTTGGTTAGAGTTGCTTTGATAGAGTTTGGGTTTGGAGCTAATGCTAATCAAGTTGGCCAAGTGTTGGTGTTTGTGTAAAAACTGTGGCAAAAAATTGGTTAGCATATTTCAGCCCATGTGTGTAGAGCATCTTGGTATTCATGGCCAAAACACCAGTAGATCATGTGTAAACTTGGTGTAGTTAGGAGAATATGATCATTAAGGGAGGGTATTAAAGTAATATTGTAATATTTAATGGTCATCTTAGTCATTTAGTTTACTTTTAGTTAATTTAGTTTGCTTCAATTAGTTTTAGCAACTTCTTTTATTTCTTTAGTTGTTGACTGTTTCTTTTTAGAAAACATCATTTGTAATCTTTTATTTAAGGCGTATTCCTTTCCTTTGTTTAATAACGATAATCAATTACCATTTCAAATAGGTCATCATCAATGAATAGGAGAACAAATGTGTTCTTGGTGGTGATCTTGTTCAATGCCGTATAATCTATGCACATCCTCCAAGAATGATCCTTCTCACTATGACAATGGGTGATCCACATGGTGAAGCATTTGGGTTGGTGTCCACTTGTTCTAAAAATTGTTGAAGTTGTGTATTTACTTAATTAGTCTTCAAAAGTGATTGTGTGTATAAGCCAATGTTTGGCAAAGGATATTTTGACAACAAATGAATCTCATATGCTATCTCCTTTTGAGGTGGCAAATCCCTAGGAATTTGTAACATTTATTGAAAAAACATTACAATTCATTTGAAAATTTCAATCCTTTGTGAGGACAAGCATTCCCTAGAGACATATAGTTGAGGTTTCCATCCTATTTATGAGAATGGGAACTTCTTGAGGGAGTAGTGTTAGAATTATTGTCATTGATGTCAAAGGCACTTAGGTGTTTGATTGTGTAGATTGATGGCAAGTTCATCATGATGCAATTTATTGATCAAAAAAGATATAATCAAGGGCATTACAGAGCAGATCTAACATCACATGGCATAATAAAAATCATATCAACGGCAGATTTAACCTCCCTCTACTTTGGTGGCTCTATTGTGTTAAAGAAAGTCAAATTAAATTGGTTTTAATTTGGGCTGGCCCTCCTTAATTGTGGCACCCATATTCATAAGTTTAAAATAAATAAAATATTTTTCATACAATGGGCCAACCCCCCCTAGTGTGGTGCCCATTTTGGTGGCATTTAAAAATAAAATAAATTAATATTTTGTATTGGCTGGTCCCTAAAAGGTGTGCCCAAATGGGAAGTGTAAAGACATCTTGAAAGGGTATAATATTTTGGAAAGTCACCTCCTTTGTGAAGCAATGCATCTATTCAAGAAGTCACCATCCGTCATGAAGATATAAATGGAATAAGAAGTGTGTGGAAATAAAAGAGATATCTTACAAACATATAGCAGATTTTGTGAAGAGGTTATAGCAGATCCATAGGAAGGTAATGAGCAGATCCAAAGGAAGTCTACGAGCAGACATTTAAGCTGATTTGGAGCAGACTTAAGAGTGAATATATAGCAGAATTAGAGCAGACCTTTAAGGCAGATTTATATCAGATCTAGAAGGTGATTAATAGCAGATATAAGACAGATTTTGAAGGAGTTTTATTTTCAAGAAGACTAGGATTTTGTTGTCCAAGAGCTTGGTACTTCTACAAAGAAGAGATTGGTGTCTCTTATTAAGTTGGTGCTTAGTTGTGGAGATTGGTGTCTCTAGTGGGTTGGTGTCTACAAAGATAAAGTGGGGATTCGTCTCTCTAGTAGGTTGGTGCCTACAAAGTTTGTAAGAATTTTATACAAGCAATATTTTGCCGTGGTTTTCTCCCGAAAGGATTTCCATGTAAATCTTTTGTTCTTCTATGTTATTTATTGTTGATGTGGTGCAATTGATATTATTGTGTTTGTTAATTGAAAAGTAAAAGATTGGATTATACTGATTCACCCTTTTGCCACTCCCCGCTCTCCCGACCCCTACCCCCATTAGAATAAGTGTGTGTTTCATCAAGTAGGACAAGGACAACATCCTTGCCATACCCTTGGGCAGCACTTTCTTAATTACTCATTCTTGGGTGAGCTTGTATATGCTTGTATGTCCTTGGGGATATTCTCCTTTGGGGGACATGCCCAAGGACGACTTGCCATCCTTGGGCAGCTAGGGGATGTGTAGATGTCCCTTGACCACTCCACATCATTATAAAGTAGGATCTGCATTTCAAAAAATAAATAAATAAATAAAAGAGAAACATAAACATTAACCCCAAACCTAGAAAGAGGGTTGTGACATGTTTGAAACTTATAAATACCTTATCCCATGCTCTATTGCAACTTCCAAAAGAGGGAGAGAGAAAGAGCAATTACCTTGTAGATATTAAAATAATGTTTATTATTTATTTATTAATGCTCAATATTGTAAAATATTGTAAAATATCCTGATAAGATCGTCCTTGTTGTCCGAGATCTTATCTGAAGTTTCTTTTAGAAACTTCCTGCTTTTCCTGAAGATAAGATCGTCTCCTTCCGACTTGTTGTAAATCTTGTAAACTATTTATTGAGCGTCTTGCTCATTGTTAATACATCAATTATTTACCAATTACTTGTGTAATATGGTATCAGAGCCAATTTGCTCAATATTGAATTTTTAATTCATAAAAATCTTTTCAAAGGTTTTTTCTGAATTTTGAATTAA
>VDFB02000013.1:15230864-15328571 GCA_007258455.2 Sequoia sempervirens | reverse complement strand
CGGATGATGGACATTATGATTCCTTCACCAAATCTGTATAAACTCCTCTTCATTAATGCTTCACAAATTTGCATAAATTCTTCTTTATAAATACTTCACAAATTTGCATTATATCTGCTCATAATTCTTTTAATAGATCTGTACATAAGCTCTCATAAGTCTTCTTATCATTTTGCCATAAATTCTTCATATAAATCTGCCTTTTAACTTTTCATGAATCCATTTTAAATTCTAAGTGTATTCTTCTTAAAAGTCTGCTCTTGGATCTGCTGGTGTATTTATGATATCGCACTTCTTCAACCCACACCACACTACATCAAATGCAAGTCACAAACTTCATATATATCTCTTCATACCTTGATGAATTGTGATGTCCTTTCCAAAGGATGATATCTTTTCAACCAATTGTATCTCTTGATAAACAAAGTACCTTTTTCTTAATAAATCGCTTCCACCTTTTAATAACTTTATTAATTTTCTGTCTTTCCTTTTACTAATGTGGATCACTGCTTTTCATTTCATTGTTAATAATACTAATCACTGCCTCTTCATTTATTATTTATCTTCTTAATAAAATAATCACTGCAGTGATCATAATAAAAGGTAGTTAACATAAAGGTCTTCTTAATAAAATAATCGCCTTCCTCTATCAATCACATAGTGCTGCCTTCAATATCTTCAATATAATTGATTCTAAACTTCAATATTTGTGATTATGTTTAACTAACACCAGATCGACTTCTACTCATATGATTACTGGTCAGCCAACATCATTCCTTCAACGATTTATCTTCATTTTGACTGTTGTCTGCAACATTCACTTCTCCAAGTCTCTATATTTTTCATCTTGAACTAGAATGTAAAATACTTGGCCTGCACCTAGAATTTATCTTCATGGTATAATCCAGTGTGAGTAACACATATCCTATATGATCTTCAAACATCTCTTTTATCTTCCTTGGAGAATCGACTACTTTGAAGAGTTGACCATATAAGAAATCAATTATTCAATTATCTATTTAGTTGTTGTTATTAGATAATCGGCTAATGAACATCTTTAATAGATGTCAACACTGTTCTTTATTGGCCTGCAAGATCATATTTTATTGCTGCTTTTAATGATCTTAATCACTGCTTCTTTTTACTCACTTCTTCACGCAATCTTAAATGTTTCCTTCATATGCTGTTTTACAATAGATGAATTTGTAAGATAGATCTTGATCAAGCGAATGATGTTTAGTGCTCTATGTAATATTGCATTCTTGGAATATTGTAAACATATCAACATATCCATCGTAGAAACGAGATCATGCTTCCAAACATGTGATTCTTGCTTTGTCAATAGAATTCTCCTTTGATATCAATGACAACATTCTAACAATCTCTTATATGCCTTTGACATCAATGATCAATGACAATATTTCTAATAGGTTTGTGGGCGCCTATGTATGCACAAAAAGCCGCGGGTTTTCTTACATTTTTTCCTCCATAAAGATCACGTTTTTTCCATAGCATTGGGTCTTTTTCTTCACGTGATTTCTGTGTCTAAAATTTTGAAATTCATGGCTCTTGAAGAAAAATTGTGCCCTGTAGCAGCAACGCCTAGGGTTTTATACCTGGCTATTTTCTATGTTGCAATTTTTTTCTTGATTTTTGGACAAAATCGTGGGTTTATGAGCCTTTATTTTTTGACGATTTAAAAAAAAAATTGTGGGATTTGTGTTCATTGATCACCTCGAGATTCATTTCATGCCAGCTAATTACCTCGTTTTTTGTGCCTTTAGAAAATGGGAGGAATGGCGTCTTTGACCAACATCATGTTGGAAAGCAGCTAGAGGTTCAATGGTAAAAACTACAATACTTGGAAGTAGAGGATGCTCACTATTTTCGAGTACTGGTATCTAGATTCGATTGTTCTCGGTACAAAAGCATGTCCCACAATTGCGGGAAAGGACTAGGACAAATATGATGGCAGTAATCGAGAGGTAGTTATGCTTCTCAAGTTATCAATCATTGACGAGATGCTTCCAAAAATACCATTAGGCAAGATTGCTCCAGAGATCTGGAAACACTTGAAGGATCTGCACGAAACCTCAGACAAGGGCATAGCTTTCTTCCTTAAAAACATGCTGTTCTCCATTATGATGGATGACAAGATGTCTTTGCAAGATCATCTCATGAAGATCAAAGACATTCGTGATCAATTGGAGGCCATTGGTTGCAAGATGGAAGAAGAGGATATGTGGCGATCACACTGAAAAGCTTACCATGATCCTATGAGCACTTCATCGAAACTCTCAACATTACCTCCACCAATGTTGACCTGAAGTTTGATGACCTGTGCAACAAGCTCTTGCAGGAGGATAGGTGGAAGAAGTAGTTTGGGAGCAGAAGCGACACACACAGTGTTGAATAGGCTTTTACTGCCAAAGACAATGGCAAAGGCAAGCCCACTTAGTAGAAAGGACAAGGCAGATTTGAGGATAGCTCAAAGAATTCTATCACATGTCATTACTATGGTAAGCTTGGCCATATGAAGAAACATTGTAGGAAGTGGTTGGCTGATCAGAAATCCAACTAGAAAGGGTCTCAATAGAAGGCCCATGTTGTAGAGCATACTGAGCAGAAAGAGTTTGCCTTTTATGCATTCATGGCCAAAACACCAGTAGATCATGTGTAAACTTGGTGTAGTTAGGAGAATATGATCATTAAGGGAGGGTATTAAAGTAATATTGTAATATTTAATGGTCATCTTAGTCATTTAGTTTACTTTTAGTTAATTTAGTTTGCTTCAATTAGTTTTAGCAACTTCTTTTATTTCTTTAGTTGTTGACTGTTTCTTTTTAGAAAACATCATTTGTAATCTTTTATTTAAGGCGTATTCCTTTCCTTTGTTTAATAACGATAATCAATTACCATTTCAAATAGGTCATCATCAATGAATAGGAGAACAAATGTGTTCTTGGTGGTGATCTTGTTCAATGCCGTATAATCTATGCACATCCTCCAAGAATGATCCTTCTCACTATGACAATGGGTGATCCACATGGTGAAGCATTTGGGTTGGTGTCCACTTGTTCTAAAAATTGTTGAAGTTGTGTATTTACTTAATTAGTCTTCAAAAGTGATTGTGTGTATAAGCCAATGTTTGGCAAAGGATATTTTGACAACAAATGAATCTCATATGCTATCTCCTTTTGAGGTGGCAAATCCCTAGGAATTTGTAACATTTATTGAAAAAACATTACAATTCATTTGAAAATTTCAATCCTTTGTGAGGACAAGCATTCCCTAGAGACATATAGTTGAGGTTTCCATCCTATTTATGAGAATGGGAACTTCTTGAGGGAGTAGTGTTAGAATTATTGTCATTGATGTCAAAGGCACTTAGGTGTTTGATTGTGTAGATTGATGGCAAGTTCATCATGATGCAATTTATTGATCAAAAAAGATATAATCAAGGGCATTACAGAGCAGATCTAACATCACATGGCATAATAAAAATCATATCAACGGCAGATTTAACCTCCCTCTACTTTGGTGGCTCTATTGTGTTAAAGAAAGTCAAATTAAATTGGTTTTAATTTGGGCTGGCCCTCCTTAATTGTGGCACCCATATTCATAAGTTTAAAATAAATAAAATATTTTTCATACAATGGGCCAACCCCCCCTAGTGTGGTGCCCATTTTGGTGGCATTTAAAAATAAAATAAATTAATATTTTGTATTGGCTGGTCCCTAAAAGGTGTGCCCAAATGGGAAGTGTAAAGACATCTTGAAAGGGTATAATATTTTGGAAAGTCACCTCCTTTGTGAAGCAATGCATCTATTCAAGAAGTCACCATCCGTCATGAAGATATAAATGGAATAAGAAGTGTGTGGAAATAAAAGAGATATCTTACAAACATATAGCAGATTTTGTGAAGAGGTTATAGCAGATCCATAGGAAGGTAATGAGCAGATCCAAAGGAAGTCTACGAGCAGACATTTAAGCTGATTTGGAGCAGACTTAAGAGTGAATATATAGCAGAATTAGAGCAGACCTTTAAGGCAGATTTATATCAGATCTAGAAGGTGATTAATAGCAGATATAAGACAGATTTTGAAGGAGTTTTATTTTCAAGAAGACTAGGATTTTGTTGTCCAAGAGCTTGGTACTTCTACAAAGAAGAGATTGGTGTCTCTTATTAAGTTGGTGCTTAGTTGTGGAGATTGGTGTCTCTAGTGGGTTGGTGTCTACAAAGATAAAGTGGGGATTCGTCTCTCTAGTAGGTTGGTGCCTACAAAGTTTGTAAGAATTTTATACAAGCAATATTTTGCCGTGGTTTTCTCCCGAAAGGATTTCCATGTAAATCTTTTGTTCTTCTATGTTATTTATTGTTGATGTGGTGCAATTGATATTATTGTGTTTGTTAATTGAAAAGTAAAAGATTGGATTATACTGATTCACCCTTTTGCCACTCCCCGCTCTCCCGACCCCTACCCCCATTAGAATAAGTGTGTGTTTCATCAAGTAGGACAAGGACAACATCCTTGCCATACCCTTGGGCAGCACTTTCTTAATTACTCATTCTTGGGTGAGCTTGTATATGCTTGTATGTCCTTGGGGATATTCTCCTTTGGGGGACATGCCCAAGGACGACTTGCCATCCTTGGGCAGCTAGGGGATGTGTAGATGTCCCTTGACCACTCCACATCATTATAAAGTAGGATCTGCATTTCAAAAAATAAATAAATAAATAAAAGAGAAACATAAACATTAACCCCAAACCTAGAAAGAGGGTTGTGACATGTTTGAAACTTATAAATACCTTATCCCATGCTCTATTGCAACTTCCAAAAGAGGGAGAGAGAAAGAGCAATTACCTTGTAGATTCTAAAAAAAAGCCATTTAACTAAAACAAGTTGAAAAAGCAAAACAAAGGTGCATGTGCCATGAATGTCCATTCCAGCCCCAAACCTTCGCTTTGGTTTCAAAAAGCAAAAAGTGAAAATTGTTTGAGTTGCACCATAGGCAATCCAAAGTAATTGAATTCCATTTAATACTTGAGTTTTCTGGTTTTGTCTCAATTATGACTAATGCTACTATTACTTGATTTTTTGAAAAATCAAAACAAAAATAAAAAAAAGAGAAGAGAGAGGAGAGAGAAAATATTTTATGCGAAATCAACAAAGCATGGAAAAATAATAAAGGAGTTCACTAACTTCAAGAAAGTCAAAGTGAAAGGATAAGGATTGCAAAATATCTTATCCACAAAGGATAAGGATTACAAATATCTTATCTACAGAGGATAAGGATGACAACTCATAGGATAAGATTGACAACTTATAAAGCAAAAAGGTGAATCTTATCCACAAGGGATAAGGATTGCAAAATATCTTATCCACAAAGGATAAGGATTACAAATATCTTATCCATAGAGGATAAGGATGAAAAAGATCTAAAGTCATCATGAATTTTTGATTTTAGGCTCTCAAAATCTATAAATAAGAGGCCTATGTTTGTTGCAAAGCATTGGGAAAACTTATTGTGACAAAGTGACATTCAGTTCTTTAATTTTTTCAATCAAATCAGGTTTTTACTTCTATAATTTTCTTCATTGATTGCATCTCCAACCTTGTTTCACTTTGAAATAATGGTTGACTGTATGCATGGGATGTAATATTTTACTATTTTTCCAGAAAACAATTATTGTAGCAGCCTTTAGTGAATCAAATATTAGTATGTTTGCCTCTATTTGTTTCGATTTTCTCTATGTATGGAAGAAAAGTAGGTATTATTGTGAGTTTTGTGACTCCTTGATTGCCGCTGTTCTAAATTTACCTCTGAATTATTGTTGCAAATTGCTGTGTGAAGCTTTAGATTGAGATTCATAAGTTGTGTTGCTAAAACGAAGTAGAAATCTGCTGTATTTGGTGTATCACCTTCATTTTCTATTTTAGTTTAGATTACTAGATCTTTCTCATCTTTTGTCCCAGCAAGATTCTTTAGTTAGAGTTAGTTTTTAGGTGATTAACCAAGGGGAAGCCGCCTTTTAATTGGAGGTTGACCTTGAGTTTCACGAGTCCCACAACTTGAGAGGTCGTCCTATGTTTCACAGGATAGCTGGATTCAAGATTCAGTAGGGTGCATATTCCAGGTGACAACAGTTTTTGGCACGCCCGGTGGGACTGTTTGAACTATCCAAGTTCAAAACTTGCCCCTTCCTTGTTGGTATTTGGTGTGTATGTCAACAATTTCTTCCTTTGGAGGCAATACTTTCACACACCTGGTGACTCCAAGTTTCAATCTACTGGTTTCAAATGGACTAAGTGTTGGTATGTATTTAAATTTTTGGAAAATCAGTCTTCTTTTGAAGAATACTTCAATGAATTTCCAGCTTATTTAAATGAGGCACCATGTCTTCATTCCATAGAGATATGTTTTATCACCCTCCATTTCATGAGAGTGCTGCTCATATTCCCTCTTATCAGCCATATCAAACGGAACATACAACTGGTTTTACCCCAAATGCCTTTGCTATACAAAGAGACCAACATGTTCAATATACTTGCCACCGACCCACCCTTGCTCAATCTTCTTGGCAGCCTTCACATACTTTTAATCAGTTTCAAGAAGTCATTTCTATGCCAAACTAGCATTGTTACTTCCCTAGCCAGCCCCAAAATGTTGACAGTATGGGGATTGGTGACATCAAAAGCATATTGGTAGACTTTAATAAGCAGTTGGATGATATCCAGAGAAAGCAAGAATTCAATTTGTAGCAAGAGGAGTTGGCTTGCCAAGCCTACCAATACCAACAGGAGATAGATACACATAGGAAGCAATATGAGGAGTCTCTTGCAAAAGAGATTTCTGCCAAACAAGAACATATGAAGCTATTATTTTCCAAGTACAAAGATTAAAATCTCAATCAATCTCTTGCATTTTAGATCAATCTGCAAAAGAGGAGGCTCCTAAGTACAAGTTTCCAAGCTTCAAGCAAGATAAACCTTCTGAATACTCAAGTAAGTGTTCTAAATTTGAAATACCAAGATTTAGAGGTACTTTTCCATTGCAAGAGCCTATGCTTGAGCAAAGTTGGCCTACTATTCCTCAAGAAGAGGCCCCTCAAGAGCTTTTCCTACCTCAAGAAACTTCTCGAAACCATTCACCAAATCAGCGTTCTTGTCCTAGCTTCATTTCCTTTTACAAAGGAGGACCTATTGTTTATCAAGGTAGCTGGTTTAGTGGGAAAAAGGAGTTTATTGAGGCAAAAGAAGAGCAACTTGTAGCTGATGAACCTCCAAGTGGTATAGAAAAATTAGACTTTCTGTAAGAGGGTGATGAGAATAATCAAATAGGACAGTAGGTTGAAAAGAAATTTAGAGGGGTTGAATGGGAAGTTTTGACGAACTTTTTTGATGAACTTCCATTTTTTCTTTAAAGTGAAGAAAATGTATTAATGCTTATGTCAACAGATCAGTTGGGACAACAAAATAACAAGCAAAAAGGGGATGGTGAAGAAGAAAGCTCTACATTTTTGTTTGATGAGCTGCCTTCTTTCATTGAGCAAGATGAAGAAGACATGCTTATACCAACATCAACAACAGTTTTGGAGCAAATAGAATATAAAAATGAGCATGAAAAGATGCTGGTCTATGAGGAGGACAATGATGAAAGCCTTGTTTTACAAAATAGAGAGGAAGTTGACACACACAAGGAGAGCTGCTATGAAGTCAAAATCATTCCTCTTATATAAAAAAACAAGACGTTGAAGATCTATTTTGGGATGATTTGGAGGCATTTTGTTCAAAATTAGATGTCAGACCAACACCTCTAGAAGAAGAAAATCATGAGCAGCAGGAGAATAGTGCATAAATCTCTATGTTTTTGCCAAATTAGTCACAAGAAACAAAGCTCCCCAATCAACAAGATGATAAAGAATTAGTGCATAAGCAAGAAACTAGCAAGGAGAGCTCAAAGTTTATTCTTTTCACGAGGATGTCGTATTGGACATTTAGCCAGGATGGAGGCCCACAAAGCATCACAAGTCATGCTTGCACCCAAGGATGAAGTTGCAATTGAAGAACAAAAAATCCAACTTATCCATTTCAAACCAGATGTATGGTTAAATTCAAAGGGTAATTGAGTATGTTTTTTCTCTTCAAGAAGCATTGCAGTTGTTCATTAACTATCTATCTATGTTTCGCCTCCTCTTGGCTATCCATAAACATGAGGACCATTGCAAAATAATGAGGAAAGGAAGTTACTTCAAGGAACCAGTTGAGTGAATCTTGTTGTTGGTTAGGGTAGGTTAGGATAGTTTTTCTTTTAAGTCAATAAGTGCTGTTGCACAATGTTAGTTTGTCTTTTTCTCCAAGTGTTGAGGCACAATTGATTAGATGTTTAGTTAGCTGTCCTTGAGGTGCTACAACAATGTTTAAGGTCCGATTTTCAGTAATCTCTCAAGTTCTCTCATGACTCTATGCCCAATGGACTGTATAAGGCAGCTGGTCAGTTATTCAACAAGCAAATAACCCCCTTGAGATCGCCAAAATGTTACCTTATTTTTTGAAAAATCATAACAAAAAAAAAGAGAAGAGAGAGGAGAGAGAAAATATTTTCTGCGAAATCAACAAAGCATGAAAAAGTAATAAAGGAGTTCACTAACTTCAAGAAAGTCAAAGTCAAAGGATAAGGATTGCAAAATATCTTATCCACAAAGGATAAGGATAACAAATATCTTATCTATAGAGGATAAGGATGACAACTCATAGGATAAGATTGACAACTCATAAAGCAAAAAGGTGAATCTTATCCACAATGGATAAGGATTGCAAATTATCTTATCCACAATGGATAAGAATTACAAATATCATATCCACAGAGGATAAGGATGACAACTCATAGGAAAAATATCTAAAATCAACATGACTTTTTGATTTTAGGCTCTCAAAATCTATAAATAAGAGGGCCTATGTTTGTTGCAAAGCATTGGAAAAATTTATTGTGACAAAGTGACATTTAGTCATTTAATTTTTTTAGTCAAAATCAGGTCTTTACTTCTGTAATTTTCTTCATTGATTGCATCTCCAACCTTGTTTCACTTTGAAACAATGGTTGATTGTATGCTTGGGATGTAATATTTTACCGTTTTTCCAGAAAACAATCATTGTAGCAGTCTTCAGTGAATCAAAGATCAGTATGTTTGCCTCTATTTGTTTCAATTTTCTCTGTTTATGAAAGAAAAGTAGGTATTATTGTGAGTTTTGTGACTCCTTGATTGTTGCTGTTCTAAGTTTACCTCCGGATTATTGTTGCAAATTTTGTGTAAAGCTTTAGATTGAAATTCATAAGTTGTGTTGCTTAAATGAAGTATAAATCTGCTATATTTGGTGTATCACCTTTATTTTCTATTTTAGATTTAGATTATCAGATCTTTCTCATCTCTTTTCCCAGCAAGGTTCTTTAGTTAGAGTTAGTTTTTAGGTGATTTACCAAGGGGAATTCTCCTTTTAATCAGAGGTTGACCTTGAGTTTCACGAGTCCCACAACTCGAGAGGTCATCCATGTTTCACAGGATAGCTGGATTCAAGATTCAGGAGGGTCCGTATTCTAGGTGATAACAACTACCACTATTACAATCAAATGATTTAGAAAGTAAATATAATGCAGTGTTCCACGGGGACACCTCTCCGCCCCCCAACCCCCCCCCCCCTGAAAATCCAGTTGCACCTGAAGTGCGGGGACATCTTGGAAACGTCCCTCTGTTGTCCCCCTGCCATCTCCGTATTTCATCGTCGTCTCCTAAACGACTCTCTTTTCAAGGGGAAGTTTCCTTGCCGTTTTTGGTCAAAAGGGGACTCTGAGACATCCTTGAGACTCCTAGACATCCCCAAGACTCCCAGGCATCCCTCACGAAAATGAAAAAAATAATGATTTTTTTTAGAAAAAAAACAAAAGTAAAAGTTAAAACTTACCCTAAGACTAAATCGACTGAGTTTTGGCCGAGTCTGAGTGCGTGAGAGTTGAGAGTCGAGACTGAGTGCGATTGATCATTGAGGAAGGGTGATTTGAGATTTCAGAAAGGTTGATTTCAAGAAGGGGGTATATATGTATGTAGTTTCTCATTTTTGTTTGGTTTTATTTTTTATTTTTTTGCATTAATTTTTATTTCAACACCCATCCTAGCATCCTTCTATTGTGGTCAGTGATAGAGATGTTTGCAAAATGTGGAAGCACAGGCAAGGCATGCAAATTGTTTGAGTGAATGCCTCAAAGAGATGTCATCTCATGGAATACGATGAGTATGGGCTGGTTGGTATTGGTTTAGATGAGCTTGAGCATGTGGGGTCTAGTAGTTCTAGTGATGAGGAGATTGACATGGAGCTTGGGGATGATTAGATCATTAGAGGCATTAGGCCATTAGCCGTTTACTATTTAGTATTTTGTTTTTGAAGTTTGAAGTTTGAACATTGTTGATTGTAATTATGAATCATGATTATGAAATTCAAATTTTGAAACATCTAGTTCTCGTTCCAATGGCTATATTTTGATTTTCAATGTTTACTAGTTCAATGAAATCATTTGCAATGTGTTTAAACTTTAAACTTTACTTATTCCTTAGGCTTCTACAGTTATACATCTTTTTATAACTAATTTTTCAAGTACTATATGTATTTCAGCACAGCTCCCCCGCTGCCCCCCCACCACCATACCCCTGCCGCCTCAAAACTTAGGCCCCTTGTCCCCCCGTCCCCGAAATGCATCCCCCTGTCCTTGTGTTTCCGTGTCAGGAAACTTTGTGGAACATTGATAATGTTGTTAGTAATGATGCTTGAATTTTCAGCACATGTACATTGGCTTTGCAATTTTCTGTGGACCTCTCTAATGCAAAATATTGTACACCAATACAACTTTGGATACATTTGAAAGGAAAAATAAATGAGCAATGGAAAGTACTAACTAATGAGCATTGTTTGAAGGAAAGAGATTACCAAGGAATAGAGAAGCCAAACCAAGCACCACCAAATGCAAAGGAGACAAGAATTTGATAAGGGGAAAAAACAAGAAAAAACCCCAATATTATGAATGGAGGCAAAATACCTAAGAATGATACAAAGAGAGAGAGAGCACCTCAGCCTTAAGCTTGCTTGCTTGAATATCAAGAATGAGAAAAGAGGCACCTCAATAAATAGAGGTGATAAGAGGAGTTAGAATGTAATTCCCAACTCAATGAATGCCACTATTCATCTATGTGTGTGCAATGTGTCAAAAACCTCTTAAGGAGGTGGCTACAAATATCCCTTAATAAAGTAATTAAAAATAAAATGAGTCATCCTCACACGTGTGAGAAGACAAAAAGACAAAAGACTTGTAGGGATTCCTTTGGAATATTCCTACAACTTAATAAATAATTACAATTAAAGAATAACCTTTACCAAGTAAAGATTAATCTTCTAACAACATTTCAGTGACTTTTACTCATATTATGTAAATGGTAAATTGCAACTTCTTTTATTGCTTTTAATTTAAAAAGTCTACCCCTTCCGTCCCTTAAATCTAGAAAAATATGTCATTCCAAAATCCTTTGTATGCATCTCCTCATGCCCTTGTCTTGGAAACTCGGAAACACTAGTTATCTCAATCAATCTTAGAATTTTTTAGTCTATAATCGTGTTTATTTGTATCCTTTAGAAAAAGTAAACAAAACCTCTTGCTTGAGTTTTGGCTTAGTTGTCATTTACCATGGGAAGCTAGGGCTTGCTTTTTAAAGGAAATAAGCATAATCTAATTTAGGAGAGTATTGCGAAAGGTTTATAGAATCTAAAACAATTTAAGCAGAGTAATGACGTATAACACAAGATTTACCTTGAGAAACCCTTACGGTAAAAAACCCAGCAACAATAGCATGGTTCAAATTATATTATTTCAATGAAAGATAACAATATAATAGGAGAAATCAATGCTATCAAGAAGATCTTCAACCCTAGCTTTAGCAAATTCAACATGTACCTATCATATAAAAACCATACATACTCAATCCCAAGCATCCTATATAGGGCAATGATAACCTAGGAAACCACAAATTGTTTCCTAAAACAATGGGCCCAAAACTTTGAGCCAAGTCATGGTCAAATTGGTCTAGCTTGGAACCATGTGCCCCTCTCCACCAATGCATCCACCTGAAATAGAATGTAACTTCCAATGGAGACCTTGACCCCTACCAGCAAGGGGGTCATATGGTCAACTCAAGCACTCCGCATTGGAGCATTAATTGTTCATGTTGATGGTTATAGCAGCTTTGGTCGACTTCTTCCAGATCCGATTGAGACAATTCTAATATAGCCTTCAGCTATTGAATTGTATTTATTGTATTCTTTATCTTGGCCGACATGAGACTCTTGAAGAGTCACGTCTCTAATTAAATATCATTTAATGTTTGTGTATTTGAAAAAGACATTCCATCAAGGCCGACATCTCCTCTTGGTGCATTGCGATTTCAAGAGGCACGAGTTACTATGAGGACGACTTACCTTTTATTGGATGCATCTCTTTGAATGATATTATTTTTTTGTTGCTAGCCGACTTGTATTAAAAAGGTGGCATCCCTTCATTGTGTATATATATGGATCGGTCTTCTCATTGTAATCATCAAGCAAGTTCGATATTCATTCCTTCAAAGTGCTAATTTTCTTCAAGAGCAGGTCGAAGTTATCCAAGAGCAGATTTCAATATATAAGAGTGCAGATTGTGATCTGTATTGTTGCATCTAGAATTGATGCTACTACTTGGCCTTGAGTTTGGCCTTATTGTACAAGAGAGTGTTGTTTCTTGAATAATATATAAGAGAGATTTTGTTGCTGGGTTTTTCTCCCTCAAGAGGAGGGTTTTCCCAGGGTATCTGCTGTGTTATTGTGTCTGATTTTTTGAATTAAATTTCTGTGCATTAATCTGATCACAAAACTAACAGTTCATACACTCATACATGACTATATTTAGCCAGTCAAAGATGTTTCGCCTAGTCCACACCTCTATCAATGTTCTCTTACATCTATCATAACATACACACTAAGTGATGGAGTGTGTCATCTAAGGAATCTCATGGACTTCTGTGAGGGTGGCACCTAATTCCATGAGGGCCCAATTTAAAACAGAAAACACATTCTAAAATGTTACAAGGATTGTAAGGAGTACAACATTGAGTCCTAAGAAATTTTAATATGCCTCGATGATAAAGTTGATACCATCCTTGGCTGATATACAATTTGATAATTGTACAAATGAAGAGACAAACAAGGACTTCCAAACACAATAACAAATGTATCAAGTGGAAGTCCACATGCTTCCATCTTATCTACATTTTTTTGTTTAACAATAAATTTAATTTTGCAGATTTCAGTACTTGAATTTTTACACCCTACATCACTCAACCCAATGGATGTGTATGACAATGATTAAAAATTTAAAAGTATTAGACCAGGCATTTTAATAACATCATCCAAAATGAAATCAGTTTGTGAGTTCAGTATCAACAGTTGTATTTACCTTTACTATCTTGATTTAGAAAAGCTTTTCTATTTCTTCTCTTTCTTGTTTCATTTAGCAGCATTGATAGTGGTGTATGCCAATCTTTCATCTTTATTGGAATTGTCCTCTATCTCCACTCCTTTTTTGAAAAGATTACATGGACTTGTTGGATTCCTCCTGGCATTGATTCTTGGGATGCTATCTTCCAAAATTTTAGGTCGGTATGTCCATCTTTAACACAATGACTAATGATTCTTTTGATCTTTACAAACATTTAAAGAGTGGCATTCTTCTTACCTTTCTATTCACCCTTCTAGGATTTGGATGACCGATTTTGTTCCTTGAACTGACTTGTTTGATTTTATTTGGATGATTCCTTCTTACCTTTTCTTCTCTTCCTCAATGCAGTATGCTTGCACACATTTTTCATCAAGGTACTTTGGTTTTCTAGAGATGGCTCATCTCCTCATTCATGAATGGTGATGGCCTATATGCCTGGTCTAGTGGCCTAAATCTTTCAAGTCCAAGTTCGTCAACATGGCTTATTGACATAATTCTATAGTTAGTCCTGCACATTTTGACCATTATCTTGTTTAAAATATTAATACTTGATCTTTTGGTTAGTTTCATGCCTAGTAGAAATTAGAATAAAGTCCTTTTTTTAAAGCAATTTTTTAAAGTAGTTTTCTGAATTCATCATACTAAGTTCAACTGGGTTCCTCTTCCCCCTTTGAGGAAACTAATAGTTTTCCCACTAAATTAGATTATAACCATATGTTCTGAAATTCGGGAAAGAAATCATTTGTGCCTCAATAATATTGTGCACACTAAAGCAAAGCTTTATTTGTTTCAACCATTTATTCATAATTTCAGCATCTAGTTGCCCTTCAAAAGCCTTATGCTCAGCTTCAAAGGAGTGACTGTTGGATGATTTTACCCTAGTTTTTGCTATCATCCTTCATAGGTTGCTCCTCTTCACAATAATTTCTTCTTTGAAGTGATTTTCATCTCCATGTGGCTCTTCCTCTTCAATACCAATTTCTTAGCGAGGGCAATGAACCATCATGTCCATGGGGGATATATTTTCTTAGTCGTGAGCTCTTGTTGCTTGTTGATTTTATCTTGAGACTTCATCTTATACTCCACGCTTGATTCCAATACGCCAACTCTTTTGTCATGTTTGTCTTGAATTTCTTTGGCCATTTTCCTCTTCTTTTTGAAATCTCTAATTTTTAATGCTTGAATTTGGCTTTCGTCGATCTTTTCAATTTTATACAAACCATTCAAACACCGTCCCTAGTATACAAAGACTAAATTAGGCCTTATAGCCATATGATTTAGATCATCTGTTGGTTACTACTAGTTTCAAATTTCAGATAATAAGAATGTTTTACTTGAATTCATCTTTCAAATGACAGATTTAGAATCCAATTTGTGCTAAAATCAATTTTCTTTAGTTGCTGGAAATGAAGCAAATGTGATAACAAGAAACTGATAAGCCACAACAAATTTGACACAAGAATTTTGTTCCAGAAACCTTGGTCTAGAAAATATTAGTTGGAAGTTGCAGTAGCTCAACTTCCTCTCCTTATGTTGATCAAAATAGTTACAAAGAGTCATGATAGAGATGATACAACTTTCATCCTATGCTTAACAAACTACCTTCCACTCTACATTTATTTCTCTACAGCCAATTTTGTTTACTAAATTCTCACCCTTATACTCCTGTCTTGAAACTTGATTTGTGTCTCCTATAGATGGAACATCTGGTAGAGTTTTTCCTTCCTTACATTAGCAAAGCTTGCTTCAACCATGGTCACGAATTCTCATTCTTAAAAACAATACAAGAAAGGATGTCTGTTCTTTCCTACAAGGTTCAATTTCTATCTTCGAGGACAAATCTCTTCTCCAACTCATGAACTTTGAGCTGGATGCAGAAAGGTCACTTGTCTGTTCCTCCCTTTTGGCCAAGGTTTGCATCCCGGTGTCCCAACTGGGAATGGTCCCCAACTTAAAGGATCTGCTGGACAGCCAGGGATACTTTGCATCAGATTGTGATTCTTTTGAGTAGACCTGATAAAAATTGCTGAGATTTAACAGTTGGGTGGTGGCATTGCTGCCAAGATAGCTCTTCCTCTTCATGCATAACTTTCAAGATCTATGCCAGGTTATGGATGGATAAGCGTTGTTCAAGATATTTGACATAGTTAAGAGTCTTTTAGCTGGAACTCACTCCTATTCTTTTCCAAAAGGAACATTGTTTCATAAATGGGCTCTACCATGATGCCAAATTAAAGTTTAATATTCACCTGATAGAAGATCCCATTATAGGTACCTTAGCTCATCTTAAATTGAATGTTAGCCAGTTCTCAATCAATTTGAATATCTTGTATTTGATTTGTCTGGGAGTTCAAAATAATTTGGTAAAACTTCTATAGGAATTGAAAAGTTTGGACTGAACTAGATAAATTGTAAGTTTAAAAAACCGGATTCGGCTTGATATGGTTCAAAAAATTCAAATTTTGTAAGTAGGGTTTGTATACATTTATTATTTTATATTGTACTGACCCATAATATACAGATAACTGCAAAGGGCATACATGTGCAATCTTTACCAAACTAAAGACCCTCTAGTTGTTGTGGCACTTGTGAAGGGATTACAAATGAAGATAAATTTTTAGTTTTTATGTATATGGAAGTTTATTAGTACAGATTTTTATTGTCATTCTTACTCCTTAGTGGATTGAATGAAGTTTGTTGCAGGAATACAATTGCAAAAAGAGAAGAGTCATTGTTGGGAATATTCATGTGCTTTTCAACCCAAAACGTGGGGATATCAAATTGGGACAGGTAAAAAAGATCACTAAATCAACCATAGTAATTTTCTTATTCATTGTTAATAGTGAGACACAAAGGACACTCTGCAGGTGTCTTTAGCCTCTGTCCATTCCAGGGCTTACTCTATATTAGTTGACATTTTACGCTCCTTACTGACTTTAGGATTAGGAAGTGTGCACTAGAGCTAATGCAGATGCTATTGACGGAACAATGGCAAATGGGAGATACAATGACACAAAATGAAAGCGCTTAAATTTTTTCAAATGCACGACTTCCCTTTACTATTCTAATTTCCTAAATGTGGTTTTTACTCAGGGAAAAACTGGTCAGTTCCAGCATTGGTGATTTTTAATGTCATCCCCCTACTGTGTCATATGGGAAAGAAGTGTCGGTCTGTAGCTTTTGATAGTTGGATATGCTGAATTAAATCAAGCTATTTAATTAGTGCTATTAAATGATAGATTTTACTTTATAGGCAGTCTTTTTGAAGGCAAGAGATACAGGATATATGTCATCCAACAATGATCCTTCTCTGAATTCTTTATTTAGAGGCATGCAGGTTGTACCTAATTAATGAGAATATTATAAGGCACATGAATGCTATTCCAACGGGCAGGGCTGAGGAAAGCAATTCCTGGTAGATATTATGGTAGTTGCAGAGGGAAAGTAGACTAAGAAGAGATGAAGAAAGGACAGATGCCCAATAGGTTGCTGAAATGCTTCTTGAAGAATATAAACAAACTCGCTTACCCATTCATGTTGACTGTACATGTTGCTGTTTTGTAGTGAACAGGTAGGCTAAATTTGCTTGCTCCTCTTGTTGCTCATCTTTATGCTCATCTTTATGCTTAGGTGTAAGCATGATAGGTGGTGTCTTGTTGGCCTCCAACTGGGCTAGATGCCTAATAGGACATCCTTGTGAGATAGCAATGTTCAAGCAACCAATGCTGGCCTTACACTCAGGTGGTTCTTTTCTATCATCTTGCTGGTTGGAATAGTTTAGTTCTTGTGACTCATTTGGAGACATGGCTACTTTCTCCTCTTGTTTATACTGCTCATGATTTTCTGATTTACAAGATGCTGACTTGTCATCAAGATTTGAGCAGAAGTCTTCTAGCTCATCCCAAAAGTGGTCTTCATCAAGCTTCTCATTATTCTTCTGCGAAAAGTTGGATTCATCCTTTCTTCATGACAAACTTCTTGGAGGTTTGAATAAACATCAAGGTCATCTTCCTGGAGCTTAGATTCTGGTTTTGATATCTTGCTCATTTGACCAGCAACCTTGTGTATGTCAATTTTTTCATTCTCCAAAATAAGACTGTCCTTATATTCTTCTTCATAGAACAACATCTCATCAAGGTCATGGGTATCTTTCTGCTGCTTCAATGTTGACATTAGTATGCTCTCTTCATCTTTGTCAACAAAGCAAGGAAGCTTGTCAAACAATAGCACCATCTCCTCTCCTCTAACGCCAACCACTGGCTCAGTGGCCTGCTGCTGCAACCGATTAAGCTTATTTCCCTCCTGTAGTAGGTCCGATTTTTCCATTTTCATATCACATGAGGGGGGATCAACAACATATTGTCCCTCTTTGGCCTCAAACACCTTGCTCCTTTGCTCATCATACCAGCTAGCCTGATAAGCAATAGGTTCACCTTTGAAGAGTGAAATGGTGTTGGGACAAGAAAATTGATCTAGTAGGGGAGTCTGAAAGGTTGGTTGAACTTCTTGAGAGAGAAAAGAATCTTGAGGGAGTTGCTCTTGTTGGACAGCAGGCTGATAACCTTTGAAACTTTGGGACATTGAAATGAGGAACCTGGGAGGCTGCTTTAGTTTCTTTTATAATCTGTTTCTCCTTGGCCGCCAGTTGCCCTTCATTAGAGGCTTTGCTTTCATCCAAGTTCAATAGGATGGAAACACCTTAACCTTGTACCTGCCCCAGTATACCTTCTTGACAAAGTCCAAATTGCTGCCTTGGAGGTGCTAGATCATTTTAGACCATCAATACCTGCCTGAGGACCCATTTCTGCATGAATTTTAACTGTGGGGCTGGTAAGGCCTGTTGTTCCCCCTTTTAAAATTGCCAGATCGTTGCCAAAGTTGAGTAACAGGGCTTTCATCTCATGCAGCTCATCGAAAGGAGTAGTAGAAGCACCTGGCTGTTTAATTGTTACAGCTTATAGGAATAGGTGCCAAGATGGGCTGGGTGGGTGGATTTTCTGGGAAAAGAGGTATGAGAGGCTTGGGGGTTATCTTTCCTGCTTGTATCAAACAATTTTCAGCTCTGATAGCAATGCCATTTGCATCAAGTAATACAAAACCTCCCATAGATTGGATTATGACTGCCACATCACTGTTTAGAGCCCTCAAGTAATACAAGAAAGCATGGTTTGGGGAGGGTCTCATCAAGGTAGGGATTTTGTCCCAGGTTTTTTGAAAGTTGGAGTCCACCATGAATTCATAAGGAGCCCTCCTGATTGTGGTCAACTGTTCAATCAGGGAAGGATGGTCACTCTTGCCTTCAAATTGCTGACAAAGCTATCTCCCAGCTCATCCCAATTGTGGATGCAATTGGGCTGCAGCCCTCTGTACCATTGTAGAGCCTTCCTTTTAGAGAGGAAGCAAGAAGCCTAACAACTATGCTAACCTCTATGATGTTATGCACAAAGCAGATGTTTGCAACATCTTGAATATGCTCTATAGGGATGGTTGCGTTTGTTTCACCAATGAAGTATGGAATATTTTTTAAGGCAACCATTGGCATGTCATCCAATCGAGCAAGGGCAAGAGGGTTGCCACCATTGGAAGTGACAAAAACATAATTTCTGGAGACAACTGTCAGAGCAACATGGGGAGTTTTGCTTGGGTAGTGGAAAATATTAACAACGGATAACCTCGACTTAGAGATAAAGGTAACCCCGAGGAATTGAAACATGTACGTTAATGTGATGCTCTTGTCTAGATGTTGGTAGATAAAGATCAACATAGTTAGAAAGCATGAATTTTGATTGTGTAGGGTTGTAATGTCCACTTCTCAGTCCTAGTCAGTTCTGTGACCGTTAGCCTATTTTCGAAGACTCGTAGGCTACTTAGAGGCATTTTTTAGGGTTTCCAAAATTCTTGGAGGCTTCATGTCAGTTTTTCAAGAGTTCTTTGCAGGTGTTTGTCAGTATGATTTTTGAGTCTTTTTGGGTTTTCCGAGAGCTTTGGTGGGCAGTCGTTGCTATTTTTAATAGTGTCTATTTTTAGACTTATTATTTTTAGTTAGTTATGACAACTACTCAAAATGTGCTCATTTTGAGTTTAGAGTCGCTATTTTTAGCAGTATGCTATTTTTAGCAGTGGGTTTTGGCAGCAGTTCAACACTGGGTTACTGTAAGAACCCCAACCCCTACTGGACAATATTTTACGATTTGGCTAGTTTGACAATGTTATGGTGTCAAACTATAAGTAGGTAAAGATAGTCAATCCTTCAATAAAATTTGAAATGCACAACCAATCATGGTTGAATACAAATGGGGAAAACCTTTCTCAATACAGAGACTGAAGAGATTATTACGGGTAACTTAGAATTACGATGATGACATAACACATTGAATACCTTGCTGTCTATCTTCTGGTCTGAAATGATCAAGCCCTATCTCCCTTGCCGTTCTTAATGTTTTCTCACTAACTTTCATTAAAGGCTTATACTCATTGATGGACATAATTTAGTTGGAACCCATACATGATTAAATTATACAGTTCATTGCAAGAAAGACAACTTTGATTGCAAAGTACTCTATCTGAATATAGGATAGAGCATTATAATTTCCAAATTCAAGATTACACCACTTTCACACAACTTATTATGTGCATTCAATATCCAGGCAAATAGACAACGCATAATCTTTCCATTAAATATTGCATAAACTCAAAACAAAGTCTTGCAATTATAATCTGACTCGCAGTCTCCAGACTATATAATAGAGATGTATGCTTATGCTTAGAATATTGCTGGTTAATGTTTTGTTGGGGCCAAGATTAATGATTCTGTAACGATCTCTTCCTGGGACTTTGACATTGACTGCCAATGAATTAGAGCTCGATAGCTTCAAACACCCAAGTTCCAAATTCCACCAACAACTCAAGTGTACCTAGGCAACACCAACAGTAATAGATGCGATGAATATTTGCTCAGAAAGGATATCACGACAGCAAGGAATATCGACTATTATTCCTGGATAACATATCCGATATCAGTCTCAAACACAATGACCAATGATTATTGCAATGACCGACACTTCTTCAACCAATCGAGAATATAGTTACAGGTCCGTCAGATATATGATTCAGCCCGATTGCAATTTACAAGCTTAAGCAAATATAGAGCGATCATTCTCCAGAACATAACGATTGGTGCCTGATAAAATCAGACGACCTCTATTTTTGTCACAAACCTGTGATCATCTCAAGAATGATATTTGATGCCTGAGTAACAATTCCCATTTCAATGAAGCGATATTTTTAATCTATAGTATATTGAAATATCAATTGGTGGCTATTATACTCCTTCAGAAACATTATTGACACCTTCATATTCTGACTCTCCTTCATTGTTCACACATCAAGTATACCGTGCTAAATACCAAAGGTTGTGCTAAGAACTAAGTGCCACGATTTCTTAATATCTTTGTCTCTAGTAGCAGTGACTCATGTGTTGACTATCCCAACCCACGATTTTGTTTGTTCTTCCTTAATATTTAATTGCCACATCAATTACTGAAGGCTCCATTTGACACATGATCTCCTTCAAATGAATGCCATGATTTGACTCTCTACTTGCGTAGACTCTGCCAACCTTGTCTTATTTTCTTGCTAAATGAAATCAGATGCCTTGATATTATATAATTTCCAGTTTGAATGATCCCGTAGCTGTAAGGAGAAGCGATAGTGATAGTCAAATACTTGAAGTCCCACTCCCTCAATTTATCATCTGCGATTCCTTTAGTCTGGCGGTAGAATAATATAAGCAAGAGCACCATTTAAATGCCATCAGTTGGTGCAATAATCGATCCCATTTGAATCTCCCAGAGAATAAGTTGTAGATATAATTTTTGATATTCAAGAATGAAACTATAAATTCTGAAATTCAACCCTTCCTGTGCAAATATTGAATATGATATCATTATGGTTAAAACTGAAATGATAACCTGAAAAGATAATAAATATCATCTGACTTATCTCAGTGAATATCATCAAGTAAAAATCTTGGAAGGTTGGTCACATTCTAGTCTCCCCATCTGCAAAGAAGCCTCACAAAATTTATCATCAAGTAAACTTGGAAATTTCATCTGCAAAGAAGCCTCACAAAATTTCCCTAAAATCGCTTTCCTCAGAAAATTAATCCTTGAAGCTCCAAAACTGAACTGCTAAGCCCAATGTGAACTCCGTCGCGAATCCACTCTTGAAAGAGTTAGGTTTTTGTCCAACCCTTTTTCCAATCTGTTAAAGGTTTTTGTCCTTAGAGATTTAGCTGAATCTGAGATTCCAGCCTTTGCAATAATGCATCAGAAATATTAATCAACAATGGATGCCAAATGCCTTGCACATCAACTTCTTTTAAAGACTCCAATGAATCTTCTAGAAGAAGCCAACTTGTAACTAACCCCAGCTTCTATAAGAAACTTTATTTAATAAAGTGACCTTTTTAATATTTTATTATTTCCACTTTATTTTAATTAAAATAATCAATTAAAGTCATCCTTTTTGAAATAATATTAATTTTTGGACCACTTAAATCAATTAAATTAATTCACTTTACCAAAAATTTGGGGACATTACAGTTATTATTTCTGGCAGTGTGGCAGTGTAGTATTTGGCGTTTTGAGACTCTCAGCAGTGGCTCTTCCAACGTTCTTAGAGTTTGAAAATGGAAGGTTTGCAACTTAAGTTAATGTTTTATTGTTGAGTT
This sequence comes from Sequoia sempervirens, assembly GCA_007258455.2. Lineage (NCBI taxonomy): Eukaryota > Viridiplantae > Streptophyta > Pinopsida > Cupressales > Cupressaceae > Sequoia > Sequoia sempervirens. The sequence goes on along the minus strand of VDFB02000013.1, from coordinate 15,306,268 downwards.
GCTTTTTGGCCCCCATGCCTAGGTTGAGCAAATTAAGTTGTTTTTAAAAAAGGGGCTCATGGGTTGGACGCCTATCTTGGAGACTTATGTTTTTAAAAGATAAATTTATGCAATTTGATTTGGATGCCTAAAGTTGAAAACTTATGTGATTTTATGAATATTTTTATTGCTCCTTGAGGTTGGCATCCCATTTTCGAGTGAATTGTAATTCAAACTTTTGGGCCTTGAGCTCATTTATATGCCCTCTTAGGTCCTCATTTGGTTATGCTAATTTGATATAACGAAGTGCTGCCAAAATGATGATTGAACTCTTGGGGCTTTGAGGATGAAATCCCTCCAAGCTATCTTTAGTTTCGAGGTTGAGAGGTACATCCTAACTGAATAGTGTTGTAGCTTCATCTCAGGGGTTGCAGTAGAGCGAACATTAGTGATGGCTTTCATTATGGTTTCAGTTTTTGTTGGGTTTGATGTTTTGTAGGATATTTTGGTGTGGGTGTATGTTAGTTTGCAGATTATAGACTTTTTGGAGTGATTATCAAACTTTTTCATGTTGCTGGTTATTGCCTTGTTGACCCATGTTATTGCTCACACTGGACGGAGGAGTTGCTAACTTTTTGTGGGTACTGATCCTATGTGTTCTTCATACTTGGGCACCCCTTTCCTCGAGTTTTCATGATTTTTGGAGGAGAGTTGGATTTTTAGTTGCTGGTTGCCCTCCTTGGGGGCCGTACATCTTGGCTGCTGGTGCATTGAGTTGCGTGCTGGAGATTTCAGGGCTTGTTGGTGATGGCTAGCTTCCTAGACTTGGACGCCTAGCTCTTTGGGATCATATGCAAGTGGTTTGAGGTGATTTGGATGTGTATTGGAGGAGTTATGAGTGTTTGAGGGTGGCTGGTTGGTGTTTTGTGCTCATTGTCCATTTATATCAGACTGTTGCTACAGTTATATCAGACCTGATATAACCTTGTACTTTCATGATTTATATTGCTTAACCACTCTCATGTTGTAGGGATTGCTTATTGTTTCATTGGGCAATCATTTTGATATGTTACACTCATAATTTTATGTATTGGACTCATATTGTAACGCTGATTTGGTAGTACCACTCAGCTTTTGCTTTTAGTTATTTAGGTTACTTACCTCATTGCATAAGCGGTTGCTCCCACTGGAAAGTGGTTGAACCTTTTGTTTTATGTACTTACACTCCCGTTGAATAAGTGGTTGAGTTTCTATATTTCTTCTTGTTGCTCGTTGAAAAGTGGAAGTGGCTGGCTTTGCCACCAAGTGCATTACTTTTTTGTTACCCGCTGAAAAGTGGAAGTGGCTGGCTTTGCCACCAAGTGCATTACTTTTTTGTTACCTGCTGAAAAGTGGAAGTGGCTGGCTTGCTGCCAAGAGCATTTCTTGTTTACTTTCCGCACTTGATTATTACTACTCACCCCACTGAAGAAGTGTTAGCTTAGCCAAGTTCTTAATTGTAAGCCAACCACCGTATGCTCTCACTTTGCCCACACTATGATTTGGGTGATCAGAAAGTGGAAGGTGTTCTTTCAATTAGCATTATTACTTTCAGTATTTGTAAAGATCCCGTTACACCATATGCTCTCACCTTACCCACTCTGGGGTCTGGGTGATCAGAAAATGAAGGGTTGTAATTCAGTTGCTTATCTTTGCTTTCCTCTAATGCTAACGGTTGAAAAATTTGTGGAAAAAACTAGGGTGGCTATTACAAGGGTTTGTCGGCAGAGTCGTCAAAATTTGATTGTATTAAGTGCTTGGATTGCTTGAACCAATAGACTTGAGCAATGGAGTCGCCATGGTGTTGGAGAAGCTGCCCTAAATAGTAAGATGCATTGAAGAACACACCAAAATTCTTCAGTAGATGATGTAAAGCTCATCAAACATAGTCCCACCGTGCGTGCCAAAACAATTGTCAATCTGAACTGCACCCTTTGTTGAATGATGAATTCAATGCTCAATGAAAACATGGGAATGGTTTCAAGTTGTGGGACCCTGCAGATGAAGCCAAATCTCCAGATGAAGGGATGATTCCCTCTCTAAACTAAGTGCAATAGTGTTGGTCCAACCTAGCACTAAAAATTCCTGGAACTTAAAACTATTCTATTGATTGCTAGGGAAGAAGGAATGTAGAAATGAAAAGGAGTGATGCACCAATGTTTAGAGTGACTTCTTCTTGGTCACTACAACACAAAAGATCAATTAAACTACTTGAGGAACCCACACAATTTTTTGTTACATCAATCTCTAGGGGATATGCATGAAGGTAGGGCTTGATGGCATCAAGAGGATGAGAAAAATCTGCAGTTAGTGCCTATAGATCAGATCTACACAACATACAGGTCAAAAAGTGATAAATATTCGATCAAATACAAAGGTAAGACATAGCAAGCATCTATAGTGAAAAAAGGTAGCAGAAGTAATTTTATTGATCTGAAAGCATGAGCCTGTTCACAGTTGTAGATAATGCAAAATTGCATAAGTTTGTTAAAGAAAACTAGAAAAATCCCTTTACAGTGAATGATGAAATTTCTTTTACTGCCCAAGGAGGCAGAAAGGAGAAAGGTGATGTGGCGGGAAGAGAAATCCTAGCCGATGCTAGCTAGTCTGACATATCTACAAAATAAAATCTGATTTGGCCATGGAAAACATTCTCCATACCTTTGTCATATGGTACATTGATGAAGTTGAGGAAGAATGTAGAAAATTCCTCATGCAAAAAACTAAAAACACAACCCAAGCATGGTTGTTTGACAAAATAATACCTGCAGATGATCAAGCAGGCGTGGGTGCCTGTAATTCGTTTGAAATGCATTAAAATCATAGTAACGAGACTTGAACTCAGCGTGGACTTGGCGAGGGTGACTCGACTCGGCATTGGGGACTCAATGCAGACTCAACAAAATGAAAAACCCAAGAAATTTAGAGATTTTTAAGGATTTAAAACTTGTTTCATGAACCCTTTATTAAATAAACCTTAAAGACACAATAACATCATCAAATAGAAGCTAATTTGATTACATAGACAAGTATACATCGATCAAATAAGTATAAATGCAAATTGTAGCTGAGCTGCTGAAGGAAATAGGACACTTATATAAATATAGTCAAATGTTTACAAAACTCATGGAATATGAAATCCATGACATCAAATGTTCCAAACAAATATGAAATATCAAAAGATGCAAAACAATAACTAGAAGTGTATGGCTCAAAGGAGCATGTATCCTTTGCAGGGGTCTGGGGGCAACACCCCCAGTGGGGTCTGTGGGCAGCACCCCCAACGAGGTCGAGGGGCAGCACCCCTCATGGGGTCCCGGGGCAAGGCCCTGGGCGAGCTCCCTGTCGCGATACAGGGTAGGGTCAAGGGGCAGAGCCCCTACCACCAAGCCCAAATTAAGACCTCCAAAACCATACAAACCTTCATGGCGTACATCATTTTTGCATTCACAATAACTAAAAAAAAACAAGTTTTAACTTTAAATTTTATGTAATTTTTACACTTTTCAAACTTGTTTGTGTGAGTCTACCTGACGGGACTTGCCCGGACTCAGCGAGTCCGGTGAGTCTAAGAGACTCGGCGAGTCTCACCAAGATTCGTTTGGATTCGTCCAAGTCTGAGTCCGAGCCCCCCAGACTCGGCTAGGGTGTCTCGACTCGGGACTTGCCGAGTGTAGGCGAGTCTCGTTTCTGTGATTAAAATCCATTAAGGAGTCTTCATCAGATTAGTGGTTGCTGCGAGAGTATTCAAGCATTCATGGCATTGTAGAGTAGGTAAGTGTTGCATAAAAACATGTTTTAGGTTTACAAGTGTGCTTTATTTCCCGCACGCTATAACAATCAACCCTCCTTTTTCCCACCTTAGTCACCTATGGCCTCTTTTCTTCTTTGTTGGTGGTTAGGCTTCAGGCCTGTCACATTTTGGAGAGAGAAGCATTAAAATATTTAACACCTCACCAAACCTGCCCTGTCAGGGGTTGGGCTTTGGGCCCGACTCATACCTTTATCGCCTTAGCCTTCAGTTGACTTTGCTGTCGGGGCTCTTGAGTGGGGTAGGAACTTGTTGGGCCCGCCCTTAGCCAAATGTGGAAATTCTGATTTAGGTGACCAACTAAGGTGGAAGGAAAAGGGGACGGACTTGACAAAATGACCTATTAAAGTATCTCAGTTCGGTTATAACTGGTAGGGGGCACAAAGTGTCAACAATTCCATAGGGGAGGGTTGCATTAAAAAAAGAGGGTGCCCTTAGAAGGTTGATAGCTCTTGGTACTTAATAATTAAAAAAATAAATAGTTGAGCTAGTGATGCTCAAACGCTTGCACATGTTTATTAAGTCTCCACATTTGAACATTGGCCACTAGGGAGGCTTTCTGAGTTGTCAACACAGATTACCATCCCAAGGGTGTGCCACAGTGCTACTGCAGTGACCACTCTTAAGGTGGATGCATACCCGTTGACCCAGAACTTTCCAATTACAAATGAGACTAGTTGATCAACAGCTATGGAAAACCTACCTGCCTCTGTCGAGCATAAAAGCTCAATTCCATCACCTCTTCATACTTGGAGAAAGGTTTTGCTCTACTTGATTGTGTGTCAGATAGTTTAGATTGCTGAGTAAACGTTATAGCTTGAACAGATGAAAAGATTGCTTTACTCTTCTGAGTGAGAACTAAAGTAGTTTTGTACAGAATAATGAGCCAACCAGAACCAGGGAACTTGTTAATGTAAGGTCTAGTATTCATAGAAACTTAAAATTTAAATAATTATTTTCTGGAGGAAGTTGTCACTGTTTTATTTCAGCTTAAATATGTCAGAATTTTTACTTCTGCAGGTTCGTGTACTTCTTGAGAAAGCTCATGCACTTTCTAAGAAATGGGACAGAGCACCTATTGTAATCGCTGGTGACTTTAACAGCACTCCTCAGGTATTTTTCTAAAATTTGAATTTCCTGTGAGTAAACTATCCATGTTAGATCTTTGTGTTTCTGATAGCAGTATTGATAACCAAATTACTTTCATGAACTTACATTCCTTTTGTGTGCAGAGCGCACTCTATCAATTTCTGGCCTCTTCTAAGGTGAGTTTGCTAAAATATTTTACATTAGTCTTTGACATGGCTATGCACAGCCAGTATAACTTCAGCTGTTAATGATTACTTTTCTTGTCTCAGTTGGATCTTCTAGCACATGACCGTAGAGAAATTTCTGGTCAGATTGAAAATGTGCCTGATTCAGACACTGGGACACTAAAACAGACTACATTTAAACCAACCAGGTAACAATTATGTCATAAAGCATTTGTATTGTTTTTAAAATTAAATAGTATAAATCTGGGGTCTATGAAGATGAAAGTGCCCCCATTATAAATATTCTAATGCTAGTGCTTAAAGTAATTTGGCTTATCTAACTATTACATAGCATATTCTAATTTATTTTTGTTGTTATGTAGCCTTCTTGGCATAGTAGCACTGCACTCCAAAATCCAACTGCCTCACTTGCCGTGTAATTTCCCAAGTTTTTCAAAATGTGATTCTGAACTTTTTCAAGTATATGTTTCCTTGTTTTCTTTGTTTCATTTTAACAATTAAAGAAGAAAAATAAAAGTGCAGGAAGATTGGGAATCTTTTAGTTTGGGATTAAGGCTTGGGCATTCTAACTTTTGAAGTTTAAATTTGATTAGATTCATTTTTGTTTTATATAACACTAGTAAGGGTGTTTCTTTTAATTACATTCTACCAAGGTTTCAGTATAAAACATTGGGTTGCCCCCAAAATAGTAGGTTGTGTTTGATGATGATAGCACTTGTCCACTATTTAGGACCAACTGTATATTTTTTACAAAAAGCCTTGCGCCTTGCTAAGTAAAAGTAAAATAATTGCTTTTAGAAATCCTTCTTGCTTTTTTATAACTGTTATTTTTTTAATGTCTTATGTTTATTTCTTTATCTCCATGCACTATATTTGACATGAAGTAATTCAAATTCTTCTCTATTTTTATAAATATAATATTTTTTTACTCTTTTAGCTACCCAAGTTTTTCCTGAAATTTTCCTATTTTAAATCAAAGCAGCTGAATTCCATTTACTTGTTTGCCATGCCGCATCAATACTATAGATTTTGTATGTGTTAAAATTTAGAATAAACAAAAGAGGAAACGAAACAATATCAAGATCCTTATTCGAAACCAACATAGCCTCAGATATAGAAGACCAAATGAACTGATATTTACCTTCACTTACCAAGCAAAGATCTCCTTTGTTGAGTGGATTTGCTCATGGACTGTGGTTGCGTAACCTTTGTGCAAGATTTTGGCAGCATGTGCCTCTTAAATTGTGATGATTTTTATTTGATGAAGGATGGAGGGTGGGTTTATAGATTTTCGAATGGGGATGTAAATGGTTGAGATTCATTGTTGGATGGATGGTGGAGATGATTTTGGATGCCTTTATTTAATGATGGGTGATTTTAGTGCTACTTTTTATGAATGGTTGAGATTTATTGTTGGATGGATGGTTGAGATGCAAGAGATTTCATTTTCATTTAATAATTGTGGATGGCCATGTGGATAATTGAATTTTTTAATTTATTTTGAATAAATGGAGAAAATGGATTAATTAATTAAATAATACAATTATTTACATAATTAGAATAGATGGAGAAAATGGATTTATTAACTAAATAATAAAAATTATTTACTTAGAATAAATCGAGAAAATGGATTAATTAACTAAACAATAAAAAATATTTTATTAGAATAAATGGAAAAGATGGATTAATTAACTTAATAATAAAAATTATTTATCTAATTAGTAATGCAGTATTATTAGTGGGTGAAAGGGGAGGTTAGCATGGAATTAATTGCATGATGGTGGTTTCAACATGGTGTTAGAAATGGTGAATGAATTAGTGTGGTAGATTTTAGGTGTCTACACATGGAATGCTACTATGATTCTCGGTATTAAATTGGATTCTTCATTTATGATTTCTATTGATTTTTCCTTCAGATACAATTGGTACAAAGATGAGTTGAAAGCTGCAACCGGTAACTCATCTTGTACAAGGCTCAAGCACCCACTTAAGCTTTTCAGTGCATATGCACGTGTTCAGGTTAAATATTTCAAATCATTAACATAATTAGAATTGACCAAATGTTGCTTCCTGTTAAATTCATTAGAATCATTGTGTAATTTTGAAACTGAACAGGGGAGGCAGGGAAACTCTAGGATCAGAGATGAATATGGGGAACCTTTGGCCACAACTTACCACTCCAAGTTCTTGGGCACTGTTGATTATATCTGGTATGCATTGCAGATTATGAAATACTGCTTATGTTTTCAGTTTTGGTTTTTCAACGGCTTTTTAGTGATAAAAGAGATGTATGTTGACTGACACAGGCACTCAGAAGGGCTAATCCCATTAAGAGTTTTGGACACATTGCCTCTTGATGTGTTGCAGAAAACACCTGGTCTTCCAACACATGTATGCCTTATGAAAGTTATTTGATTTGGTTTCCCCTATTTTCCCTTTTTCTACTTCTAGTGTTTGTTATATTGGACTATAGATTGTGGGGATAGAATAGCATGGAACTGTTGCAGCCAATTTTGAAATGTCTTTGCGGCTAACACATGGTCTTCCAACACATTAATGCAGTCTTAAAAGTTATCCTATTTGGCTTCCCATATTTTTCCTTTTCCTACTTATATGGTCTTTGTGTTTTATTGGGCTATAGATCATGGGGATAAAATGGCATGGTACTATTGCTCATAGGAAAATTTGAAATACCTTTTCTGTGGCATTCTTTGTCATTTCCTATCCTTTGTTTTTTAAAGGGGTAGATGCTTTTGACTTGGAGCTACGAACCAGTGAGGTCACAAATGAGGGACCTCTTCCCCAATATAAACATTCAACAATAACACCCATGGGGTTTGAATCTTGATGGCAAGAACAACAACACCACAACTTAACCATCACACTATGCCACTATTGACATTTCCTGTCCTTCCATTTATGCTATAGTATTGTAACTTAATTGAATGCATCTTTTACTCCAACTCTTTACATTGTCTAAACTAAAACACCTGTAAAATCACTGGTTTTTGGGAGGAAGGTCTCCTCTACAACATGCATGTGATTACAAACGGTGGTATACACTATAGAGTGTTTCTGAAGTTGATTTGTACAACACTCCTCAAACCCATGTACAACTATAATACAGATATAACTGATAGTAATCTCTGAGACATAATTTGCTCTTTCCCTGTCTGACAAAAGTTTGATAGTGTTAACAATTTAATTGAGAAAAGATTTCCAAGAACAATGGGGAATAAAGCAGAAGGGAGATGATTCCAACATGGAAATTGAAAATAGTTTTTCCTAGGGAGGTTTTGCAGGGTCATGATCCATTTCATTTACTGCTGCTGTATATACAATATAGCATAGAAGATAGCTTTCCCTTGCTTATGAAGGCTGGTTTTGACTTTAAAATTTCTTTCCTATAGCTCAGAGATCAATTGATACATTGTGATGTATGGGAAGCTTTTACTTAGGTTCAGAGACTGAAAGAAGCTGAAGGCTGCAGGTTCTGGCACTCAGCATCTGCTTTAAGCATACATGCAGGGCAAGCTAACAATTTTACAAGCATTTTACCTGTACATGCATTACCTTGAACTTTGCTTATAAAAAGCTTCTATGGTCAATGTTCAACCTGCAGCTTGCTCAAATACTGACAGTCAACTGCTCTAGTACAATTTCACATTTTTGCTTTCATTTGTGATTACTGTAGTGTCATTTATTTGGTTTTTAATGAATTATTTTTTATGTACATTTTGCTTATCAAGTAATTTCAGTAATTAGTTTCTCTATAGGATTATTATTCTTAAGAAGAGAAGATGTTAATTTTATCTGTGTTTTTGTATAAACTGGGATCTTGACTTTAGTATAATATCTTTTAAGAGAAGCAGAGTTGTATGGTTCTCTTTTAGTGGGATTTCCGCAAAAGTTAATTTGCTCTGGTGGAAATTTAAAGTGCTTTTCTATAAGCCAGGGAGAGAATATATAAAATTTGATATTCATGCCATATATTGAATTGGAATGCCATTTGACTGCCTTTTATTTATTTTTGCTTTTGGTTGTCTGTGTTGAACACTTGCAGAAATGGGGCAGTGATCATCTTTCTTTAGCTTGTCAGTTTGCCTTTTCAGAAGATAAGAGGGGTGATGAGAGAAATAGATGATTGCAACAGGAGATTAATGTTGTCAAGAATTGTTGATTCCCTTCAAATCGTAGACTTCATCACTCAGCATATGTGCAGCTTGCACGCCAATTTATATTTTGGCAGCCTTCAGAGACAGACGCACAGATAATTTCAATAACACTTGGCGATTTATAATGAAATTGGTTGGTCAGAAATAAGTTTGCAATTGCCGATTATAGTTTTTTTCCAAGAGTGTAATGCTAGAATATGGCTTTTGTATCATTGTTGAATTGATCTGTTGACAAGCGTAAGGTTGCAGTGCTGGACTTGCCAGTGATTTTTTTCTGGCAAATTTAAAGCAGATCCAAAACAGATTTGTTTGTGGCACGCGGTTTGTATGTTGGAGGTCATACCAAAAAAAAGCTTCCTAATCTGCAGTATGAAATTAAATTATTAAGGCCAGTTTGCTGACAAACCAAACAATCCAAAATTGCAATCTTTTCAAAGTCGTGGTTGGTATTAGCGCTTTTCATAATCACATTTTCTCCTCAATATGCTTGTTCTAGCTGTTGGATTTTCGATAATTATTCTGAATTTAGTTTTCAAATTTTTGTAGATTGAATTTGAAATTTGAATTATATTTAGTTTTGTAGTTTGAGATTTGATTTCTGAAATTATGGACTTGATAGGAACTGTCAAATTAATGAGCCAACATCATAGAAAAAATTGAAAAGGATGCAATTGTTCATTCACAACTTCATAAGTAATTTCTGATGAATTTGAGAGTTTGATCTGGAGAGACATTTAGCAAATTGGATTCTTTTTTTTTGGGTAGAATACACATACAGATTTGAAATGCTAGAAATTTGCAAGAATGCGTTTATGAACATGTTTTCATGGATAACTGAAGTCATGGTAAGGCAAATATGTATGCAAAGCAGTGTTCCAAAACTCAGACTCGCCAAGCCAATTTTTGATTCAGACTCGGACTTGGAGCCTTGACTTGGCGCAGACTCGTCAAATTGAAAAACCCAAGAAATTCAGAGATTTTTAAGGATTTTAAACTTGTTTCATGCACCCTTTAATAAATAAACTTTAAAGACATAATAACCTCATCAAATAGAAACTACTTTGATCTCATACACAAACATACGTCAATCACATAAGTATAAACACAAATTTTAGTTTAAGGATACAATACTCATGGAATATGAAATCCATGGCATCAAAAGTTCCAAACAAATATCAAAACAAAAGCTACAAGTCTATGGCTTAGAGGGGCCTGCATCACTCAGCCCTCTTGTGTAGGCATCTAAGATAGGTCTTGGATAATGATGCAACCATCATCTCTGCTTGTGTCTTAGACTCTGTGGCACCCAAACTAGCATCCAAGGTGTCTTCTCGTGCTCCATCCCCTTCTACCATGGCTACTACCTCTGCCTTTCGATCCACTTGGTCGACCCAATCAAGGTCCTCATTGTTAAAGACAGGATCCTCAGCCCCAGTGATCCAATCTGATTGTGGATCAACCTCCTCTAACGTGATAGGCAACAAGTAAGTGCTCAATATTTGTCTATGGTGAAGGCGAAGGTTGTAATGAATATAAACTAGATCATGCAACCTCTACACTGACAATCTATTGTGCTTCTTGGAGTGTATGTGCTCAAATGTACTCCAATTGTGCTCACAACCTGAAGCACTGCATGGGTGGCTCAACACTCGAACTACAATCTTATGGCACCAAATCTCTCCCACATGCATTTGAGATGAGAAAAAGAAAAAATCAATCTCATTGTCCAACCTTAAGTTTCAATATTTAATAGTAATATAAAGAAAGGAAGTGTTAATTTTTAAACTACTATTATGCCCTTAATAAATTTTTACCTGGTTGCAATGTCAACCGAGTAGCCTTGCATATATCTCGTGCAACAAGATCTCCTTGTGCAAGTCTGAAAATGCCAATCTTGGTGACTATTTGTGCTCCAATACGAGAATCAAACATCTGCTCAATGACCGTGTAGAGCCCACTAAAACCTCCTCATCTGCCTTTAATTCAGGGTGGAATTGGAATGCCGAATTGAGAAAATATGTTGCATGTAGGGGCTTGTGAAATTGGAGGTGCCATTGTTTACCAATGATCTCCCAAATGGGGTGATACTTATCATCAACTCCCCCATAAATGGATCTAATGGCCTCTTTGGCCCTATCCATGCTCTCATATATGTAGCTCATTGTGGGCTTCTCCCCATCAACAACTAGTAATAGAACCTCTAAAGACTCTGTGAATTGCAATTATTATGAAACATTAGCATAAATAAGAGGAAAAAAAACAAATAAAATAAAAACAAGAATGAAAATATAATGTAGAATTAGTAAACTAATTACTAATTACATTTACCTTTATGATCTCCATAGTAGGTACCCAAAAGCCTTGCTCATCAAAATCCAATTTGATACTTCCTCCCCTGCATTTGTCTTAGCATATGATGAGAAAGTCCACTCCTCACTAACTAACATGCACCTCAAAGCTCCCTTTGATTGCAACAAGGATTGTAGTGTGATGAAATTGGTAGCAAAGCAGGTTATCCCAGGGTGTGCCAACTCCTTCTGCCCTGTGTATTGCCTCATTAGGTTGAGGACCCGTGTGATTATATATGAATTTACAAATATTTTTTCCAATTTCCACACATGCTTTGATCCATGCAATCTTGCCAAGATCCTCCAATATGAGGTCAAGGCGATGAGCAATACAAGGTGTCCAAAACAATGATGAGTGCCTATCCATCAATAGTCTACCTACAACAACTAATTAATATAATTATCCTCTCTACCCCTAATTATTAGCAATATATCTATTGATTTATGAATATTAAATGCTACATTATGAACTTACATGATTTGATATTGCTTATGTAGTGAAACATCTCGAAGGCTTTGTTAGATCGAAAGGCAAAACCTTTTCTCACATTGTATGTTTGTGGTTGTAGTGGGAGATTTCAGTGGTTGTATAAGAATTCAAGGATTATGGCCTAAAGATGTCTTAGACCTTGGAGAAGCCAATCACATGAGATTTGACTATACTATGGTTATCGCATCGCATGTAAAGTACATTGTTGGAGTATGTGTGCTATTATTTGGGGTGTGTAGGGCAACACTAAAGGATATGGGGGTGTTTTAGAGTATTACAAAACATAAGTTTTGTTGCTATTGAAAGCCATGCGAATAGTCTTGGTGGCATCGTAGGAGACTGTTGCACTATTCTACATATAGTGGATAGTTGGTCAAATAATTAGTTCGATAATTCGTGCGAGTATTTAGATTGATGCATGTTTTGTTCATTTGGAGAATGTTTATGGGAGTGAAATATGGTAGTGATGACATCATGATAATAACCTTGTTTTATTGTGTGAAGGTTGACACTCCAAGGTGGCTACAATGTGGAGTCATTTAGGATTCTAGGAAATGACTCAACCTACATATAATCTTGGACATGTGATGAGGAAGATTCATGATTGACAAATAATGAGATGATGTTGAGTTGTTGATAAATGTTACGAGGAATATATGATTAATATGTGTGTGCATGGAGGCTATACATTGTATTTTTATGAATTGGGAAATACTACATTAGGAGATGATTGTATTAGACTTGATTTTTTTCATAGATTATTACAATTATTAGCTCTCTTTAATTGCTATATTTAATATTTTTTTCCTAAAAGGGTTTCTTAGGTTTAACCTTATATATCCTGTGTTTTGTAGATATTGTGTTTGAATATCTTGTTTTTCTATTATGCTTTTTAAATCAATTGGAAACATCATAATAAGATTATAATTTGATGACTAAATTATTGTTTTAGGGAAATTGAGTTGCCAAAATTTTCCATAAAATTGATATTAGAGTCATAAGGTTTGGAATTAGAACCATACATCTGAGGGTTTGATCCAAAAATGAGGGTTTGCATGGTGGATTTACTTATTAAACTTATCCTACATTGATTGTAATCATGGAATCTTGAATAATAATCCTAGGATGCATTTTTATTTCTACATCTTTAAATTTTTAACACCCACTCATAGTACCCAATTCCTATTAAAATTTCCCCTCTTTTCAGGTACCTATTATTTTAACGATTTCTCTACCACTATTCACTTATACCCCTCATAAGTTCAACTAAACATTTCATTTATACCATTATCACACCTATCTCTAAATCAAAAATCTTGAATGAATTTTGATAGGACATAATGAAAATAAATTAAATTAAAAACAATTTTATTCTATAATTATTTAGCATCGGTCCCTAAAAAAAAATTAGAGCAACAATTGATGTGAATGAATGTTCATTCTTAACTTTACTGACTTTTTTCGATCATTGAAACAAATTAATACTTATGTGTGGAGTAAACAAGAAACTAGAAATATAATTGTTCAACCATTTCATATCCACCTATCAAAACTAAAAATTTCTGCTTTCATGTTATTATGTTGCAACCTTTTTAATAAGTTATCTATTAATTTATTAAAAATATTTAAAAATGTTAAAAAAATATTTATTGTCAAATGAGATACTAATTTAATGAATGCGATCCTCTTGTTAGATGCCTATAAGGAGAGTCATTTACATTTACCTTATACATTGTCCTAAAATATGTACATAGGTCAAATAACTCTTTTTAAGACAAAGTTATATCTCCTAAATCTTGTACAAACACAATCATTTCACCCACTTAAGATTAATCTAAATCTATATGTAATCTCTACATAAATGACACAAACAATTCTTCTTTGTGGCTTCATGAAAGCTAAAAGTAAAGAGATGTAAACTAAAATTTATAATTCTTTACCAAATTTCCTATTCCTTAGATCCAACTACCACACTCTTCCACAATTGTCCTCAATATATGTAATAAAATAATAATATAATATTCCTCTCTATCCCTAATACTTAGCAATATATCTATTGATTTTTTAATAATAAATGCTATATTATGAACTTACATGATAGGATATTGCTTATTTAGTGATACATTTGGGAGGGTTTGTTATAGAGAAAGGAGAAACCTTTTCTCATTGTATGTGTTTTTAGTTGTGGAAGCTTTTGACGATTGTGTAAGAATTCAAGGATTGTGTCGTTAAATTTATTGTGCAATATTTTATTCATCTTGGATATTTTTAACATAAGTGTGATATGGCACTTATTTAATAAGTTTATTTAGGATAATTAGGATATTTAATTATTCTCACCTAAGTAGCTAAAATGACGTGTATATCTTGACTTGAGGTACACAATTGCCACCATCACTTCATCAATCCTTGATTTATAGTAGTTAGGTGCCAACTTTCTTTAGTCAAGGTCACCTTTGTCTCAATTAGATTGAGTTAACTCACATCTTGATTGAGAGTGTTTGAGAGTTAACTCACATCTCTTAGACTTTTCATCTCCTATATTTATAAATCTAAGAGGCCTATATAATTTCATGTTATTCTTTGTAATTGTTGTCATAATATTAAATATATAATAAAATTATTCGATTCATCTACATTTGTTATTCACTAATAGGCATTTGGTCTTGGGTAGATTTATTGTTCATAATTTTTTTTGACATGGTATTAGAGCCATGATGTTTTCAAATTAGTTCATTTCTAGGACTAAAGGTCATATTTTCTCTTGAAAAGTTGAGTATGATCTTCTCTTACATTGAATAATGATTTGGAGAATAAAAATTTGAGAGAAATACTAGATTATGGGAGTTCCGAGTAAATTTAGGCTCACCATAAATTCTATAGCAAACTATAAAGTTACATTTTCCCTTTGTTTCATCCTAGCTGGACATTGGAGGCTATATTTGCAAAGGGTGTTACTAGGGAGGTGCTTTCCAGATCTAGTATATACCTAAATTTTTGAAGAAAACAATATTAAACCTAGCCTTACCATTGTATTTGAAAGGCTCAAGAACGTTCATTTTCATTTAAATTTTATCTAGTTTGGAAAAAATTGCTAGTGCATAGGGTTTTGTGCACACTATTCAGGTGGAGGCTTGCAACTTTTCCACCACCGACTATGGGTAGCACTAATAATGACCAACTTGGCACTGCTCAACCTTGCCATTTACAACTCTTCCTCTAGTGGTGTATATTCCCGCCTCTAATGTCTACCACTCATAACACCACCTATGCTCTGCCCTCAATGTGGCAAGCCATACTTTTTGCGAAAGGTATTTTTTTTGTGTAGGTATAATAGCTTTAATTTTGAAACAAAGGTTTTGAAAATGCAATAGGTGTGTTTCAAAAATAGTTGGTAGAATTGGCATATTGTGACATTAAAGAATATTTAGGGTATCTTTGAACATTCCTTTATTAACATAATCATACTTTCATCCATTTCTTCTTGCAATCCTCACCCCTTCATGTTTGAGTTTCGGTTTTGGAACTTCAAGTTTAGAGGCTTTGCTCTTGTTCACTTTTGTTCCTTTTTTTTTGGTATTTTTTGATATTAGAATTTTTTGAGAGATTCATAGTGATGTAGATGATTTTTCATTTTGGTGTTTGATTTTTTTTATATATTATAGATTCTCACAAGTGGTGTTGAGTAGTTATCATTTTGAAAACTTTTAAAGCTCCAGTTGGGCTCATGTGACAATGCTTTTGGGTGCATTTTATTTTAAATTATATATTTTGTATTTACTTTCATTACTTTAGTCTGATCTATCCCATTAAGTATCAAAAATTATAGTTTCAACTTTGTGGCCTAATTTAACATTTATATTACACTAAGATAAATAACACTTCACTAATTTGGCAAGTGACAATTGTGATCTCTCTAAGTAAAAATTTTGATCACAATAATTTGCTAGAGGGGTCTCATGATTGTATATTTTGGTTGGGTAAATCCATTTTACATTTGTTTTTGCTAGTTTCATAATCAAGTAGTCTTGTGGAGTTAATTATCTCACCCCCCTCTCTCTCTCTCTCTCCCCTTTCCATTTGAATATTTTAAATTATCTTCCTAAATCATCTTAAGGTCAAATGTGATTACTATAGGAAAAAAATCATGATGCAAATGAGTGCTTTCTAAAAAAATTGATGAACCAAAGTAACTTTTTTATGGTAATCACATTAGTTTATCAAATTTTTCTAATCTAGCATCAAAAGGTATATCACGTTATATTTAGACATTTTTTGTGAACACATCATAGGTATGAGTAGTTTACTCATATGAAATGCATTAATATATTATCTCAATCACATGTTGCTCCATCTAAATCTAGTGTTGCTTCATCTACATCTTCTATTGATTGCTTGTAGCAAGTTCATATTAGTATTCCCTATCTACTTCATTAGAAGATATTTCATATTTATTCTTGAAGTACCATATTTTGGATCTTGATGATAATAATGGGGATATTCATCTCATATTTGATATTATCTCTTATTAAGTAGCATATTATTTGAATGCTATTGAAGGGAACACAATATAGTGAGAGGGGGGTGAATCAGTAGATCAAATCTATTTAAAACTCTTAACTCAAATGTACATATCAGAATCAAAGTAGAAATCTAATGATCAAAGAACATAAGCAGACACATCTGCACATGAGAAAACCAAATATATGTGGAAACCCAATATGGGAAAAAACATGGCGAGAATAGTTGCTTAGATCTATTATCAAATCCAACCTCACAAAGCATAAATATACAAGTGAATTTTACACACTAAAGTATGCACCAACCTATTAGAGACACCAATCTCCTATTGTGTTTGTAGGCACCAACCCCTAATTAAAATAGTACAACAGGTAGAACACTAGTCCAACTGGATTACAAAGATAAAGCTCATGGACCTTTAGTTGTAGCTAAAAACAACTCATACACTTCTGTACTAGTTACATACACTCTTTAGCACTTATGATATTTTGATACTCGCACATGCAACTCCTCCAGATTCACAATCGTTTCCTAGTATATTCACTACCTTCTTCAATTTATACCATTTGCACACACTTAAGATTTGCACATACATACTACAACTGCACAAATGTATGATGACTATATACATGACATTGCATTAACACTCTTTCATGTCAACCAGGGGTCCGCAATTAGCCAGGATGACATAACGTGGACCTAAATTCAAAATACATGAAATGTGTAATAGGTCAGTCCAAAAAAAAAACTTAGTTGCCACCAAAAGAACATGATGTCAGGTGCTACCATAGGAATATTAACTAGGTTCTATCTTAACACCACACACAAGATTTGAATTTCATACACTACTAGTCGTTATCGCACATGCCTTGAACACAAACAGGTTGAAAGACATGCACAGATAACCTTCTGTCACTTCAAACTTCTTGCATCCTGAACATATCCTCTAGAAACTCAAGAATAAGATAGAACATGTATATGCATACTCTCCTTTCAAACCACAAAGAAAAAATCCATCCCTGATAGAAATGTTGACCAAAATTGTATTGTCAAAGAAATCTTTCTGAAAATATCCTGGTACAGACTTTTGGACCACCACTGTCATAGTGAATAAATGCAAGCAAGATATTACAACCATACAATAGTCACACAAACAATCCTTAACACTTGATAACATATATTTCTTGATTTTGTGTCCTCCAACACATGTAGGTATGCAACCATACTAAACTTTTGACATACAACATGCTTCAACAAAACTATTGTAACTCAAAATGATAATTCAAGGGGAATATAATGATAATTCTAGCATGACTTAACCTTTAATTCTAATTCTTAACAATTAGATATGCACCCTTTGTCAGATATGCAAAAAATCAAACTATCTGTTGAAACATGAAAACTCTTTTCAGATGTGGGTGATCTATATGAAAAGAGAATCTCTAGAGTGAGCTGGTTCTCTGAATGATAGATCCTATTCTAGGTGATTTTCTGGGAAAAAGGACAGAGAATGACTAAAATGAAAACCTATCTAATATGATCTCAACTTAATAATGACTTTGATATTTCACCCACAAATAGTCTTCAGAAAAATAACAATGAATTCACAATCTCTCATGAACATCAGTAAAAAAATTGATTTGCATGAAGGTCTGAAACTAAACACAACATGCAACTTGCATTAAATGAAATTTATGTATCAATAATCTGCAATATTAGGACATAAAAATGATCTGTAAAATAGAATCACAACATGAACATCATACTAAAACTGCAAATAGAGGGAGAAAATAGAGATAGGAATGCTGCTTTTATTAGATGGAGTGAAAACTCTTAAAACCTTAGTACAAAGAAGTTTACAACCTAAAAAAAAGTGTAAGAGCAAGAAACTAGAATCTCCACTGAAAACACTAATTTTTCTTCAAGATATATCTCCAAAACCCTAATTTGAGCTCAAGAAGAAAGCTCAAGGAAAGTCATCAAAAACTACCCCAAACATTTGCATAAAAACAGAAAAATCACACTTTTTGCGTGTACATACTGAAAAACTTCTCAAACTAGGTCAAATATCCTTTTAAAGCGAATAAAACACCTTATCTCTTCATCAGGAAGTTCAAATTTGACCAAGGAAAGATCTCTCATAAATCTGCTAAAAATAGCAAAGAATTAAAGACAATTTATAAAATATTGCTTTATTCTTGCTTTACAAGATTTGCAGATTTTATATTCTCATGATTTGATTATTTTTGCAATTATATATTTAGAAAAATCTTTTGCAAAAAAAAATCACAACCTTATTTCTCAAATTACAATAATTGATTTTCTTAAAAAATCATAAAATATAATGAATATCTCTTATCCATATCCTAATTGATTTCTTTAAAATTAATTTGAAAAATAAAATAAACCCTAAGTCATAAGTAAAATTATTTTGCAATTTTTATTGATTTCTCACAAAATCAATTAAAATCTAGGATATTTTAATCACTCTCCAATTCTTACTTAAGGCATTATTGACCAAAACCCTAAAACCCTAAAGCCATAAAATATTTCATTGAGCAAGCTTAAGGACTTAGGCAAAACAAAATAAGGAAAAATCCCATAAGGCTCGACCTAAGGTATGCATTAAATTGTAGCCACTAAAGCATATACCCCTAAGTTGAATTAGGGTTGGGAAAACCCTAATGAACAAAACTAAAGCATTCCACTTATTTTGCTTCATTTTGAGAGAAAAGACTTTGAAGAAAATGGATCTGAGCTGTTGCCAAGTATGAGCTAGGGTTTCAACTGGAAACCTCCATTCGAGCCTCCAATCAAGCTTTCTTTCTCTTTGATTCTTAATATACTCGGCCTCCATAACTCATGGTAAGTACTGTCGACTGTTCTCTCTTTATTCCTTGGGTTTTTGATGAGGAAATGGCCTCATAGGCCGCGACTATGGGATGATTATCGGATGCATTCTTTGCTCTGTGTTTCCTTTCTTTTATTTATGTGTTCCTGGCCGCTATTGTAAGAGCTTGACCTCTGCATATTGAAGTTCCTTGAGAGCTTGGCTCTGGATTTTCTAGTCTTCTATGGCATGCATGGTAAGCTATTGTTCTTATGTATTTCTGTTGGCATTCTTTCTCCAAAATAGAAAGCTTATAAAAGCTTTATACATCTGTAAAAGATCATTTTTTTATGAATGAATCTTATGGCCATACCTAGGCCGCGCCATGCTTATATATTAAAATGCATTTTACTCAGAAATTTGTATGAAATCTCCATTGTTTTCTTCAAATCCTGGGCTTAGACAACAACTTCAAAAGATCTTTCTATTGTCAACAATGAAAATATGAAGCTGTAAATCCCTCTCTTTGGCCACGCCATTCATGCACACATTGGGTTTTTATTTATTTCTGGGCTCGACCCAATAGAGCATAGTGTGTTTTCTTTAATTCTGGAAGAAAACCCCATATGTGTATCTATATTTTGAGGATAAAAAATGTATATTCTGCATTTCTGGAAAACAAGAGCTTGAGCTCGACCCAACATTGTACAAGTTCTACATTTTTCAAGAAACCCCATGTGGGTATCCAAAAAATTGTACTATCTTTATTTCAATTTCAAAACGCCAATGTGGGTATTCTGGAAAATGAAAGAAATCTGCATTTGTAAATCAAACCCTCATGTGGGTATTTGAAAAATTGAAAGAAAACCCCTCTGTTATCCTGTAGCAGCATTGCACTTGTGGGTTATAACTATTTTGAAACAAATACCACCTTTGGCTATAAGTTGATAACCAAACATGGGTAACTTGTTTTCCAAGAGGACAAAACTCCTAATTTCTGTGCATTAAACTTAGACTTAAGTCTTCATGGGATTTAGCTTCACATCTGTATATCGATTCTTCATACTTCCTG
This sequence comes from Sequoia sempervirens, assembly GCA_007258455.2. Taxonomy (NCBI): domain Eukaryota; kingdom Viridiplantae; phylum Streptophyta; class Pinopsida; order Cupressales; family Cupressaceae; genus Sequoia; species Sequoia sempervirens. The sequence goes on along the minus strand of VDFB02000013.1, from coordinate 15,285,729 downwards.
TAGCTTTTACTTGCAGAGACTTGAAATACATGATAACTCCAGATGGATTCCTGTACTGTTCATGCCTTGATGAAAACATTTAGTATATGGAGCACATTTCTCTTAAAAGACACCATCCTGCACATAGAGATTATTTTGATTTGAATCTGCAGATTGTTTGTTTACTTTCTATCATGCACTATTGTGACTTTCATGTTATTTCATATTGCTCCTTTAAAGCTCCTTCATGCTTGGTAAAACTCAATCCATTCTGAAAATGACCTCAACATGTTTCACTCTTGTCAAAGCTGATTGTTGTCATCCTCCACTCAAATGAAAATATGAATCTCTTTCACATGCTTACTTTATTGAACAGTGTTCTATTGATGATGCATTATGTATGCCTGTTCACTATCATTGTTTAGAGATATAACACTTCTGCTCCAAAAATAGAATAATATGAAACAACATTCAATGTGAATAGACCTAAAGCAACAAAACAATACTATGGTAAAAATATCAAATCTTTCTAGAATAAACATGATAGTTTCCAACTGAAACAAGTTCATCAAGTTTATTGTCCATTTGTAATTTTTACTTCATACTTTGATTTGACTGTTATGAATGCACGATAAATTTGATTACTCCTTTAGTTGTATAGCTCAGAAGAGCATGATAATTGTACTTTCCTTCTCAGCCCACTTGTAAATTTAAGGGGCAACATGCCGAGCTCTACCCTTGTGGGAGCCCGTTTTTCTCCACATGCTTGGTCTTCATAAGACAATCAACTACATGAATTTTCCTATACCTACACAAGGAAACAAACAATGTTAGCAAAAAACAATATATGATGATGATGTTTCCCTTTTCAGTTCATGTTTCTATCCTTTCCTTTAGTTGATTCTATGCATTTCAAGGATTGAAATATATCTCTATTAGTATGGCATGTAGTATAGTTCATATCCTGAGCTCTTAATTTACACCATTCTCAATCTTCTGCAGGTACATTCAGGAGTAGAGTAAAATGGAGAAAACTACGAGGCATCAACCGAAGATCAACTCAAGCAATGACGGATATGTCCCATGTTATTTGCTTCTCTCTTTTGAAAGGTTTATATCTCCTTTCTTATAATGAATGGAACCGACTAAAACCATGACTTGTGTGGATATTTAAATCTCTTCTTTCATTTCCATTCTGAAAGAAATGCATTGAAATGCAAAGTTGTACCATCATTTGTATTCTTGCAATCAAATGAACACATGTAATGTGAATAACTTCTTGAAATAAATGAAAGCACTCTGTTATGTTTAATCATTCGTATACTTAGTTCTGTACTCCATTTGATTTGTAAATTATTTTAGCAATGCTTTTGAAACTCAGTTTTCTCAAAACACTTGCACAACTGGCACTTGATGAATACATTGCAAACAACACTTTAAGCACATGTAGAAATAACTGTTCTTTCACTTTCAAATAATCAATATTTAATCAGGTCGACCAATTGAGCTGTAGCAAAAAATTGGTAACATTTTGGCGATTTGCACTAAATGCTTGCTGGTTAAGCATAGATCAGTTTCCTTTTGAAACTTCATTGGGAGTAGAGTCAAATCTTCCCCTTCATGAAACTCTAAACTTTGAACAACACTCCAAACAACAACAAAACAAAACAAAACAATATAGAAAGCAAACTAACAGGCCCTGATGGCCAACATAACATGCGCAACAATGCTTAGGGAAAGAAAACAACTGAAAAGAAATGTGCGTAACACACTTATTTGCAACAACTACTATACTTATTTACAAGATAGAACTTATCTCAGAGGTAATACTTGAGGTGGATCCCATTAACTGGGATAAACATCACCTCTCCAATCAAATTAGAAAGTTGGAAAGCGTTGTGTTCCTTGCACTCCGTGATCACATAAGGCCCGTTCCAAATTGCATCAAATTTGGAATGTCGTCCAGGTCTGCTCTTATATTCATTCCACTTGAAGACCAGATCACCAATAATGAATTCTCGTTGTCTTTCCCTTTTATCAAAAGAGCTCTTCATCTGATCTTGATGTATTTCAAGCTTCCTTAAAGCTTCCTTTCTAGTATCCTCAAGCTGTATTAATTGTGCAAATCTCACTTTAAGAGGCTGCTCATTCAACAATTCCAGCTCTTTAGCATAACTTAAAGTTGGTAATTCAATAGAAACAGGTAACTTAGCTTCTTTGCCATAAGCAAGTACATAAGGAGAACAACCAGTGGCCCTTTTAGGAGTCACCCTATCAGCCCAAAGAGCTAACTTCAACTTTTCATGCCATGTTCGCTGATTATTTTCCACTATCTTCTTGATTATCCGAATGAGATTCTTATTTGTAGATTCCGCCTGGCTATTGCCCTATGGATAATAATTAGAAGACGTGTTCAAATAAACGTTATTCCTAACTGACCAATCAAAAATCCTTAAACCGATAAAATCCAAACCATTGTCAGAGATTATTGAATCTGGAGTACCAAATCTTGACACTAAGTCTTGATAGAAATTAACCACAAAAGCCTCGTTTTCTTCTTTGAAAGCAACAACTTCGGTCCACTTAGTAAAGTAATCCATTGCAATAAGGATCCACTTATGACCCACACTTGAAGGCGGATTGATAGGTCCAATGAAGTCTAAACCCCACTTGGAAAATGGCTGCTCCACCTGAATAGGGTGCAGGGCAGCGCTGCAAGCCTCTATTTTCCAGAAAATAAAGCACATTTTTCACATCTTTGGACCCAAGCAATAACATCTTTAAACAGATCTAGCTAGTAATAACCAACCCACATAATTTTTCAGGGTTGTTGTTCTTGCAACAAAGTAGCTTCCTGAAGGCCCATCATGAAATTCTGCTAAAAGCTTATCAACTTGATTAGGCTGAATGCACCTTAATAAAACTTCTTGAAAGTCTCTTCTATAAAGAATGCCATCAATAATTGCAAAAGGAATAGCCTATAATCTATAATACCTTCTTTTTTCTTTGTCTAAGCCTTTAGGGCACTCACCAGTTTGTAAATAATGTATCATTTGCTGCAACCAAGTAGTAGAATAAACTAGAACAACAACTGCATCATCATTGTTTAGCACTCTTTCAACATTTTCAGCTTCTTCTAAGTTGTTGTCCTCATTTCCTGCAATCTATTCACACAAACCCTTGCCTCTAACGAGCTTAGTTACCTTAATATCAATGTCAAATTCCATCACTTTGGTTATCCAATTAGCACGCTTATCATTAATATCTTTGTTAAGTAAGAAATCCTTAATAGTTGAATCAACAACTAGTAAGTGAATTTTTCTATTTGACAACATATGCCTGAACTTTTTTAGGCTTCTTACAACAACAAAAACATGCTTCTTGAAAAAAGAGTACTTCACCTCATAATCATGTAGTACATGGCTGAAAAATGCTACAAGTTGCTCCAAACCTTCATCATTCTATTGGCAAAGCATGGCAAAAATAGTATCAGCTCCTCCAAATGCATAAAGAATGAAATCTCTGTCGTACTTTGGATTAATGAGGGTAGGGGCAGCTGCAAGGGCTTCTTTAATCTGCTCAAAACTTCTCTTACCTTCCTTGGTCTAGCTAAAAGACATATTCTTTTTAAGCATAGAAGTGAGAGGTTGCAGCAAGGCTGCAATATTTGGTATGAACCTTCTCACAAAATTTATTCTTCCAAGAAATCTTTGCAAGCCTTTCTTGTGAGTTGGTAATGGTAATTCAAGAATTATAGAGACTCTTTTAGAATCTATAGAAATACCTTGCCTTGAAACAATGTGTCCAAGGAGTTTACCTTCGTGTATAGAAAATATACACTTCTTCAGGTTGAGAGACACTCCGAACTCTCTACATCTCTAAAAAATATGCTCTAAATGATCAAGATGTTCATTAGCATTTCTAGAAAAAAAAGTAATGTCATCTAAATATACTAGAACAAACTTGTTCATAAGGCCGCGAAAGGCCATGTCCATTGCTTGCTAAAAAGTTGTTCCAGTGTTGGATAAGTTGAAAGGCATTTTTTGTAAGCCATCGTGCTCCACTTAGTTGTGAATGTTGTCTTGAGTTGATCCTCTTGTTTTACCAGAATCTGGTTGTAACCTGAGTAACCATCTAGTAAAGAAAATCTATCAGAACTAGAAAATACCTACATAATTTGCTCCATGGAAGGGAGTGGGTAGTGGTCTTTTAGTGACGCTTTATTTAAATCTTGAAAATCGACACACAATCTGATTTCCCCATTTTTCTTCCTAACTGGAACCAAGTTTGACACCCAAGAAGTATGATTGATAGGAAAGATAATACCACTCTCGACTAACTTATTCAATTAAGCCTTCATAAGGTGTTCTAATTTGGGATTAAGAGGTCTCTGTCTCTGCCTTATTGGTTTTGCATTAGGTTTTAATTCGATAGTATGTTGGGCTAGTTCTGGACCAAAACCTTTCAAATCCTTGTACTCCCAAGAAAAAACATCACTAAATTTTTGACATAACATAATAAATGCTTGTTGTTCCTCTTTATTACATATCTTTCCTAGCTTGAGAAGCTTGCCTTTGAAGATTTCAATGGCCTCATAGTGTTCTTCTTTAACCGTCAGGATGCACTTGTCTTTCCACACTTGGTCATCTGAATTGAACACAGATTCCAAGGTCACCAAACCTCTTTGCAGCTTGTTTGTATTCAACTGCAAAATCTGGTTATCATATTGTTGCTGCTACTTTTGTTGGTTTCCATCTGCAAACTCAGCTTCAACAATAAGAAATTTACAATTTGCTCATCGCTGTCAAAAACTTGCCAACTCACATTATTTTCAGGCACGGAAGGTCTGACCACTATTTTTACATATTGACGTGCCTCTACTTTGTGAATTTCATTTGGAATATCAAATTGAGCTCCTATGGTAGTGAGCCTATCTGCATGCTTATTTTCATTTCTAGGAACTGAAACAATATTAAAAGCATCAAAATATTCCATTAAATCCCATACACGATGCTTATATTTCTTAAGCAAGTCATTTTTTGCAACATTCATATTTTTGACCTGATTTACTATTAGCTCTGAATCACCATAAACTTGTAAGCATTTGATACCTCTCTTCCGAGCCCATTCTAGGCCATGCACTAATGCTTCGTATTCAGCTGTATTGTTTGAACAGCTGAAAGCAAATTTGCAAGCTGAAAAATATTTATCACCCTCTGGTGAAATCAACATAGCTCCACCTCCAACACCTATACTGCTTCTCAAACCATCGAAGTAAAGCTTCCAAAGCTTATCTTCTATTTCTATAGATTGTTCCTCCTCTTTGCAAAGATTAGGCATATCAAAATCAGGTTTGTGAATCATATAGACTCCTAATCCTATCTCATTTGTGTGCTGAAAAGGATCAAGCTCATGATCTCCGGCTACCCATTCATCTAGATTCATATTTTCTATAGGGGTGTTGCAGTTTGAGGTCATGTTTTGCTCCTCCAGTACAGGGGTGGCGTAGAGGTTAGCCTTTATAGGATTTGGGGAATATGGTTCAATATGGTCTTTGGATAGAGGCTCATACTTTATAGTTACTTTTGTACCATACCTTGTTCTAAAAAATAGATGAGACCAATTAGAGGACAAAAACCCGCCCAAATTGGCTGTAAAATCCCTCGAGAGGCAAATGGAAAAGTGTGGTGGTAAATTGATAACATGTATACCCTGATGAATAGAAAAAATCGGGGATGCATGCTAGGTAAGTGCCAAGTTCTTGATTATACTAGCAGTTTTAACAACAAACCCATCTAACTGAACTACACCCTTCTGGGGGTTAGGCTCATAAACAAGACCTAGCTTATTAGCCAAAATCTTAGACATAACTGAAATACTAGCACCATAATCAACCATAGAATTGTGTACTATCTTATCACCAATAATTAGACTTAAATAAAACAGGGGAGGCTTTACCTCTTTAGTTTTCTACTCATCTTTAACCTCTAGATCATTTGCTCGCACAACTTTAGAAACTCCTTGATTAGTATCATCAAAAATAGACAACTCAACTAAAGCATCTTGCAACAAACCTTTCTAACCTGGGATGTGCAAAGCATCTAATACAAACATGCTGATAGTAGCTTTCTTGAGCTGTTCAACAATATTGAAAGAGGTAGGATTTACCTTCTGCTGGTTTTTTATAACAACACAATTTTTCTTCTGTAAAGATTGCAAATGTGTCTTTGACTACTCCTTGCCAGGTATTTCTTAGCCTCTTTGCAGAATCTGCACTTTAGGCTACGCTGGAGCATTAACATTTGATGAAGAAATGGGTTGTTTATCCTTTGTAGGTTGCTACTGTGAATTTCCAGCTTGCTGCCCCAAATCCATAGCTCTCTTTTTTGATTTGGTATTGGCCAAAATGGAAGAATTTTGTTGATCTTGGTCATTCATGCCATAGAACTCGGAACTCTGCTAGTTTGGCAAGGCAACCTCAAGGTTATCTTGTTGTTCTTGATTCTGATCTGCAACACTTTCTGAACCAGCATAGCTATTTTGGACCATTAAGGCTTGATTTCTCATGCCATTAGCACATGTTGATTGGTTATGGGGCTAATTGCATGGATAACACCAATCACAATCTTGGGCAATGTTATTCTATGGTACGAGTTCCTTTGATGAGATGGTTGTGTTTGGGTTGTATGGCTGGAATGATCTTGGGTTAAAACTCTTCCTTTGGCCTTAATAATCATTCTGAAAGGTAGGCCTATTAGGCTGGTTCTGCTGATAAGGGGCTTGGTAAGGCTTGTGCTCCTAGCCAACTTATTTTTTTATGTTCACGAGATCATTCCCAAAGGTCTTAAGTATGCTTTTAATCTCCTGAAGCTCTTGGGAATAGGCTGGAGCAGCGGGTTCAGGTGTTGCAGCATGATATCCTATTGCTGGTACAGGCGGGACAATAGCTAAAGGGGGTAAAGCAACATGAATAGGAAGCTATATTTTAGGAAATGAAGGCATAGGAGGTCTAGGGGCTATTTCCCCAGCTTGAATTAGACAATTTTCAGCTCTAATGGCGATGTCATAAGCGTTAGGGAGTGTATGCCCACCCATAGATTGGGTCATGACTGAAATCTTACTATTTAAGGCTTTTAAGTAAAACATAAAAACATGAGCTGGTAAAGGCTTTACTGTCACAGGAATTTTGTCACATGTTCTTTGAAATTGGTAGTTGAAATCAACCAAGTGCTCATGTGGAGCCCTTTTTATCATGCTCAATTGTTCCAACAAGGATGCATGATCTGATTTCTCAACAAAATTCTGGTACAGGCCATTGCCTAGTGCATACCATGTCGCGATTGAATTGGATGCAATGCCTCTGAACCATTGCAATGCTTTCCCTTTGAGTGATGCAACCAAGAGTCTTAATGCGATGTTCTCTTACATGATGTTGTGAACTGAGCATAGGGTGGCTACATCACAAATATGCTCAACCGGTGCTGTGTGATCCTCCCCGGTGAAGTATGATAGGATTTTAAGGGCTACAACTGGGATGTCATCATGTTGAGCAATGTCTAATGGAATGCCTCCATTAAAAGGTGTGAACGGGTGTTGTCTTGGTGCTGCCATTAGCGATGCTTGTGATATTGGAACTGAGACTCCTGGTGATAAAACCAAAGAGATGAAAATAAGAGGTGTTGATTTTGACCTCGCAAGTGTTTCAAATGACCTCTTTGTTGTTTTTCCTCGTCTTCATGTTGGGGACAACTGTTGATATTCAAAAGGTCCAACACTTGATCTAGTTTGTACTTTTCTGATGCGCAAGATGCACTATGTTTGCATGCAAAATCAGAATTGGAGTCGCCAGGTATTTTGAAATGAGCCTCCAAAAGGCTGAATAACTTGCTACATACACCAAACAACAACTTTAAAACATTAAAAACTTCTCTAAAATTGATTTTCAAAGTCCCACTAGGCGTGCCAAAAATTGTTAACAATCAAATATAGAAAAAATCAAACTATCTATTGAAACATGGAAAATCATTTCAAATGTGGGTGATCTATATGAAAAGAGAATCTCCAGAGTGAGCTGATTCTCTGAATGATGGATCCTATTCTAGGTGATTTTCTGGGAAAAGGATAGAGAATATGACTGAAATGAAAACCTATCTAATATGATCTCAACTTAATAATGACTTTGATATTTCACCCACAAACAATCTTCAGTAAAACAACAATGAATTCACAATCTCTCATGAAAATCAGTAAAAAAATTGATTTGCATGAAGGTCTGAAACTAAACACAACATGCAACCTGCATTAAATAAAATTTTTGTATCAATAATCTGCAATATTAGGACATAAAAAGGATCTATAAAATAGAATCACAACATGAACATCATACTAAAATTGCAAATAGAGGTAGAAATTGGAGATAGGAATGCTACTTTTATTAGATGAAGGAGTGAAAACACTCAAAACCTGAGTACAAAGAAGTTTACACGCTCAAAAAAGTGTAAGAGCAAGAAACTAGAATCTCCACTGAAAACACTAAGTTTTCTTCAAGATATATCTCCAAAACCCTAATTCGAGCTCAAGAAGAAAGCTCAAGGAAAGTCATCAAAAACTGCCCCAAAAGTTTGCACAAAAGTCAAAAAATCACACTTTTTGCATGTACATATTGAAAAGCTTCTCAAAATAGGTCAAATATGCTTTTAAAGCAAATAAAACACCTTATCTCTTCATCAGGAAGTTCAAATCTGGCCAAGGAAAGATCTCTCATAAATCTGCAAAAAATAGCAAAGAATTAAAGACAATTTATAAAATATTGCTTTATTCTTGCTTTACAAGATTTTCAGATTTTATATTCTCACGATTTGATTATTTTTGCAATTAAAGATTTAGGAAAATATTTTTCAAAAAAAAAACACAACCTTATTTCTCCAATTACAATAATTGATTTTCTTAAAAAATCATAAACTATAGTGAATATCTCTTATCCATATCCTAATTGATTTCTTTAAAATCAATTTGAAAAATAAAATAAACCCTAAATCATAAGTAAAATCATTTTGCAATTTTTATTGATTTCTCACAAAATCAATTAAAATCTAGGATATTTTAATCACTCTCCAATTCTTACTTAAGGCTTTATTGACCAAAACCCTAAAACCCTAAAGCCATAAAATATTTCATTGAGCAAGCTTAAGGACTTAGGTAAAACAAAATAAGGAAAACTCCCATAAGGCTCGACCTAAGGTATGCATTAAATTGTAGCCACTAAAGCATATACCCCTAAGTCGAATTAGGGTTGGGAAAACCCTAATGAACAAAACTAAAGCATTCCACTTATTTTGCTTCATTTTGAGAGAAAAGACTTTGAAGAAAATGGCTTTGAGCCGTTGCCAAGTATGAGCTAGGGTTTCATTTGGAAACCTCCATCTGAGCCTCCAATAGAGCTTTCTTTCTCTTCGATTATGATCATACGCGGCCTCCATAACTCATGGTGAGTACTGTTGACTGTTCTCTCTTTATTCCTTGGGTTTTTAATGAGGAAATGGCCTCATAGGCCGTGACTATGGGATGATTATCAAATGCATTCTTTGCTCTGTGTTTCCTTTCTTTTATTTCCGTGTTCCTGGCCGCTATTGTAAGAGCTCGACCTTTGCATATTGAATTTCCTTGAGAGCTTGGCTGTGGCTTTTCTAGTCTTCTATTGTGCGCATGGTAAGCTATTGTTCTTTTGTATTTCTGTTGGCATTATTTCTCCAAAATAGAAAGCTTATAAAAGCTTTATACATCTGCAAAAGATCAATTTTTTATGAATGAATCTTATGGCCATACCCAGGCTGTGCCATGCTTATATGTTAAAATGCATTTTACTCAAAAATTTGTATGAAATCTTCATTGTTTTCTTCAGATCCTGGGCTTAGACATCAACCTCAAAAGATCTTTCTGTTGTCAACAATGAAAATCTAAAGTTGTAAATCCCTCTCTTTGGCCGCGCCATTCATGCACATATTGGGTTTTTATTTATTTTTGGGCTCGATCCAATAGAGCATAGTGTGTTTTCTTTATTTATGGAAGAAAACCCCATATGGGTATCTGTATTTTGAGGAGAAAAAATGTATATTCTGCATTTCTGGAAAACAAGAGCTTGAGCTCTACCCAACATTGTACAAGTTCTACATTTTTAAAGAAACCCCATGTGGGTATCCAGAAAATTGTACTATCTTTATTTCAATTTCAAAATGCTAATGTGGGTATTCTGGAAAATGAAAGAAATCTGCATTTGTAAATCAAACCCTCATGTGGGTATTTGAAAAAATGAAAGAAAACCTCTTTGTTATCCTGTAGCAACATTGCACTTGTGGGTTATAACTATTTTGAAATTAATACCACCTTTGGCTGTAAGTTGATAACCAAACATGGGTAACCTATTTTCCAAGAGGACAAAACTCCTGATTTCTATGCATTAAACTTAGAATTAAGTCTTCATGGGCTGTAGCTTCACATATTTATATCAATTTTTCACACTTACTGCAACTTTTACTTGCAAAGACTTGAAATACATGATAACTACTTATGGATTCCTATACTGTTCATGCATTGATGAAAAGCTTTAGTATATGGAGCACATTTCTCTTAAAAGACACCATCCTACACACAAAAATTATTTTGATTTCAATCTGCAGATTGTTTGTTTACTTTCTATCATGTGCTATTGTGAATTTCATGTTATTTCATGTTGCTCCTTTAAAGATCCTTCATGCTTGGTAAAACTCTGTCCATTCTGAAAATGACCTCAACATGTTTCACTCTTGTCAAAGCTGATTGTTGTCATCCTCCACTCAAATGAAAATCTGAATCTCTTTCACATGCTTACTTTATTGAACAATGTTCTATTGATGAGGCATTATGTATGCCTGTTCACTATCATTGTTTAGAGATAGAACACTGCTGCTCCAAACTAGAATAATATGAAACAGTATTCAATGTGAACAAACCTAAAGCAAAAAAATAATACTATGGCAGTAATATCAAATCTTTCCAGAATAAACATGATAGTTTCCAACTGAAACAAGTTCATCAAGTTTATTGTCCATTTCTAATTTTACTTCATGTTTTGATTTGACTGTTATGAATGCATGATAAATTTGATTACTCCTTTGACTATATAGCTCAAAAGAGCATGATAATTGTACTTTCCTTCTCAACCCACTTGTAACTTTAATAGGCAGCATGCCGAGCTCTACCTTTGTGGGAGCTTTTTTTTCTCCACATGCTGGGTCTTCATAAGACAATCAACTACATGAATTTTTCTATACTTGCACAAGGAAACAAACAATGTTAGTAAAACAAAATATATGATGATGATGTTTCCCTTTTCAGTTCATGTTTCAGTCCTTTCCTTTTGTTGATTCTATGCATTGCAAGGATTGAAATATATCTCTGTTAGTATGGCATGTAGTATAGTTCATATCGTGAGCTCTTAATTGACACCCTTCTCAATCTTCTGCAGGTACATTCAGGAGCGGAAGTAGGATGGAGAAAACTACGAGGCATCAACCAAAGATCAACTCAGGCAATGACAGATATGTCCCATACTATTTTCTTCTCTGCTTTAGTTGTTGTAATGAATGGAATCGGCTAAAACCATGACTTGTGTGGATATTTAAATCTCTTCTTTCATTTCCATTCTGAAAGAAACACATTGAAATGCAAATTTGTACCATCATTTGTATTCTTGCAATCAAATGAACACATGTAATGTGAATAACTTCTTGAAATAAATGAAAGCACTTTGTTATGCTTAATCATTCGTATACTCAATTCTATACTCCATTTGATTTGTAAATTATTTGAGCAATAGTTTTGAAACTCAATTTTCTCAAAACACTTGCACAACTGGAACTTGATGAATGATGAATACAGTACAAACAACACTTTAAGTACATGCAAAAATAACTATTCTTTCACTTTCAAATAATCAATATCTAATTAGCTCCACCAATTGAGCTGTAGTGAAAAATTTGTAACACTAGTACAACTTATCTTTACACCCTTGACATGGTGGACTCCTTAGGCATCAATCTTCTTACTGCATCTATGACAACCTGTGACACTGAAAACCTTTGAAATCAATGAAAACCTTTGTTAAAAAATCTCCCTCTTTTTCATTCATGGAGAAAAACAAAATGTTGGGCCACCCATGAAACCAATTGAACACACATGGAGACATTGCTCCCCTTAGATTGATTTCTCCCCCTTGGAAGATATAGCATTTCAAGTTCACTTTCTCCCCCTTTGACATCAATGAAAAATGTCAACAATCTCTCCTTTTGGATTTGGGGCACTTCTCCCCCAACAAGAACATCGTCCAAGCTATATAATTGCCACTTCAAATGCGTAGAAATGCAAAGCATTTCTTTGAAATTTCTTGAAATTCGCAATACATCCTTCATTTTGCAGGTCCTAGAAATTATTGTGATGACTTATATGATCTACAAACTAGAACATACATTCTTCATACTTTCCTCAGAAAAATTTCCAAACCATAAAGTAGCAACTGTACATGCAGAGAAATGTAGAGAATTTCTCTAAGATTCTTCAAAACCCCTCCCCCTAATTCCATACTATCCTGCTTTTGAAGAACATTCTGTAAGACCACCAAGCCTTCTTGCAGTAGGGAGACCAAGCTCCCCCTCACCTTGTGCTTCCTCTTGATTCAAGAGGAGGGAGTAATGACTCCCAAATTCTGTCGAAGAAACTCAAGAGTTTCCTTAGGAAGTGGTTTTGTGAAGATATCTACCACCTACTCCTTGGTCTCAACATATTCCAACTTCACCTCCTTTTTTGCAACTTTCTCTCTTAGAAAATAATACTTGATTTCAATGTGTTTAGTCCTTGAGTGCATCACCAGATTCTTTGAAATGTTTATGGCACTAGTATTATCACAAAGAATGGAAATAGGTTCTTCAAATTACACTTTCATCTCCTTCCAATTCTGCTTCATCCACAATACTTGAGTGCAACAAGATGCTACTACAATGTATTCTACCTTGGCTGTAGAAAAACCAATTGATTGTTATTTCTTGCTTAGCTAGGATATGAAAGTATTACCAAGAAAGAATGCTCCACCACTTGTGATCTTCTGGTCATCTATGCTTCCTCCCCAATTTGCATTTGTTTATGCAATTAGAGTGATATTTTCACTCTTAGGATACCATAAGCCAAAATCCATTGTAGCCTTCAGATACCTAAATATCCTTTTTATTGCTTTGATATGAGTTTCTTTAGGTACTGCTTGAAATCTAGCAACCATCACAACTTGCATTATATCCAATCTAGATGTTGTCACATACATAATCTTTCAATCATGGATCTATATAAGGTTTGGTTTACTAGAGTAGATTCATCATCTTTACTCAGCTTACTTCTGGTAACCATTGGTGTGCCTATCAATTTGCAATCTTCCATCTTGAACTTACTTAACATCTCCTTTATGTACTTATTCTAAGAGATAAATATGCCTTTGTCTGATTGTACAATCGACAACCCAAGAAAGAACAATAATTCACCTGACATTGACATTTCAAACTCACTTTGCATTGCCTTCTAAAACATTTTTCACATGTCATTATTTCTACCACCAAAGATGATATCATCCACATAAACTACAACTATTAACAATTGATCACTTGTTTATATGTACAAATTACTATTGGCACTTCCTCTTCGAAACCCTTGTTGCTGCAAGTATCCATACAACCTTCAATATCAAGCTCCAGGAGCTTATTTGATTCTATGCAAATCCTTCTTTAGTTTGCACACATAATCTAGATTGTCTTAACATTAAAACCCATCTGGTTGTTCAATGTAGACCTCTTCTTCTAGCTGTCCATTAAAAAATGTTGACTTCATATCCATCTAGTATACATTGAAATTCTTGAATGCTAAAAGAGCTAAAAACATCCTGATTGCTTCTAGTCTTGCTACCAAAGAAAATGTCTCTTCAAAATCCATTCCTTCAACCTGAGCATATCCTTTACACACAAGTCTATCCTTGTTCCATATCACTTCATCTTCTTCATTTAGCTTGTTTGTGAAAACCCACTTGGTTCCAATCACATTCTTTCCTTTAGGTCTTGGGACAAGTTCCCAAGTTTCATTCTTCTTGATCTAATTCAACTCTTCCTCCATAGCTTCTATCCAATGCTTTTCTTTGTTTGCTTCTTTATAAGACTTTGGTTCATCTTTGATAAGAGAACAAAATGTACTTGTTCACTTGATTTCTTAATTCTCCTCCATGTCTAAACCCCACTTTCTTTATCTCCTATAATCTAATATTTAGAGTGATTCCTCTAAACATAATTTGTTGGAGTTTTAGAAACAACTTTTGAATCTTCATCACTACTATAGATTGGCTCTTCATCATTGTCTACTTCAGGAGCATTAGTAGATTGAATTGTTTCATCAAATATCACATTTAGACTTTCCATAGTCTTCTTCAACATTTTGTTATAACACTTGTATGATTACTTGTCATAGATTAACCAATAAAAATACCTTCATCAGAGCTAGAATCAAACTTACCTAAGTTTTCTTCATCTCTTTTGATGTAACACTTGCTTCCAAATATCTTGAGATGTTTTACAAAAGTTGGTCTTCCTCTCCACAACTCATATGGTTATTTATCAGTCTTTCTCTTGATTTGAGCTCCATTCAAGATATAAACTGCAATTTGAAGTACTTCTCTCTAGTACATATCTAGTATATTTGCTTGAATCAACATTGTTCTTTCCATCTCTTCTATAGTTTGGTTCTTTCTTTCAACAACTTCATTTTTCTAAGGAATCCTACGAGAAAAATATTTCCTTTGGATCCCATGTTCCTCATAGAAATTGTCATAATTTCCAAAAGTGAATTCTCCACCTCTATTTGATCTCAAAACTTTGATTGTTCTTTTGGTTTCATTCTCTACTAATTCCTTGAATTCCTTAAACTTCTGAAATGTTTCTGACTTCTCTTTTAGAAAAGTAATGTAAGTCATTCTAGTGTAATAATCAATGAGCATCATAAAATATCTATCACCTTGTAGACTCTATGTCCTCATAGGTTTGCATAGATCAATATGCACCAAATCTAATGGTTTTGATGTAGAATACTCCTTTGAAGAGCACAAATATTTATTGAAAGGAGGGGGGTGAATTAGTAAATAAACCAAACTTTTCAATTTTTCAACCTTAATCAACTTTTAACTTCTATCCCAACATCAACTATGCAATATGAAACAACATAAACAAGCTGACTCCAATAGTTGTGTTGTAACCCAAATTAAAATTTTTGCTACACTTAGGCATTTTGAGGAAATGAGTAAAAATCTTGTCAAAACTGTCAAAAAAGGTCAAAATTGGGGTTTGCATGTATTGCATGATGGGTAAAAACTTGAAATTTTCAAAATCTGATGATCTAGGTCTACTTAGAGTGACCAAATCTAAAAAACCGAAATCTCAGTTTTTTGGCCCTACTTTTTAGGAAAATTGAAACTCTTTATGGGTTTTTCTGGGTTTCTTTTGAAACGGATGCTATAATTTTTTTCTAAAATTAGAAAGTGTGGCATCTAGGGTTCAAACTGATTTTGATTGGTCGAAAAATCCTTCCTCATTAGGCTAGTGCAGTCAGAATCACAAAACGATCAGTTTTTCCCTAGTGGGTCTATTCTTTTTTTTTTTTTTAAATTTAGAAAGTATTTTGGGAACTATGAAGCCATTAATGGAGGTCAGTCAGCTGCCAAGTGTCAAATTCAAACATTAAAACACTGGACGTGCACACAAAATGAAGAATGGAGAAAGGAAGCTGTGAAAGTTGAAATTGCAAATTATGGCTAACACTAGAGACTCTAGGCACCTTAGCTTAGTCTAGGCGCCGAAACGTTCATGCCTTAGAAATTTTTTTCATCACCTATGAGCAAGGAAAAGGAAAGCACATGGAACGGAGGAGAAAGTCAAAATTTGCAGAATAAAAACTAAGTCTGGAAGCCATGGGCACCCCAGAAGGAGATAGGCGCCCAACTTTTTAGGGCATCAACTGATGAAATCAGGGTTCGTGTTCCCAGGAAATGTTGTTCAGAATTCTCTTAGCTTCACATTGGATTTCTTCATCAGATCACTAGGCTTGTCAATCACCAAAAAATATAGATCAAGCTGAGGGTATAAAATGAAGGTGAAACTTTGAAGAATGAAAATCAAGTGAAAATGGCTAAGTTTGGAGGAAATGAGTGCCCCTGAAGGAGACAGGTGCCCAAACTTTTGAGGGCCTAAATTGATGAATTTACAACTGACACCTCCAGCATAACTTCTTCAGATTTGATCAAGCTTTCCAACGAAATCATCAACATTTCAATAAGAGTTGACAATCATCAGATATCAAAGGCGGAACAGAGGGAGAAACATGAGCAAAAGAACAAAAGTCAAAAGCAAGTTGAAAAATACAAAATAAATTCTAACTTTGGAAGAGTTGGGTGCCCTAGCTAGCTAGGGGTGCCCAAGATTTTTAGGCCTCAAATCAACTTTTCTGGAGACCTCACTTCTATGAGACCCTCTTCAGATTCTTCCCAACTATCTAGTAAATTTGACGGTCTGTCGATCGGATCAAGAAGCCATGGCTTAGCCAAATTTTTCAAAATTTCAAAATTTCATGGAGAAGAAAAATGTCTAAATTCAATGCACAAGCTCAGGCTAGGGTTTGAGGAGTGAAAGCAAAAAAGAAACCAGATTTTCTCATCCTCAAACTTATTTAAGGTGTCCTCTTTCATTTTTTATATTTTCTTGCAGGTGGCGTGAAGGTTGGAGAGGGGCAACAAACAAAAGTTTTTCTTTTTAGGATTCAAGAGCCATAGCTTGTTGATTTTTCAAAGTTCTTCATAAATTTTTAGACTAGCAACAAAGGAGCTTTCTTTTTCATGCTTTTTTCATCTAGAACATCAAAATTTTGAAGGTCAAGGTTTTCAATTTTCAATGATCTAGGTCATCTCAACTCATCATTTTGAACAATTTTTGAAGAAAATTTTATAGCTACAACAGTTGCTTTTTTCATGCATGTCCAAGAAATCATCCAAATTTTCAAGATTTGATCATCTGGGTCCTTCTAAAATATTCTTTTGAACAAAACCCAGGTCACAAATTTTTCAGGAAAATTTCAAATTCTAGGGTTTGCTGCTTTTTCAATTAACCTTCAATATTTTCAACCTTTGATCAAGTGGGTTCATCCAAATGTACTTCTGAACAAAACCCAAATGCCAACTTTTTTCAAGAAAATTTGAAGAAATTAGGGTTTGTTGCTTTTTTAGTCTACACGCAAACTTTTCAAAAACGGCCGATCTGGTTCTTCTTGTAAGGAAATTCTAAACAAAATCCATATCTTAGAATTTTTTTGAAAAAAATTGTCTGTTTGAAGAAGAAAAACCAACAAGCTAAATCTAGAATGTTGTGCAAAACTTGTTTGAACATAGGAAAGTTTACAGTCATTCTTCAAGGTTTTCAGTATGGAGTACATTCCCCTCAAGTTCAAGACCAAATCAACACTATATCACAACTTCATCAAAACAACCTAGACTGACTTGCACCACATCAAACCAGTATTCAACTTGCAACCATTGGAAAATGTAGGTAACATTGCAGTCAGGCACCTTGGTCACTCCAGACTACTTGCAATAGCGTCCATTCCTCTTTCAGTGTAGAGTCTGGAATTCGTAATTGCTTGCATCAAGCATTACAATCCAGTCACTTGGGAGACTTAGTTGGTAGATGGTAGAGTGATTTGCAACTTGAAGCCATACATGTTTGAAAAATGCTTCTCAATTCCACCTTGGCCTGAAAGCGTGACTCTCTCCAAGGAAGAATGTGAAAGAGTATGGGGCATGCATAAGGAAAAAAACAACAAGAATATTACACAGAGATGGATGAAAGAAAAACATAAGACTCTGCCAAAGAACATTAGGCAAGGGGAATTCAAAGATGAAATTGCTATAATGATCACCCTGCTCAATAGGATCATCGGTCAAGAGGATGCTACAAAGTTCCAACCCTGGATGTTCTATGTTATACCTCATCTAATGAAGAAGAAAAAATTATATGATTGGTCAACCTTAATCAGTGATAGCCTCCATCAACAAATAAGTGAATACTTCTAAATTCATGAGTTCCACATGGTCTCCTACCTTGTCTACCTAGTGGCCTTCCAAGGAAAATTCAGAGGGTTGAACACTTGGGGTCTCTAAATTTATAACACATCTATAAATATTACCCTCAGTTGGAGTTAATAGAGTCATCACATCATTACAAGAGGGTAAACGAGGCTTTCTTGATGTATACAGTGCGAGACTTGGATAATGAGTTGCACGTCCATATTTCATCAACTGCCAGGAAAAAAATGGCGGAGTGGGCAGATTGGTTTATACATTTTCCTACATTTTCCTACATCTGAGTGCATGGTTTCTCCAACACTCCACTCATGTTGTCGAGGTACCCATTAGATGAAGTTGTTTTCATGGAATTATAGAGGCAAGCATACGATGTTCACATAATCTTGCGGAATAGAAAGAAGCTTGCCTTCAGTTTTCTATTTGGGTTGGGAATTTACACATGCAGATCAATAGCATATGCCAAGTCCATGGGTGATGAGTTGGCTAAACTTGGTCTCAAACCCTACATCGAGAGATGATCATATGACCCTCATTGCATCTTTGCAACCTGGCTTGAGAAGAACTATGTTCATGTGCCCACACTTGAATATTTTTAGGCCAACCACAAAGATGAGTTCGAGGTATGGAGGCTTAGTTACAATAGACTCACTCTACATCAAATGAAAGATTGTTTGTTAGAGGATATCAAGGGACTTTCAGATGATGATGGAGATGTACTTCTCCCAATGTACACTTGAAAGAAAATCGAGCAACGACCTCTTCTACAGGTTAACTGGGCGAACAAAGAAAACATCTCAGTAGAAGAAAGGACACACCAAGTCATTGAGTACAACAATACTTTATTGGTGCTCAAGAGCAAGAAATCCATTCCAGTAGTAGAGCCGCCAAGGATACAGTCATCACTTCCCTCTTCTTCCAGAGTACAACCAAAGATGAAGGGTATAATTTAGTCTCAAGAAGGTGTAAAGGGCATCAAATCAACGAAGAATGTAAGAATAAGGTTGGACTTCTCGAGTATAGTCATACAGGAGTAGTCAACAGTTGAAACAAAAGCTCATCCAGAAGAGTCCATACCTCAAAAGAAAATAGCTCATGTGCCCTTAACACGTGATTCTCCACCAGTGCCAAGGTCTTCACCAATTCACATTGATCTATAGTTGAACCTCCCAAGGAAGTTAGTAGAGATACTGCCAAATCTTGGCTTGAGAGATCCCTCAGAAGGAAGAGAAGAAGACCTTCATACCAGTTGAATTTTGATGATCTTAACAATGTCTATTAGGAAGCACCTAAAAAGAAGGCAAAGAAATAGATTCACTTCAAGAGAAATCCTAATGGCTAGATGATCATGGAGACTGCTATGCCTGCTGAAGATAGTAACAAAGATGAAGTGGATGTGGATGATTTCATAATGGTTAAGGCCAATCTTGGAAAGAACACCAGGCATGCAGATTTTAGTTTGTTCAAAGTTGCATCATAATCTCTTCAAGAAAGGGTGTTGAAAGATGGAGAAGATAAGGAAACCCTCAAGGCTGAAATCCAGAAACTCAGGCTATACATTTCTAACCTTTTCCATGGCACTTCACATGCTACTTAGTTGTTGCCCCAAGTTCTAGAGACACTAGCTGATCATCAACAGTTGAGGCAGGTAGTAATATGTGGGAAGAAAACAAAAGAATGGATTGAATGATTGATCATCAGAGGAAAAGAAATCATGGCACAAATGTTTCAGCTAAGGAATAATTCTCATAACTTACACTAAGGAATTCATGGATTTGAACAATCAATGGCAGAGGTAAAACCTAGGCATGAAATCATCATTCCATATTTGATTACAACTTATAGCTCAATGGTTTCAAGAGAACACAAAAAAAAATCCTTGCATGGAGAGAGCGTCACATCTTCAAGGTGAGAACCTACGAGAGGATATCTAAGGAGTTTGTTGCCTACAAACAAAGGGTGATTGAAACTATTTTGTTCATAAATGAGTTTGTTGCAGAGATCCCATCTCGGTATAGTTGAAGATGGTTCCTATGTTGGACTTGACAAAGTGCAAGCCCAGTTTCAGAGTGTTGCTCGTAACAATGATTGTAGTGATTTAGTTGGTGGTAGGATGAGTAAGATTTCCATGATGTCAACAAGGTTTGAGAAAGCAGCCAATGAGGTTGAATATTTTTTGATATCAATTGTAGATGGTGAAGAAATCCTCGAAAATCAAAACTTTGCTATAGATAGTATTGATGCACTTGACAAAGACACAGTTTCTAGCTTTTTGGAAAATGTGATCAAGATTTAAGGCAGCCATCTTCTAGAAGCTTTCTTTCTGTTTTCTTTCTATTCTCGTCTTAATTCTTATCTACTCTTTGAAGAAGAGAAAGAAAACAAAATGTAATAGTTGGCATTTCCTATTTTTTATGTTTTTGTAGATGGATAGATGTTTATCTTCTTTAGTTTTAGAAATAAAGTGCTTGCATATTGGCAAGCTGAGTTGTAAAAGCAGGGGGATTGTAGGGTTCCCTACCTCTTGCTTATCTATAAATAAGAGTGTTTTCTCATTGTTTTTCTTAACCGTACTCGTGATAACAAATTGCTGAGCCTCTTTTTCC
Source organism: Sequoia sempervirens (assembly GCA_007258455.2). NCBI lineage: Eukaryota > Viridiplantae > Streptophyta > Pinopsida > Cupressales > Cupressaceae > Sequoia > Sequoia sempervirens. Next base: position 15,264,960 of record VDFB02000013.1, on the reverse strand, counting down.
TACAAGTTGTTGCGTAGTTGTTGTTCACTTTGTGTAAGAACAAGTTTGCAAGTCTCTTTTAGTTGCAAGTTCTTGTTCAATGCATGTATCTTGTGTAATGCTTGTTCCCAATATTTTAGAAATAAAGTCTTGTGCCTATTTTTCCTTGATATAATGTCTCAAATTTCCATTTATTGTGTTATACTTATATGATCTTGATTTTTAGCTTGCATTGAAAGTAAGTAGATGCATGTTGGAGGAAGAGTTTATTTAAGTATTTTTTTGGAGAATCAAACTTTTTCCATTTGTAATTCTCTTGCTTTGCCTTTACTTGAGAAATTAGAAATGTCATTAACGTAGGTTAGTTGTAGTTGAAATTCTAAAATAGAAAATCTCAGCTACGATGCTTGTGTTTTATAAACCTTGTGCTCTTAGCTGAACCAGAAAGATAGGAAAATTAGATTTAATTTACTTTCTTGAACACCATCAGCAAAGAGGGAGCTTCCCCTCCTAATTCGAAGATCAGTTTATTTGTGCATAGTTGTCCGTTTCTAATTCACATTCCAGAGGTGCGAATTAAAACACCAACAATTTTCTGGTGCCCACCATGGGGCTCGAGGCATAAAAATTCAAAGAAAGCTTGCGTTTTATGCCACATGAATGACTCTCTGGTGTCCTACTACTCCAGTTCAATAGTTTGATCTTATACCTCCAGTTATCCAGTCAATTTCTAGTTAATTGAAGGAGAGCAAGCGAACATTATTAGCAGCCTAAGGAGTTTCATCTTTGAGAAGAAGGAGACCCCTACTCAGTGGAGAAACATTGCTACTATTCTAGAAAAAGAGGAAGAGAAAGCAAATATTGTAGCCATAAGGCTTGTATTGCCACCACCTGCGTGAGTTTAGACAATCCTGGCTTACATAGTTTGTACAAAGAGGAGAACAAGAACAAATCCTCTATTCCAAGAAGATGCTGATTCAAAAAATCCTTTCCTTCCAAAAACAAAACCTACTTCAAGTTGGAGATCCGTCCAACATAGTTCTTGAATTCAACACAATACTTGAGATCAAAGAAGAAGAACCCAAAGTCAAACAAGAACTTGCAGTTCAACCAGAAGCGATGGGTGATAACAACAACAAGAATAACAATCATAATTAGAGAAGAGGACCCCTGTTGGCTTGGGGTGATCAAATTGGACCTTTTCCCTTGGTAGTGAATCATGAATTTCTTGAGGGGTTGACAAAGAACTTTCCATGGTTCCAAGGTGATGAAACTCAAATTCCTGACGATCATCTTTCAACCTTTTCAACAGCTTGTGCCATTTTGCATGCGGCTCATGAAGAAATTGTTTTACTTCTCTTTGTTGAGACTCTCATGGGAGTTTCCACTGAATGGTTCAATCACCTGGAGCTGGGTTGCATAACCAACTGGGATACTATGATTGAAAAGTTTCTGGCAAGATTCTAGCCAGCTAAAGATAGCCACCAGTTGTTCGCCCAACTTTCTAATTCAAAGAAGGAGGACAACGATCCGATGAGGGAGTTCATGGTAAGGTTTAACTGCCTGGTCACTCCTCTTTCGTATACACTCAATCCTTCACCTGAGATCTTGTTGAGTAGTTTTGTCAACATAATTCCATCTGAGATAGCCCTTTTCTTGAAATCGGCTAATGAGATAGAACTAGAGAATGCACAACAAGGTGCTAGAGAATTCCACTACTTCAAAAAGTTTCCAATGAAATGACTATTATCTAGAGGAAATTACCTATTCAGCCTGTGCCTCCTGTCTAGCCCGCACCACTTGCCTTGCATACACCACAACCATATCAAGCACAACAACCATATCAACCTCAACAACCATACCATCCAAGGAGAAATAACTTTCAGCTTTACAACAATAATAACACACAAAATGTTGTGTTTTGTTCTTTTCATGATTCCAATGAACATACTGGCTCCACATGCCTTGAAAGTGTTAGAATGAATGAGATAATAGGATACATTGAAACTACATCAAGTCCAAGTTCGTACCTACTCCAAGTTCAAATGTTTTCTTACCACAATCAGACAACTTTGATGGTGACTCCACAATGGGATAATTTGAAAGTGAAGCAGATTTTGAAGAAGAAGAAGATTTCTGGCAGTACTCTCTTGCAGTAAATCCTAAAAATTTATGCCACTCATGTGTTTACAAGAGCTCCACATCTGAAAGCACAAAAAGAAGAAGAAGAGAGTTTGAAGGAAAAAAGAGAAAAGAAAAAGGAAAAGAAGTGGCTTCTACTTCTAATATCAAGCCTTCTCAAGAGAATGTGAAAGTAGTTGCTCAAGACTTGTCTTGAACAAATTTTGATATAGTAGATGGCTTGATGAAGAACAAAGTGCAAATTTCCCAGTTAGAATATCTCCAAGATCATCTAGAGCAAGTGGATTGACTTCTTAAATTTGTGGAGAAGGGACCCATCAAGCAACCCACATTGCTCGAATCATCCGCTCTGGCAGAAGAGAAGCCTAAGCCCTTCTATATTTCTCTGTATATAGGGGGTTACAAACTAAGCAATTGTATCATTGATTCAGGAGCCTCAGACAATGTCATGCCTCTACAAGTGATGAATGCTCTAGGACTTTTGTGCACCAAGACAAAAGAAAAATGTTACTCACTGGAGTCCAAGTCGGTGTCATTGGTCAGATAGTGGAAGGATGCTCAAGTGAGGTTGGCAACCTATCTTGGGAAAAAGATAATGATGACCATCCTGGTAGCTAACATTCCAACTAGCTACATGATGTTGTTGATGAGCAGAAGCTTTTGCAAGGGCCTCGGTGGAGAAATACAAATGGATTGGTCTTCTATGAATATCCCACTAAAGAATGGTGAAGTCTCAAGATACTCAAGCTAAAGTTCTATATCAGGAAACATGCCTTGGTACTTATGCCATGCTATAAGAGATACCTGAGGAAAGTCAAGAGGTTGTGTGTTCTGCAAACAAATCAATAAATGATCCTAAGATGTGGACTATACAATTTGATGGCATTTATTCTACTATTGGTTCGAGTGTGGGAGTTGTAATAATTTATCCTAAAGGACGGTTGTATCCATTTGCATACTGCTTGCAATTTAATTGTACAAAAAACACGACAGAGTATGAGACACTTCTACTCGATCTCAAAAATGTAAAGGACATGGGTATCAAACATCTCATAGTTGAAGGCGATACAAAACTAGTTGTGAAGCAAGTCAGAGACTAGTTCAAAGTAAAAGAAGATTGCCTCCAACATTACAGAAATACGGTGTGGAATGCAATAGATTGGTTCAAAGCATTTGATATCAAGTACATTCCACATCTAGATAATAGAAAAGAAGATTCCCTTGCGGTGTCAGCCTCACTTTTTATGCCACATTTTTCCATTGAGCTAATATATAGGCCAGTTGTACCTGACAATTGTGATAATTGGAAAGTCTTTGATGACGATTACCAGATTAAGGAGTTTCTTGTTATGGGAGATAATTTCAAAGAATTGTTCTTTGACAACAATTCATTTTCTCACAGAGAATTAATAAAAAATGTCTCTGATGTGCCAAAGGTTGCTGAAAGAAAATAAAACTTAGAAGAACTAGATACGAGCATTATCTAGTTGAAAGGAAATAAAATTACCAAGGGCTTGTTTTCCTTGGAGAATATTTTTGATAGGCATGACCGATAGATTCAAGATTAGAAGAACTCAAGAGAAAGAACCTCTGCTAAATATTATCAAGTAAATATTGGTATAGATGACAAGCCTTGACTTGTTAACTTGGGTACATGCTACACTACAAAGGAAAGTGAGAGGTTCATCTCTTTGTTCAAACAATACCGAGATGTCTTCGCCTAGTCATATGAAGATTTGAAAGTTTTTACACCAAGAGAATTGTCTCATACAATTCCTCTTAAACCTGAAGTGAAGCCCTTCAGGGAAAAAAAAGACACTATAATCCATGAATTGAAGATACCATCTACGCGGAAATCCAGAGGATGGTGGATGGGAAGATCATCTTTCCTATTCATCACTCCACCTGGGTGTCTAACATAGTTCTTGTACAAAAGAAGAATGGAGAAATCAGAATTTGTGGAGATTTTAGGAATTTGAATCAATCCTCTCTCAAGGATAATTATCCTTTGTCGATCATGGAGCATACCTTGCAGATGGTTATCGGTTCAGAGATGCTATCCTTATTGGATGGTTTTTCTAGTTACAATCAGATTGTACTAGCTGAAGAAGATCAGTACAAGATGACATTCACAACCCCATGGGGTACATTTCCATATGAAAGAATTCCCTTCGACCTCATCAATGTCGGTGCTACATTTTAGAGAGCCATGGATTTGGCATTTGGAGACTTGAGGAACAAAGTAATTGTTGTCTATCTAGATGACCTCACTATTTCCTTGAAGATACAAGGAGATCATTTTTCACATCTAGGGAAAGTCTTCAAGAGATGTAGATATCATAAAATATCACTGAATCCCAAAAAGTCCATTTTTACGATGACTAAAAGGCAAGTTGCTTGGCCACATCATCTCCAAGGAGGGAACTTGAATTGACTCAAGCTGGGTTGAGGTTATCAGAAGCTTGTCTCTTCCAACAAGCAGAACTGGGGTACACTCTTTCTTTGGTAAAGTGAACTTCATATGAAGGTTTGTACCAATTTTTTTTGAATTAACAAAAGGTATATCTGCTATGATGAAGAAGAAGACTGTTTTCAAATGGACACAAGAAGGCAAGAAGGCATTTGTAGCAATAAAAGAAGCTACCAGCCGAGCTCTAGTGTTGGTCTGTCCAGATTTTGATAAGGAGTTTATCCTTTATTGCCATGCATCAGAGCATACTCTATTTGTCATACTAACACAAAATCTGAATGAAGAAACTAAGTCTCCAATTGCTTTCGTGAGTAGCAGTTTCAAGGATAACGAGTCATGATACTCTCAGATTGAAAAGAATGTGTATGCAGTGGTTCAACCTGTAAAGAATTTCAAATTTTATATCTTGAATTCCCACACTATTGTATATGTCACTGATCCAACAGTTAAAAGTGTGTTAACTCAGTAGGAGATGGGGACAAAGAGAGGAAACTGGGTCGCAAGAGCGCAAGAGTACGACTTGGCGATCAAGATGACCAAACTCATTCACGAGAGAGGTCTTTGTCAGTTGATAGCAGAGGATGGTGATAAGAAGCTTCAAGCCAAAGGTATACCTGAACTAGAACTTGAGGATAAAGAGGATCTGCCTATGGTCCTACTAGTTGAATCTGTGGGAGAATGGTTTACTAAGATATGGTATTACCTAACTTATGGTGATTTCTTGAGTCACTTAAATAAGAAACATAAGAGAACACTAAAGCTAAAAGCGTAGAATTATGTGATTATAAACAACATTTTGTACAAGCGGGGATTGACGAAACATTTTTATTGTGTGTCACCAAAGATCAACAATGACATTTCTTGGAAGCTTTTCACACTCAAGCATGTGGTGGCCACTTTTCTTCAAAGGTGACAACTTTCAAAATTTTGCGAGCACAGTTATTTTGGCCGACTATGTTCCATGATGCATATGAATGGGTACACAAATGTTAGTTGTGTCAGCAATTTGTTGGCAAGATGAAGTTGGAAGCTGCTCCTCTCAAGCCATTTGTTATAGACGCTCCATTTCAACAATGGGGTTTAGATTTTGGTGGTATGATCAAACCATGTTCCAGCAAGGGGCATTCCTACCAAGCAAATGATTTTTGAAGTCGTGTGTGACTTCTTGAAAGAAAATATTGTTATGCACTTTGGGGTGTCTCGTAAAATTGTGACAGACAATGCAACATGTTTCTCATCTGAGGAACTACTGGATTTTTGTTTTGATCATGACATAAATTTATCTCATTCATCAGATTATTACCCCCAGGGTAATGGACATTCCAAGTCATCAAACAAGAACATAGTCACAATCATACGCAAATTAGTTGATTCCAGACAACGAACTTGGCATAAGAAACTCTATGGCGCTCTCTAGGCTGACAAAATCACTCCAAAGAGAGTTATTGGTACCTAACCCTTCATCCTCATGTATGGTACAAAGGCTATGTTACCTATCACACTAGAATTTTCCACTTTGCAGCTTGCAATCGTGGTGGAAGATGGGGAGTTCACAGATCCTATTGAAAAGTGCATCCTGTACCTAACAAAGCTTCAAGAAGAAAGAGTGGAGGTGGTAGATAGAATCACTCAGTATCAGAAGTGAGTGAAGAAATTTTTTGATAAGAAAGCTCGCCAACAAGATTTTGAGGTTGGAGATCAAGTCCTACTGTGGGATAAAAGACATGAATCCAAGGGAATGCATGGAAAATTTGATTCCTTGTGGCTAGGGCCCTTCAAGATTCATGAGTTCGTAGGGGAGAATACTTATATTCTCTCGCACTTGGATGGAAGTCTCCTCCCTCTACCACACAACGGGAAGTACCTGAAGAACTTCATCCCTTCGGGGGTGAAGTAATTTTTTCTGAAATCAATCTCTGTAAATATTTTCCTTTTCTATTTTTGTGATGTGTTTCCCCTTTCCGTGATGTGATTGTGATGTGTTTCCCCTTTCTGTAATAGTACTTTTGTGTTTTAAGTGATTAGGCATCTTGTTTTAAGTTATTTTTAGGGAAGTCCAACTATTAGGTGATTCCAGGAAGTCCTGTTATAGGTGACTTAGGAAAGTCTTACAAATAGGTGATTAGGAAATGTTGCTGACTCTGATACCCAATGGACAAGGCACTGGTCTATTCTCAAAACTCTTGAGATTCTTTGGTTCCTCCTATGTCGTAAGTATCTGCCATGGTCCCTAGAAAAAGCCAAATGTTGTACCCCAAATTAAAATTTTTGCTACACTTAGGCATTTTGAGGGAATGAGTAAAAGTCTTGTCAAAACTGTTAAAAAAGGTCAAAAATGGGGTTTGCATGTCTTGCATGAGGGGTACAAACTTGAAATTTTCAAAATCTGATGATCTAGGTCTGCTCAGAGCGACCAAATCTACAAAACCCAAATCTCAGTTTTTCGGCCCTACTTTTTAGGAAAATTGCTATTTTTAGAAATTTTCTAAAAATAGAAACTATTTCTGGGTTTGTTTTGGAACGAATCTTGGAATTTTTTTTCTAAAAATAGAAAGTGTGGCTTCTAGGGTTCAAATTGATTTTGATTGGTCAAAAATCCTTCCTCATTAGGCTGGTGCAGTCAGAATCACAAAACGATCAGTTTTTCCGTAGTGGGTCTATTTTTTTCTTATATTTCAGAAAGCATTTTGGGAATTCTGAAGCCATTAATGGAGGTTAGTTAGTTTCCAAGTGTTAGATTCAAACATTCAAACACTAGATGTGCATGCAAAATGAAGAATGGAGAAAGGAAGTTGTGAAAGTTGAAAAATGCAAATTTTGGCTAACATTGGAGACTCCAGGCGCCCCAGCTTAGTCTAGGCGCCTAAACCTTCATGCCTTAGAAATTTTTTTCATCATCGACGAGCAAGGAAAAGGAAAGCATGTGGAATGATGGAGAAATTTGAAATTTGCAGAATAAAAACTAAGTCTGGAATCCATGGGCGCCCCAGAAGGAGATAGGCGCCCAAACTTTTGAGGACCTAAATTGATGAATTTATAGTTGACACCTCTAGAACATGACTTCTTCAGATTTGATCAAGCTTTCCAATGGAATCATTAGCATGCCAATCAAAGTTGGTAGTCATCAGATATTGAAGGCAGAATAGAGGGAGAAACATGAGAAAAAGAACAAAAGTCAAAAGCAAGGTGAAAAACACAGAATAAATTCTAACTCTGGGAGAGTTGGGCGCCTCAGCTAGCCAGGAGCACCCAAGCTTTTCAAGCCTCAAATAAAATTTTCTGGAGACATCACTCCCATGAGACCCTCTTCAAATTCTTCCCAGCTATCCAGTAAATATGACGGTTTGTTGATCGGATCAATCTAGCTCCCAGAATCGAGAATTCATCAAAAGTTCAAAGGGAAACAAGCAAAATTTGAAGAGTGGAAAAATGACTAACACTGGTAATGATGGGCTCCCCAGAAGGAGAAGGTCACCCATGATTTTGAAGGTCCAAACAAAGTTTTTAGTTAAAGTTTCCTCCAAAAAAATCTCGCTAGATTCGATCAAGCTCCATGATGAATCATTCAGCTCGTTTGTAGGGTCAATCTAGAGGTTAGAAATCAAATTCAAATTGGGGTCTAAAATCAAGAAAAAGTTGAAACTCAAAGAAAAATGACTTAAGTATGATGAAGATAGGTGCCCAAGAAGCCATGCCTTAGCCAATTTTTTCAAAATTTCAAAATTTCATGGAGAAGAAAAATGTCTAAATTTAATGCACAAGATTAGGCCATTGTTTGAGGAGTGAAAGCATAAAAGAAAGCATATTTTTTCATCCTCAAACTTATTTAAGGAGTCCTTCTCTTTCATTTTTCATATTTTCTTGTAGGTGGCATCGAAGTTGGAGAGGGGAAACAAACAAGTTTTTCTTTTCAAGATTCAAGAGCCATAACTTGTTGATTTTTCAAAGTTCTTCATAAATTTTCAGACCAACAACAAAGGAGCTTGCTTTTTCATGCTTTTTTCATCTAGAACATCAGATTTTTGAAGGAGGTCAAGGTTTTCAATTTTCAATGATCTGGATCATCTCAACTCATCATTATGAACAATTTTTAAAGATTTTTTTCGAGTTGCAGTAGCTACTTTTTTCATGCATGTCCAAGAAATCATCAAAATTTTCAAGATTTGATCATCTGGGTCCTTCTAAAATATTCTTCTGAATAAAACCTAGGTCACAAATTTTTTAGAAAAATTTCAAATTCTAGGGTTTTCTACTTTTACAATTAGCCTTCAGTATTTTCAACATCTGATCAACTAGGTTCATCCAAATGTGCTTCTGAACAAAACCCATATGCCAACTTTTTTCAAGAAAATTTAAAGAAATTAGGGTATGATGCTTTTTTAGTCTACACTCAAAATTTTCAAAAACGGGCGATTTGGGTCTTCTTGTAACAAAATTCTGAACAAAACCCATATCTCATAATTTTTTTGAAAAAAATCATCAGTTTGAAGAAGAAAAACTAGCAAGATAAATTTAGAAAGTCGTGCAAAACTTGTCTGAACATAGGAAAGTTTATAGTCATTCTTCAAGGTTTTTAGTATGGAGTATACTCCCCTTGAGTTCAAGACCAAATCAGCACTATATCACAACTTCATCAAAATAGTATTCAACTTGCAAGCATTGGAAAATGCAGGAAACATTGCAGTCAGGCACCTTGGTCACTCTGGACTACTTGCAGTAGCGTCCATTCCTATTTCAGTGTAGATTTTGGAATTTGTAATTGCTTGCATCAAGCATTACAATTTGGGGACTCAGGAGATTCAATTGGTAGATGGTAGAGTGATTTGCAGCCTGAAGCTAGACGTGATTGAAAAATGCTTCTCAATTCCACCTTGGCCTGAAAGTGTGACTATCTCCAAGGAAGAATGTGAAAGAGTATGGGACATGCATAAGGAAAAATACAACAAGAAGATTGCATAGAGGTGGATGAAAGAAAAACATAAGACTCTACCAAAGAACGTTGGATGAGGGGAATTCAAAGATGAAATTGCTTTAATGATCACCCTGCTCAACAGGATCACCGGTCAAGAGGATGCTACAAAGTTCCAACCCTGGATGTTCTATGTTATACCTTATCTGATGAAGAATATATAATTCTATGATTGGTCAACCTTAATCAGTGATAGCCTCCATCAACAGATAACTGAATACTTCCAAATTCACGATTTCCACATGGTCTCTGCCTTGTCTACCTAGTGGCCTTCCAAGGAAAATTCTGAGGGTTGAACACTGTGGGGTCTCTAAATGTACAACACATCTACAACTATTTCCTTTAGCTAGAGTTCATAGAGTCATCACATCATTACAAGAGGGTAAATGAGGCTTTCTTGATGTATACAATGTGAGACCTGGATCAAGTTTTGAATCACATACCCATGGTCTTGTGTCTGCTCGATGTTGGTACTCTCGCACCCACTTGGAGAGGTGAAGTGGAAGCGCATGGTGAGCCATCCTGTTAGAGTGTCAAATCTCCCAATGCACAGAATCACTAGAGTGAATGCATAAATGAATTGGAAGTGCAACCTTTTCACCTATTTAAGCCAAAAAATAAGGGTTTTTTTCCCTAATTTGAGCCAAAAGCTAGGGTTTTGACTTGTTTTACCTATTTCCGCACTTTGTGACCTATTTTGTGCCCCTTTTTTTCATTTTTGAGGCCTTTTTTGCATCCTAGGACATGTTTTGGCACCTGAACCTATATTTTACCTTTGCTAAGAAATCAACCCAAAATTCAAAATTATCGCCTGATTTCTCGAGGGGGCACGAAACCAACTTATTCCTTCAGCTAGGGCAATAGTGGGGCATCTAAAAAATTAAAAAAAATATATTTTTTAATCTGAGCAATAGTTTTTATCTGAAAAGCATCAATCTTTGAACCAATGTAACAAGTAGCTCACTTCAAAGAGGGGAAAAATGTACACTTAAAAATGTCCTAAATGATATACACACTTGAATCTGATCTACTAACACTATTTCATCCTAAAACCCATCCTCTTTTCACTTAATTGAGTAAATCGGCCTAGCTATTTAATTAATCACATCATTTTCATCTATTAATCTGATTAATCTAATTAGGTTAATTCCTCACCCTTTCATGCTAACCTTTCATCCTGTTAAATTGGATAAATAAAAATATTTAATTTTAACATCCTAAGTCCTCTCATTTAAATTAAATAATCTTAATTATTTAATTAAATGTCACTTTGACCCCTTTTCATTAAATAAGTTGATGGATATCCTAAATTCCCCTAATTTGCATAATTCAAACTTTGTTTTAATTATCAAATTACTAATTAATTCTAACTCTCCCACTTTCAAGGGAATATTCCTCCTTTGCATATTCCTACAAAAGGGAATATTCTCATGGAATATTCTTTCCCTCTTCACTCATTTGAAAAAAGGAATATTCTTCCTTGTAACAAACTTTCAAAAAACTTCTTGAGCAAGCTTTGAAAGTGTGCTTCTTTGCATGATTGTGTGTCCTTGATTAAATATCAACTTGCATTCTCAACCCTTGATGGGAAGCGATGATTCATGCCTCCATCTTCTTTTCATCCTGACCATTGATTGGTTCTTTCAATCTTGACCATTAGTTTTCCATTACATATTCTATAAATAGACCTTGCATCTATTGAATAGGGATCCATCTTTTAATAGTAAACTTATGTTCTTAAAATCACTCTCATTTGCACCCATATCTACCATACATTTATCATTTTTAGTTTAAATATTGATCATAGTATCTTAAAGCATCCATTAATGGATTCCATAGTAACATAGTTGCATCCATTTAGCATATTTTGAATCTAGGGCTTGAATATTTAAATCTTGCATACATTTAGAATAGCTTTGCATACACTTACATCGATCATCTTAGCTTATTATCATGTTAATTTAGCTTCCATCATATTTCACATATATCTGTTCGAAAGAGACACTGCACAAGTCATCTAGTGTTGTCATTGATGGTAACCCTACTTTGTAATCCTATCCGCACTTCAATATTTGCTTGTATCGAAAGTCAGATTGAAGATATGTGTTAAATTGTCAAAGCTAGAACAGAGCATCTGACAAAGTTGTGTATATTGATTCATATGTAATTTCTTGTTATCATTTTTAGTTGTGGACCTATGGGAAGGTCTCTCGATGTATGAACTATGTTATCTTTGAATCATAGAGCCTCATATTGATTGGTGTGCAAGTTAGAAGATCTAGTTTGATGATTTTTAGTCTAACAGTACAAAAAGGCTGACTAAATGAATATAGTGTGTCACGGATATTTGAAGAGTAATTGTTTGAAGTGTTTCATGCTCGAGCATGTTGTTTTGGTTCCTCACTATGTTGTGTCTGACTATGGTTGGTGTGCATTGATAATTGTTTATGGATTGAGCTGACAGTTTGTATATGTTTTATATTTTGTTGAAGCCGACATATGATTGATGTAAATGTTTTTTGTGGATATATATATATATATATATATATATATATATATATAAGTGATTATTCATATCATTTTGATGTGTATTACGATGTGTTGTGAAATTCAGAAGGAATATATATCAATTATGCATAGTTTCACTTGTGCAAAAGAATATTTGTGATTCAAATTAAAGGAGATAGAGTTTCAAGTGAAGAATCAGACAGAGTGTGAAGAATGTTGTAAATGTGCTTAACCGAAACTGTAATTAGGCATTAACAGATGCTATTTTCTCATTTCAAATCTTTTGGATGTAATCCAAATGTTTTTGTAAGACAGTGAGTCTTCCTTTTTGTATTTGAGCAGTGAGTTCTAGGCAGTGTGCTTGAATGCATGTGCATTCCTTTTGTAAACACTTATTTTGAGTATACTCATATTGTGGATTGACCTCCACCATGGTTTTTCCCCTAACAAGGTTTTCACATAAAAAATACTTGTGTTATGGTGTTGTGGTTGATTGATTTGTGTTCTTGCATCTTTATTTTGCTTCAATGCTATAAGTGGTTTAAAGATCACGTTAATAAAGTTAAATTTTGTAGAACATTGATTCACCCCCCACTCTCAGTGTTCCTTGATTCCAAAAATTGGTATCAAAGCCTAGTTCCTTGGAAGAAGTTTAATAGCTTGGGGAAGATCTAGGAAGGTGATTCAATGGATTCCAATAGTCTTCAACAACAACTTTTGGTGGCCCTAGATGATCTTGATCAGTCCAAATCTGAAGTCCGAGAATTGCAAGCAAGCCTCATGAATGCTGAGAATTTCATTCAATCATTGAAATATCAAATCAATAAGTCAAGGGGAAAGAGAAAGGAACTATGTGATCAGATCAAACATAAAGAAAGTAAAAGCATGGAAGATGAACACCTAAGTCAAGCCCTAAAGAAAAAGATAGAAGAATGTGAAAAGCTCACTAGAGATAATGTTGTCCTAAAGAATGAAATGGAATCTATTGTGATGAGGATGACCAAGGATATTGAAGACAAAAAGAAGAATGAAGAGAATCTTACTCAGTCCTTGAAAGAAAAATTTGAAGAATGCAACATAATTAATGATGGATTCAATCAGTTGGAGCTTGAATTTGAACAATCCAGAAACAATGAAGAAGAGATTGAAAGATAGATTGTTACTCTCAGGGATGAACTTGCTACTACAAATGAATAGAAGGAGAAGTTCAAGATTAGCTCAGCTAAGCTTGATGAACTGATTCAAAGTCAAAGGATTAGAAATGACAAGCAAGGCCTTGGATATGAGAAATGAGAAATCTCTGGATCTGGTCAAAGGAGTTCCAAGTCAGGAAATCAAATGAACAAAGCTATAAGGTATCTGGTAAGACAACCCAATGCTCAAAAGTTCAATGGATATTGTTTTGTTTGCAATAAATTTGGTCATATGGCTGCTCAATGTAGAAGTAGAATGAATCCAAGTGGTCCATCATTCTCAAGTTGGTGTTTCAATTGCAATAAGTTTGGTCATAAGTCAATTGAATGCATAAATATGAAAAATAACTTTTACAATAGAGATGTCAGATGTTATGCCTGCAATAGATTTGGCCATATTGCTAACTAGTGTAGATCAAGAGAAAATCAATAGAATAATTGGTCTAGATAAAGAAATGTCATGTGCTATAACTATAACAAATCAAGTCACATTGCAAGATTCTGTAGAAGCATGAAAGGTCCAGTAAACAAAGGGAAAAATATTTAGAAGGATGATAAGGGAAAATGAAAAGTTACTACGGATGAGATCAGGAAGAAAATGAAGAAGACATGGGTGAAGAAGAGTGTTTCAGATGTAGGAAATGGTACGTCACCGAAATTTGGCACTGGAAATTCCTCTGGGAATTATTTTGAGGCCTTTGGCCTAGAAGGAGCTCTCAAGAAAATATTTAACCACCTGTTGGTAGTTGGTACCAGAATGTGGTAGATTGCAACAATTGTATTATTGATCTACAGATGTCTTGGGATCTCTTGTGGAGGAAACTTATGCAAAATTGAAGGTCCGCAGATGAATTTTCTTTCACAGTATATGAAAATAGGGTATCTAGAAGACATAGGGAAAAAGCATTTATTTCGAAAAAAAATTAGGTGTGTGAATGATAAAAAGTTATTTATGTTCCTCATTTGTCACATTGCATTTCAAGAAGAAGAAGTTTGGAGAGCTTTACAAGTGAATTTTGGCGAGATAAAATCTGACAAAAGGTATTTATCTTCAAACTTGTGAACTTAAAATTTCTGAAAATGGCCACTCCTTTGGTTGTTGATATTAAGGATAGGCCCTGCCTGAAATTCAAATGGCACCTATTCAAATCTATTGAGACAAAACCATTAGGTGCATTTCTTTTATTTCATATGGTTTTTTGCATATTGAAGATATTAGGGCATACATTCATGCGAATGTTGAAGAATTAGGAATCTCCCAGTTGTTAAATCTATATACCAATCACATTGTGGGAGAAGATCTCTATGTAAGGCCTGAATTCAAGACTTTGGAGGAGAAGTTCACTCAGATTGTGAATTTTCCTGTATTCAACAAAAATGAATGGGTTCAGTACATACTGATTCGAGTGCATGCCGAGTTCATGTGGTTAAGTCATCCTTTCAAGATAACCAAGGAAGCTATAAGGATTGCTACTGGTTTAAATTTATCTGGTGGGTTGCTGACATTGAAATCTATGAAGAACCAAATAGTTACTGAGGCAATCAGTTCATTTTTTGACAAGAGAACCATGACAATTAATGACATCATTGAAGTGGATGTGAGATTTGATTCTATGGTTATTGGATATAAAATCTATCACTCCAATCGGGATAATTATGTATCTGGTACTGCAATCTATGTAGCTTATTAGATGGTCAAGGAAAATACAAAATATGACCTATGTGAGTTACTTCAGGGCCAACTAATTGAAAATCTTGGAAAATTCAAGAAGGATAATAAGAATTCTTTCAAGTATGGAAATATGTTGTTATGTCTATTCTTCTACTCCATGAATGAAGTTTTAGGAGTTGGTAAAGTGCAATGGTAAAGTGAAATTAGTAGTTGTTTAAATCAGAGACATCTTGTACATAATTGGTGATAGTAAAGAAAGGAAAACTACTATCTGGGGTTATTTCAAAAGTTTTTAGAGTGAAATGAAAGCTGTTGATGGTGTTTTCTGCACAGCAACAACTCAGACATAATGCAATATTCTATCTCTCTTGAAAGGTTATCTTCAATAATAAATCACTGAAAATCACCCCAAGGTCTCTCGGGTGTTAGGTCATAACAATGCATAAAACAACTCAGATAAAATGTGAAATGCTGGTAATCACAATCGGACCTTACTACAAGCAAACTGTATCCATTCAATTTATCTGATCTGACAATATGGTGATCTTGAATACTAAATCTAACTGAATAATAAAGAAACAAAAAAATATAGGGATGTAAGGAAGTAATAAAATTTAAACCACTGCAAGGACAAGCAATGTAAATGACATATATGTGGAATGGACCTATCTCAAATAACCAATTCCTGATCGACCCACAATGCAATCTTACAAGAATGGTGCAATCTTCTGAGGTATTTAAATTTTCAAATCATAGACTTGCATCTATAATCAAACTTAAGCACACTGAATATACGGTCCAGGTTGACTTTACCAGCCTACTACAATTAGATAGTTACTGGGAGTATAGACCAGAGATAGCTACAAACATTCCAAATATGAAATCACAAACATCATTTATCCAACCAAAACTAATTTACTTCTGAGTACTAAACCCTAATCTTCAAGCAATTTAAAAGATAGAACAAAGGAACCATGCAAGATGAAATAACACAAAGGATTTCACCAGGAAAACCACAATGTCTTCAATTGTATTAATCACCAAATGCTGCAACAATTCAACCATTCTGATACAGTATTTGCTTCAAGAAAAGACTAAGAAAATCTAACTATTGCTCTTGCTTATCTCTATTACTGCTTAGCTAACCAATGTCTAACCCTTTACAATGAGGCAAGAATGCCAATTTATATCAAATTCCCCCCAAAACATGTCGGCCCAGCCAAACATTTTACAAAATAATAAAACCGCCAAAACAGGTCGGCCAAGGAAACAAACTAAGGCACACATTTAATGCCATCATCCAAGTCGGCCAAGGAACAGTCCCCAAGGAAGTCCGGTCCAATGCATGCCCTATGATAATAGGGAAGCACAAATCTCAAAAAGAGCATTAACTGCTACTCCCCTTGTCTTTCTTCTGCACTGACGTCCCTTGGACACTCGAGAATATTCTATCCAGCTCAGCAATAGGTGGCAATGTCAAAACCCTGAGCCGACATTTAATTCAATCTATCTCTTCCTTGGACCGCTCAACAACTTTATTCTAGTCTTCCTTGCTGGCCATGTATCTGTCAATCACCGCCAAGTATGTGGCTGCATCATCAAGTAAGTGGGCGGTGACAGCTCCATCAGAATCTGGGGCATAAACCTCATGCCACCACTCCTTCAATTGCTCATGGCTTAAATACTTGGGAGCTATCTTCTTCCTCCCTGTCATTACCTCAAAGAAGGAAATGCATCTGTCATAAACTGATGTTAGGTCACCATCAATTGACTTCCTTCATTTTTGTATCTTCTTTAATGCCTTCTGTCTGATCTGCAATGCCTCGAACCACTCCCATGGTTCATCCAATCCGGAAGAGGGAAGGATTCCATCCTTAGCTAACTGCTCCTTTCCATGCCCCAGGATAGTCCTTGATTTCTGCAACAGGAGATCTATGTCACCCTTATCCTGAGACAAGATGTGCTCCAACAGTTCTTTTGCCCGGACTGCATCCTTGCCCACAGACAAGATCGCCTTAATAGCATTATCCCCATTCGTCTGGACATCCATCAGCCAATCAGTGGCAGCTTGAGCGGAGGCCTTCATCTTTTCAATTCCGGAGATTGTCTCCTTAGGCAGAAAACCCGGAGTAGTAGAAGAGGATGGATGGAGAGACTGTAGAGGCTTCATTACCTCTTCTAAACATTTCCTCAATCTTTCATTTTCTCTCTTCAGCTCCCGTTTGGATTGGGTCTCCTTCTTCAACCTGTCAACAATTATGGCACTCGACCCTTCAAACTCCTCAATGTCTTGCTCTAGGGAGGCCGGGCCGAGATTAATAGTTTGGACATTGTAGTCCTGGCCTGTTATATCATCCCTCATTTTATCTGCTGTAGGGGTGGCGATGTGAACTACCCTGTTGTGTGCTTCATCCCTTTCCACCCGAGAAATCACCTTAGCAGCTTTCTTCTTCTTTCCTTTGCCGATCTGGGACAACATTTCATCCCAATCCAACGGAGTGTCCTCAACAATTACCTATTTCTTCCGGGCAATCTCCTTCTCCAACCAGTCCGGAGCTATAGAGTCCATCCGGATTCCTTCTGTTCTTGTTTCTCCCGAATCCTCTGTCACTTTCACTTCCTCCACGGCTGTCACCTTGACCTCCTCCTCAGTCATTACTTTGTCATCTTCTTTTTTCGGAGTCTGCTCGGCTTGGTCAACCTCCTCAAGTCCCAATTCCTGAAGCACTGGTGATGGAGTCCTAGCAGGTATGCTTTCCTCTGGCTCAAGTGATCCACATACTTTATCACTTTCTGGAGAATCTTCGTATTGTACCAGCGGAGAAGTGTACCTTTCCTCTGTTTCCACCTCAAGCTTGGCCGCTTCACTGTACAGTGTCCCCTCCTTGAACTGCTCGGCCTCCCCGCTAATTCCCTGCTCATTCGGATTCTCCGGTTCTGGTGCACTTGGCGGAGGAGAAATAGGCCTATCCTGCTCTTCAACTGGTTGTGTTGGAAGAGAGTCCCTCGGCTGTGCAGCATCCTTAGGAGAAGGAGTTCTTGATTTCTTGGTATATACTTTGGTTTTCTCCCCTCCGGAGCTCTCCACATCTACAATTGGAGGCTCATCCTCCGAAGTGGCCTGATCTTTCTTCTTGGCTATCCTTGTAGTTCTTGGCTATCCTTGTAGTTCTTGTCTTCTTGGGCGGTGGAGGAGCATCCTCCTTTTCAGCCTTCTCTGTTTCTTCCTCATCCGAGGACTTGCTAATTGCCAGGGTCTTCCACCTGCAGTGTGAGCTGATTGAATAGATGGGCACACTTCTCCCACACCAATCCCAAGAGGGAAGTCTCCTCTAATCCTGTCTTATGCTTTTCTCTCTTCACAACTGCATCAAACTCACAAATCTGCCTTACAACTTCTAGTAGCACGATGTGGTCAGTGGGATACCGAGGCAACCTGTAAGGGGCAACTGGACATCCATCAATCCAGAGGTAGGTGAATGTAGGGAACTGGATAAACCATGCTCCGTAATTCTTGATTAGTCCTCTAGCTCCATCGGATAATCTGATATGCTCCGCATTTTGAAGTGTCCGGGTAATGTGCATTGTGAATGCATCATTTGTCCTCCTGTAATCCTTATGTCCCAAATGCAGCTCCTGATAAAACTCATAGATTATGTTTTTCCCAATGGTTCCCCTCGGAGTCAAGCCTTTGTATGGGTAGGAAAAGGCCAGCACATACATAATGTAAGAGGACAAATTGAACTTCTTTGCTTCGAGGACATTTCTCAGTTGTTTGTCAATCTCTGCACTAATGAGTCCTGCCCAGTGATAGTTTGTCCCCTGGCTCATCTTGGTGATCACATGGACCATCCAATTCTCCAATACCCCTGCAGTTCTCAGTCCAGCTACCCTGCTCAACAGTGTGATGGCATCATACACATCTGACCTGAATTTCACCCTGTGCAGCTGTTTGGGCAACTTGGAGTGGTGAGATTTTGGCTTCTCCAGCCATGAATTGATGATCTGCTGAGCTTTGACTGGCTCATTCTCATAATAGGCCCTGGCAGTGTCAATGTTTAATGCACAGACCGAAGGAAGATCTGGCATGCTGAAGGTTCGTGCAATGGAAGCCAGACTAAAGTTTTCCAAGACTCGTCCCTCAGTGCTGACCACCATCTGGGTATCAAACGCATACTGTCTTGCACATTCCAAAATCAACTCATAGCACTGAACCGCCGGAGGGAACCCCGCCACATGCACTAATCCAGAGTTCATCATTCCTTGTCTCAAAGCTGACTGGTCCTTCTCAGCCACTCTCTGCTTGAACTCCTTATAGCGCCAGGCACCAACATTCGTGTCAGATACTTCGGCCCACACGGAGGACACCCTACTTTCCGGGAGCTGATTCTTTATATCTAGTCTCAACCGTTCTGTCTCAGAAATTGAAGATGCCCTTGCACCACCTTTGGATTTCCCAGTAGTAGCTTTGCTTGATTCGGCCTACACATCCAAAAATCGTCATTAGAATCCAATTATTATTCATATTCCAGTTCAAAGGGTTAGCACAAATCATGTAAATCCATCAAAATCCATTGCTAACTACTAATCCATCGAGATCCGGAGAAATCAGATAGTCCAGGAAAATCACGCAATCCGGGAAAATACCGTCGGGGCAGAATTTCAGAGAAATCCGACCCAGACGGATTCCTGCTGCCAAAGCATCGTTAATCATATAGATCATTAGTGCAGATGGAAAATCAAAGGATAATCGTTAAATTCACTCATTAGCAATAAGAAATAATCATTAGACAATCGTTCCACCAATCCTATCATCAAAATATCACAAAGAACACAACTAGACAGGAAATCCGGAAAAATCCGGATGGAACAGATTTTCGCGGACAGCTCAAAATGCACCGGAAATAACCCCAACCCGCGGAATAAGCCCAAACCGGTAAAATCCGAGAGTGAGGAAATTCTGCGACGACCTCAGAAACCCAAAAAATGACAAATGCGAACGAAAACTCGAATGATCACAGGATCTTCCCTATCCGAGCTCGAATGATCCCAAAACTGACGATAAGCAACAAGACCCATGGCGCAAAGGATTTAGACCCCTCGAAAGCACGCAAAGGATGAATCTCCACATCAAAATAAAGATTCCCTAATCCGAATGACCAAACCACCCGCCATTAAAACCAGAACAAGCTTTAAGGTTTAAAGATAATAGCTAAGGATTTACCTAAAGCCGCCAACATGGTACGGGGCAAGGGCCGCTCAAGCACAATAAAACCTTCGTTCCGGGCCGAACACCAAAGGAAACCCTAATTTCACACAATGACACATTTCGCGCCCGGAATAAGCAAGCAATTCGACCCAGAATCCCGTCTAAAGGATGAATATGCCATCTCACAGACAAATGGAGTTCACAAGGCACGGAAAATGGGGGTTCCATAATAAAACGGATCAGACCACGACTCTATAAATACGAAATCAAAATCAAATCAAGGGCCGACCCAAATCCAACGATACCCAAGGCAAGAAACCCTCAATCACCGCGCAAGCAAACGGAAGGGCAATGAATACATACCATGGATCAAAGTGAACGGAATTCGAGCTCAAAAAATCGACCACGCGGCAAACACGTCCAAGCAATAGAAATACTAGCACCAACACTCAAGCAATCCTCGCGCAAACAAACCAGGATCAATTCTCAAAGCTTCAAATGAAAATTCTAAATCGCCAGAGCAAATCAAGTGAATAGGTGAACTCAGAATGATGCTCAAAATGCCCTAAATTCGACCTTATACCCGCCTGAGCAAAGGTACCTCAACCATTAATGCGTGACAAGATATTTCTGACAAGTCCGAAAACCCGAGCCCCAAGCAAAATTTTTGAAAATCCCAAAATGCGCGGAGACACGGATTCCGCAGAAATGCAGAAATCGGGGAAATCAGGAAGATCAAGATTTTGGCAGAATCCGAGAAAATCCGCACAGATCGAAAAATCCCGAAGTCAGGCAGAAACCTGGAATCGGAGAATCCTGCCAGAAACAGACAAGGAATGAGGGCCCGGTAAAATCCGCCAGAGATGGAAAATCTCGGATCCAAGTGAAAACCCGGACTTAGCCAAAAACTCAATTTCAATCAATTTAAACCTCAAGACAAGGCCAAAGCCAGCAAGACCAACATGTCAAGACCCTAGAATGATAAATCCAATAGAACCAAAGGTCAAGACACCAAAAAAAAGAGGGTCCCCACTCCAAGTGGGGCGTGTGTGCAAAAACTGCACAACAAATGGTGACTCTGTTGGGGAAATGCTCCTGAGCATTTCGATGACAAACTGGAATCAAGAACCCAGAACTCAGGATTTCAACTCAGATACCCAGCCATCACCTTAGGGTGAAACAAAGAAACTCCCAGTTATTCAGACATTCCTATACCAGGGTCTAAGTGTGTGCACATGCATTTATTACCTACCCTCAGTTGCAAGAAGAACCAGACATGGTATGAAAAGGCTACGTAAAGATTCTCACTCTAAAAGTAACCTGGATAGAGCCTCACTGCCAGTCAGGCATCCATAGCCCCGATTAGGTTATCGCTGTGGTCCTCTTGAACATAGCTCTACTGCCAGTCAGGCGTCTATAGCCCCGGTAGAGATATTCAGATCCCCTTGATAAGTTGAATTCCAACCTCATGATTCTCAATACATTTTTTTTTTCTTTTTCTATTTTTTTTTGCTAATGTTTCTTTCTTTTTCACTCATTTTATTCAACCTGTGAATAGTTAAGTTCACACTCAGGGCTGAGAACCGCAGTGGCACTAGAGCAGAAAAAAGATTTTTCACCTGTCCAGACCTTATAAGGACATTTACAACTTCAGGTATATTAAGGATTAAAGGTATAAGACCCCAATATATTCTTGTTCAGACTAACTAGAAAACCTTTGTCTCAACCCAAGGACAAATGACATAGGTTAAAGAATTCATACCACGGTATTCTGGAAAAATGATCAAAGCTTGTAAGGGAAATACCAAGAACATTAGACCGGCTTTGTCATTGCTACCATACAGATGCACCCACAATCCCAAGGAGAGAAAGGACCAAAAGCAAGAGCAATGCAAAACAAAACAAACAAACCAAAGCAAACCTACTCTAACCAAACGAAACAAGCAAAGCAAAGAAAGAAATCTACTCTAACCAAAGCAAGCAAACAAGCAAACCAAGCAACCTAAACTAACTATTTATAGGGCAAAGAGCTGAAAACAGCTCAAGACTGGAAATAATGTTTCAGATACTGCCCATTGACAGGCAGTGGTATGTCCTCTCCCGTGAGAGTCCTCAGACGAAAGGCATTATCTCCCAGTATTTCGGCAATCTGATACGGGCCAAGCCACAGTTTATCAAATTTTTCATGATTCCCTTTCTGATCATGCGGCTTATCCCAATACAGGACAAGGTCAGAAATCCTAAAAGCCTTAACTTTTGCTCTCCTATCAAACCATCGCTTGACTACCCCCTGATGTTTGGCAAATTTTTCAAGGGCATTGTCTCATTTTTCCTCAAGGTGCAATAATTCAGCCAACCTCACTTCCCTTCTATCGTCCTCATCATAAAACTGGTTGATAAACTGTAGAGTTGGGATTTTGAGTTGGATAGGGAAAATCGGTTCTAGACCGTACACTAAATGATAAGGAGAGGTACCAATAGAGGACTTAACTCTGGTACGATCTGCCCAAAGAGCAAACCGAAGCTGGATGTGCCAGTCTTTTGGGTTCCTCTCTAACAATTTTTGGATGACAGTCAACAGGTTCTTGTTAGAGGATTCAGCTAGACCATTCCCTTGGGGATAATAATTAGATGCAAACTTAACAACAATGCCATGATCAAAGGCCCAGTTTGAGAATTTCAGAGATGCAAAGGCAGGACCATTATCACATACCACAGCAATAGGACATCCAAATTGATTGAGAATGGCAGATTCAAGAAAATCAATTACTACCTCTGATGTACACTGCCTACAAGCAAAAGCTTCAGTCCATCTTGTAAAGTAATCAGTTATGGTGAGAATATACCTGTGTCCTGCAGAGGATGGTGGATTGATGGGACCTATGAAGTCCATACCCCATTGAGCAAAAGGTTTTACCTCAGTGATCGGTTGGAGCGGAAGTGTTGCACACCTTTCTCTTGTTGCTACAGTCTGACAAGTGTGACAGGTCCGTACATGATGATGAACATCCTTGAACAATGTAGGACAGTAGTATCCTGCCCTCAAAATTTGATTCGCGGTAGCAATCGCCGAGCCATGACCAGTACCATATTTCTCATGAAATTCACTCATTACCCTTTCAGCTTCCTGTCTTCCAAGGCACCTCAAATAAATACCTTCATGATTCTTTTTGTATAGGACAGCTCATTGCAGCATGAAGCCGTCACTTTTCAGCCTTAAGGCTCGCCTCTGTACTGCATTAAGGTGAGCTGGAGGTCGTTGATTTAGCAGATAGTGGACTACATCATCATACCAGCCTTCTAGGGAAACTTCTTCAACATTATAGTTATGAACAGACAATTCAGGGCCTATCTCCGCCATGGTTTGGGTGAGTCCTTGTCCTCTTACCAACTTCATCGGCTGGATCTCGATGTCATACTCCTGAAGCATGGTCACCCATTTAGCTCTGTGCTCCCCTAACTCGTTTTGCATCAGCAGCAACTTAACTGCAGAATCAGGAACAATTGCAAACACCTTATTTCGGAGGATATAATGCCTAAATTTCTTCACTGCTCGCACAAGGGCATATGCTTGCTTCTCCACACTCGAGTACTTCAGCTCAGCATCCTTCAATGGTGCACTCATGAAAGCAATGGGATGCTCATTCCCCTCATCAGACTTTTGTGTCAGCATTCCAGCACATGAGTGGTCTGAAGCAAAGGAATAAATATAAAAGGGCTTGCTATATTCTGGACTTACCAACACTGGAGCATCGGCAATGGCTCTCTTAATCTCTGCGAAGGACTCCTTCGCTTCTGCAGTCCACTCGACCTTGGCATCTTGCTTCAACATGGCATTTAATGGCTTCACAATTTCAGCAAATCCCGTAATGAATTTCCTGACAAAGTTAATCTTACCGAAGAAGGATTTCATTTCCTTTTTGCTGGCAGGAGGCTAAATTTTCATGATGGCCTCCACTCTCTCCGGGTC
The DNA here is from genome assembly GCA_007258455.2 of Sequoia sempervirens. NCBI lineage: Eukaryota > Viridiplantae > Streptophyta > Pinopsida > Cupressales > Cupressaceae > Sequoia > Sequoia sempervirens. Next base: position 15,240,848 of record VDFB02000013.1, on the reverse strand, counting down.
TATAGCAATTCCTTTCTCTGATATCACGTGCCCCAACAGCTTGCCTTCTGTAACTCTGAAGATACACTTTTTGGGATTCAACGAGATGCCAAATTCTCTGCACTTCTGGAACACCCTACGCAGATCTGAAATATGATCCCCTCTGTTTTTGGAGAAAATAGTCAGATCATCCATGTAAATGATAATGCATTTTCCTATGATGTCCTTGAAAGCAATATCCATAGCTCGTTGAAACATGGCTCCCACATTAATAAGCCCAAATTGCATCCTCCTGTAAGCGAAGGTTCCCCACTTAGTTGTAAAAGCGGTCTTGTGTCTGTCCTCATACTGGACCATCACTTGATTATACCCTGAATACCCATCCAGAAAGGACATCTTCTACGTTCATTGACCACCTGTAACACTTCATCCAAAGAGGGAACTAGATAATTATCTTTATCTGATGATCTATTCAGATTTCTGAAGTCAACACAGAGCCTAATTTCACCATTCTTCTTTCTTACCGGAACCAGATTGGCCACCCAAGTTGAATGCCTGACAGGAAATATGATCCTGGCAGACAACAATTTCTGAACTTCCTTCTGTATGATTGGCTCCAACAGTGCATTAATAGGTCTCTGCCTTTGTCTGAAAGGTTTAGCGCCTGGCTTCAGAGGTATAGTATGAGTTATGATGGATGTATCATAAGTCTTCAAGTCTTCATAACCCCATGCCACTATATCTGGAAAATCGTATAGGGCTTTGATTATTCCCTGTCTTTCTTCAGGAGTACAGACCTTACCAATGAAAATATTCTTTACATTATCTTTAGTACCCACATTGTGAGTGTCACACTATCCACTAATAGATTCTTTCTTTGTCTCTTGTTCTTGATCTCTGATTTTGTCCATATCGAAAATTCTCTCTAACTGTACCATTCCCCTTGGAATAGTATTGGACTTCAAATTCAGCACACCCTTTAGATCCAATTCTGCTTCTTGAGGTTCTGTTTCATCAATGATATGTGAAGCAAATACATCTGTGTTTGTGATAAAGTCCAGGATATGTTTATCATCCTCAAACACCTGAAAATTAGTCACATTGTCAAGAACCGATGGCAAAGGAGTCAATTCAACAGTAAACTTTTTCAATCCTGACAGAGACAGAGGCTGCAGAGTGCTGGCTGCTTGGGCCAAAGAATCAACAATTTGATTCTTTTTCCATGGGATCAGTTGGATATTAAAAGCATCAAATCCCTCAATGAGGTCCCACACTCTATGCCTATAGTTGGTCATCCTCCTATCGTGACACGCATACTACCTCCTTACTTGTTTGAATACTAATTCTGAATCTCCAAAAACTTGCAGAGCCCTGACCTTTTTCTTGAGTGCCATAAGGAGTCCATGAATTAATGCTTCATACTCTGCTACATTACTGGTGCAATGAAATTGGAGCCTATGAGCTGCAAAGAAATTTTTACCTTTTGGACTGATCAACTCAAACCCTGCCCCAGCTCCATGCTTGGATTTGGATCCATCGAATTTGAGAGTCCAACATTCTGCAGTGGTATTTTTCTTCATTCTGTCTTTTGGTTTATCAGTGTTAGAGGCTACCTCAGTCATCTCAGGCTTCTGGCTTTCGCACTCTTCTTGGACATTCTGCTCATCTGCCTTAACCACCTGAGCTGGCTTCATGCATTTTTGTACTTGTTTTACTACTGTCTGACACAGACAACATTCCAACTCTGAATGAGAAGCATTGTGGACTCTACACCAATTTGGTAAGAGTAACTCCTTAAATCTTGTCCTCTTTCCCAGGTGAATCTGGTTATCCATACATTGCCTAATGAATTTCTGGAAATCGTCCAATAAGCTGATCTGTTTATCTTCAGGTGCTTCCTCTTCAACTAATTCTGTTAGAACCTCAGTATGGCTGGACCCTGTCCCAACATCAGCTGGCATCATATGCAACATCAGCACCTCTTCTGCATCTAATTCTTCATATTGAGCCGAAAGCAGGTAGTTTCCCATTCTGACCTCTGATACCAGAATTTTTGCTGAAGTCTTTTGATATTCCGTTATCATATACTTCATTCTAGGCTCCCTCTCGATTTTGATCTGATTAGGTACCCCCTTCCATGGAAGCCACATGTGAGAGTGATAAGTAGACACATACCCATTCAGAGCCTTTGTAAAATCCCTTCCTAAAATTAAACCGTATGCATCAGGAATGTCAGCCACCTAAATGTTGATGACCTGTTGGATCCTTGGATCAGAGGCTATCTGCATCTGGATCATGTTAAGTTCTCCTACCACACTCACTTTGTTTCTGTCCAACTGAGTGACCTTCTTCTAGGAATTAGCAGGTGTTATTCCCAGAGCTCTGCAAACTCCGAGAGGCATCACATTGGTGGAAGCACCAGAGTCTAACAGACAATTGTGAAGGTTCTTACCAAAGATTCAGACTGAGATCAGAAATGGAGGGGTTTCTGTTTTACCTTGAAACAAAGTGGGCTGGGTATCTACCTGGGCCACTTGAGTTCTATCTTTTCTTTTCCCTTATTCCCAGGGGGCGGGTTAGTCCGATTCTAGGTCTAATTTTGTGTGTTCACAGACTGAAAACTGGAAGTCTGGCTGACATATTCACTAGAAGACTTATCCAATAACTTTGAATTTGCATCATAAGTACCTAAGACATCCTTCCTAATGGCAGGAAATCTTAATAACTCAAATGCAAAAGGTTTACCTTTAATTTCTTGAATTCCTCTGCAACATATGAAGCCATCTGCTCCTCACTCATGTCAGTAGAAACTTCCTTAGATGATTCCTCCACCTTCTCCTTGCTTACCTGAACAGCCTTTTCCTTCTGTGGTTCAGCCTGAGCTTGTCTGTCTTTCGAAAGGTACTACTTGGAGACATGTGCATAAGACAGATTGTTGCTAGCATTAGGATCTGGAGGGGTACTGAAGTTGTTGGGAGGAATGGAGGTGGTGAACGGTCCTCCAGGCTGTGGGCGTCTATGATGCATATCCCTCAATCCCTGTCTCTGAAACATCTGTACTTCTTCAACATGAGCTTCCTCCTGATCGAGGGGGCCATTATCATTCATTTCTTCGTTGAATAGCCGAGCAACCTCATCTCCATTACAAATTTGGTCTATTTCATCTTCATGGGAATCGGGTTCTTCTGGTACATTTTCTTGGCTGGCTGGAAAAGGAGCATGATTCAATACCAACACAGGAGAATCATAGGAGTTAGAGGAAACAATCTCCTGTGCATTCACATTGTTCTCTACCTCATACTGAAAAATAGAAGTAGCAGTTTGGAATTCTGGACATTCCAATTCTGAATGCTGGCTTGTCTTATGGAGTCTGCACCACCCTGATAAGGCTGCTTCTGTCAGATATACTCCAGTAGGAGGCTTATCTTGACTGACTGGTTGGTTTGCAGATTGATTAACAATTTGATTAGCAGGCTGATCCAATGGGGTAGGAACTCCCCCATTATTGGGCCCTGTATTTCAAGTTTTGTTCTGTCCTTGTGGTGGCCTTTTATCAAATCCTGATCCACTTCCTTGGCCTCTGTCAAAATTCTGCCTTCTTTCATTATTGAAACCTCTGTCATTGTTGTAACCCCTATCCTGGTTATATCCCCTGTCATTGTAGAACCCTCTGTCATTACGCTGTCCCCTGTCGAAGTTCTATCCTTGTGAAAACTCCCTGTTTTGATTAGATTGCATTCCCTTATGAGCAGCTTGCAAGTGACTATTCTGATTTCTCAGGTAAGTCACCTCTAGATTTAGCTTCTTTATTTGTTCAGCCATTTCATCAATCCTCTCCCTATTATGATCTTGGTAAGGGATCTGGTTCGGGTTACTCTGAGGGGGAATAGGCATTGTGGCGGATCCCAAAGACTAATGCAACACCTCAGAATTCTGTAGATAGGTAGGGAAGCTATTCTGCTGTGGCTGATACATGGGCTGATTAACTTGTTGTTGAGGGAAGTTTGTCATAGGAGAGATCTGGTTCATGGGATGACCAGGGTGTGGTACCATAGGTAATTGGGGAACTGGGTTCATAATTGGGGTATGATTGGTGAGGGCTTGATTTACCGCCTGAATCTGGTTCGGATGTGCAACTGGTCCCAGAGAAGGTAATGGCCCAGTCAAGTGTTGCCTCAGATCTGTACTGAGCTTGACAGCCTCTGTATAAGCATCAGTCAGGGTACCTGGAGGGTTGGGTCTCCATTTCAAAAAGGTTGCTGTTAGGCTATCCAGAGCTTCATAATATACTCCCAGAGCAGTACCATCATCCAAAACTTATGAGTTTTGTAATCTAGTGAATGCACGGTAAAACCTATTATTGAAACTGGCTATGGGTTCGTTAACCTCTCTCTTAACCTTGATGAACTGTAGGTATAGCTCATTGGCATTGATGGGAATTCTGAATTTCTGTAAAAAGGCTTTTTCAAGATCATTCCAATTAAGGATTGAACGGTAGGGAGATGGTTATACCAATAAAAGGCTTCTTCTCCTAGTGAATAAGGGAACAACCTACAAGCAACATCCTCATGAACTATCCCCCTATCTTTGAGGCAAGTATGGAAAATCTTCAGGTGCTCTTCAGCAGTCCTGTTTGGGTCATTAGCATGGAATTTTGAACAGAAGTGTTCAGGGTTCTTGGGCATAACATTGTAGGCTTGGAAGAACAAAGGTGATGGATTATTGGCAAGGAAAGCCATCGGTAATAGCGGAGGTGGCGGTAGTGGTTGGTTAATCACAGGCTGGGGCTGTTGAACAGGAACAGCCTCAGGAATAGGTATAGCCTCAACCTCAGGATGTGAAGATATGGACGATGTTGGTGAGGGGATGGGTGATGATGATTCTCCCCTCTCTCTAGTCCTCCTTGACCTATTGGGAAATTGAAGTTCTTCTAAATCTTCCTCTCTGGTGGTGGATCTGGTATTTCTCCTATATCTCTCTGGAGAGATGGTGTTCAAGAAATGATCCAGTGTGCTCATTCAGGCCCTCCTTCTAGCGCCAATCTGTTGATGGTGTTTTCTGCACAACAACTCAGACAGAATACAATATTCTATCTCTCTTGAAAGGTTATCTTCAATAATAAATCACTGAAAATCACCCCAAGGTCTTTCGGGTGTTAGGTCATAACAATGCATAAAACAACTCAGATAAAATGTGAAATGCTGGTAATCACAATCGGACCTTACTACAAGCAAACTGTATCCTTTCAATTTATCTGATCTGACAATATGGTGATCTTGAATCCTAAATCTAACTAAATAATAAAGAAACAGCAAAAGATAGGGATGCAAGGAAGTAATAAAATTTAAACTACTGCAAGGACAAGCAATGTAAATGACATATATGTGGAATGGACCTATCTCAAATAACCAATTCCTGATCGACCCACAATGCAATCTTACAAGAACGGTGCAATCTTCTGAGGTATTTAAATTTTCAAATCATAGACTTGCATCTACAATCGAACTTAAGCACACTGAATATACGGTCCAGGTTGACTTTACCAGCCTACTACAATCAGATAGTTACTGGGAGTATAGACCAAAGATAGCTACAAACATTCCAAATATGAAATCACAAACATCATTTATCCAACCAAAACTAATTTACTTCTGAATACTAAACCCTAAATCTTCAAGCAATTTAAAAGATAGAACAAAGGAACCATGCAAGATGAAATAACACAAAGGATTTCACCAGGAAAACCACAATGTCTTCAATTGTATTAATCACCAAATGCTGCAATAATTCAACCATTCTGATACAGTATTTGCTTCAAGAAAAGACTAAGAAAATCTAACTATTGCTCTTGTTTATCTCTATTACTGCTTAGCTAACCAATGTCTAACCCTTTACAATGAGGCAAGAATTCCAATTTATATCAAATTCCCCCCAAAACATGTCGGCCCAGCCAAACATTTTACAAAATAATAAAACCGCCAAAACAGGTCGGCCAAGGAAACAAACTAAAACACATATTTAATGCCATCATCCAAGTCGGCCAAGGCACAGTCCTCAAGGAAGTCCAGTCCAATGTATGCCCTATGATAATAGGGAAGCACAAATCTTGAAAAGAGCATTAACTGCTACTCCCCTTGTCTTTCTTCTGCACTGACGTCCCTTGGACACTCGAGAATATTCTATCCAGCTCAGCAATAGGTGGTAATGGCAAAACCCTGAGCCGACATTTAATTCAATCTATCTCTTCCTTGGACCACTCGACAACTTTATTCCAGTCTTCCTTGCTGGCCATGTATCTGTCCATCACCGCCAAGTATGTGGCTGCATCATCAAGTAAGTGGGCGGTGACAGCTCCATCAGAATCTGGGGCATAAACCTCATGCCACCACTCCTTCAATTGCTCATGGCTCAAATACTTGGGAGTTATCTTCTTCCTCCCTGTCATTACCTCAAAGAAGGCAATGCATCCGTCATAAACTGATGTCAGGTCACCATCAATTGACTTCCTTCATTTTTGTATCTTCTTTAATGCCTTCTGTCTGATCTGCAATGCCTCGAACCACTCCCATGGTTCATCCAATCCGGAAGAGGGAAGGATTCCATCCTTAGCTAACTGCTACTTTCCATGCCCCAGGATAGTCCTTGATTTCTGCAACAGGAGATCTATGTCACCCTTATCCTGAGACAAAATGTGCTCCAACAGTTCTTGTGCCCGGACTGCATCCTTGCCCACAGACAAGATCGCCTTAATAGCATTATCCCCATTCGTCTGGACATCCATCAGCCAATTAGTGGCAGCTTGAGCGGAGGCCTTCATCTTTTCAATTCTGGAGATTGTCTCCTTAGGCAAAAAACCCAGAGTAGTAGAAGAGGATGGATGGAGAGACTGTAGAGGCTTCATTACCTCTTCTAAACATTTCCTCAATCTTTCATTTTCTCTCTTCAGCTCCCGTTTGGATTGGGTCTCCTTCTTCAGCCTGTCAACAATTATGGCACCCGACCCTTCAAACTCCTCAATGTCTTGCTCTAGGGAGGCCAGGCCAAGATTAATAGTTTGGACATTGTAGTCCTGGCCTGTTATATCATCCCTCATTTTATCTGTTGTAGGGGTGGCGATGTGAACTACCCTGTTGTGTGCTTCATCCCTTTCCACCCGGGAAATCACCTTAGCAGCTTTCTTCTTCTTTCCTTTGCCGATCTGGGACAACATTTCATCCCAATCCAACGGAGTGTCCTCAACAATTACCTGTTTCTTCCGGGCAATCTCCTTCTCCACCCAGTCCGGAGCCACCGGGTCCGTCCGGATTCCTTCTGTTCTTGTTTCTCCCGGATCCTTCCGCTACTTTCATTTCTCCACGCATTGCCACCTTTGATTCCTCTCGGGCCATTTTTATCATTTCGTGAAGTTCCGTTTGGCTTTATTAACCTCCTTCTGGTGTCCTACTCTGGCGACCGGTGGATGAGTCCTTAGTAAGCCCGGCTGTGGATCCACGGGCTTTAATACTTTCGAGAATTCCGATATACTCAATGGCGGTTTTTCTTCATTTCACCTTGCCTCGCATTGCTTATTAGAGAAGGTCCTCTTGAACTGCTTTCTGGCCTCCCCGCACCGCCATCCTCCTGCTCGTAATTTGGCTGGAGGAGAAACAAAGCCTATCCTCGCTTCCTTTCAACTGGTTGTGTTGGAGGAGAGTCCCTCGGCTGTGCAGCATCCTTGGGAGAAGGAGTTCTTGATTTCTTGGTATATACTTTGGTTTTCTCCCCTCCGGAGCTCTCCACATCTACAATTGGAGGCTCATCCTCCGAAGTGGCCTGATCTTTCTTCTTGGCTATCCTTGTAGTTCTTGTCTTCTTGGGCGGTGGAGGAGCATCCTCCTTTTCAGCCTTCTCTGTTTCTTCCTCATCCGAGGACTTGCTAATTGCCAGGGTCTTCCACCTGCAGTGTGAGCTGAATGAATAGATGGGCACACTTCTCCCACACCAATCCCAAGAGGGAAGTCTCCTCCGAATCCTATCTTATGCTTTTCTCTCTTCACAACTGCATCAAACTCACAAATTTTCCTTACAACTTCTAGTAGCATGATGTGGTCAGTGGGATACCAAGGCAACCTGTAAGGGGCAACTGGACATCCATCAATCCGGAGGTAGGTGAATGTAGGGAACTGGATAAACCATGCTCCATAATTCTTGATTAGTCCTCTAGCTCCATCACTCCTGATAATCTCGATATGCTCGGTGATTTTGAAGTGTCCGTAATGTGCATTAGAATGCATCATTTGTCCCTCCTATAACTCTTGCAGGTCCCAAATGCAACGGGATAAACCTCATAGATTATGTTCTGCCCAATGGTTCCCCTCGGAGTCAAGCCTTTGTATGGGTAGGAAAAGGCCAGCACATACATAATGTAAGAAGACATATTGAACTTCTTTTCTTCCAGGACATTTCTCAATTGTTTGTCAATCTTTGCACTAATGAGTCCTGCCCAGTGATAGTTTGTTGCCTGGCTCATCTTGGTGATCACATGGACCATCCAATTCTCCAATACCCCTGCAGTTCTTAGTCCAGCCACCCTGCTCAACAATGTGATGGCATCATACACATCTGACCTGAATTTCACCCTATGCAGCTATTTGGGCAACTTGGAGTGGTGAGATTTTGGCTTCTCCAGCCATGAATTGATGATCTGCTGAGCTTTGACTGGCTCATTCTCGTAATAGGTCCTGGCAGTGTCAATGTTTAATGCATAGACCGAAGGAAGATCCGGCATGCTGAAGGTTCGTGCAATGGAAGCCGGATTGAAGTTTGCTAAGACTCGTCCCTCAGTGCTGAGCACCATCTGGGTATCAAACGCATACTGTCTTGCACATTCCAAAATCAACTCATAGCACTGAATCGCCGGAGGGAACCCTGCCACATGCACTAATCCAGAGTTCATCATTCCTTGTCTCAAAGCTGACTGGTCCTTCTCAGCCGCTCTCTGCTTGAACTCCTCATAGCACCAGGCACCAAAATTCATGTCAGATACCTCGGCCCACACGGAGGACACCTTGCTTTCCGGGAGCTGATTCTTCATATCCAGTCTCAACCGTTCTGTCTCAAAAATTGAAGATGCCCCTGCACCACCTTTGAACTTCCCAGTAGTAGCTTTGCTTGATTTAGCCTACACATCCAAAAATCGTCATTAGAATCCAATTATTATTCATATTCCAATTCAAAGGGGTAGCACAAATCATGTAAATCCATCAAAATCCATTTCTAACTACTAATCCATTGAGATTCGGAGAAATCAGACAGTCCGGGAAAATCACGCAATCTGGGAAAATACCATCGGGGCAGAATTTTGGAGAAATTCGACCCAAACGGATTCCTGCTACCAAAGCATCGTTAATCATATAGATCATTAGTGTAGATGGAAAATCAAAGGATAATCGTTAAATTCACTCATTAGCAACAAGAAATAATCATTAGACAATCGTTCCACCAATCCTATCATCAAAATATCACAAAGAACACAACCAGACAAGAAATTCAGAAAAATTCGGATGGAACAAATTTTCGCGGACAGCTCAAAATGCACCGGAAATAACCCCAACCCACGGAATAAGCCCAAACCGGGAAAATCCGGGAGTGAGGAAATTTCACGACGACCTCAGAAACCCAAAAAATGACAAATGCAAACCAAAACTCGAATGATCACAGGATCTTCCCTATCCGAGCTCGAATGATCCCAAAACCGACGATAAGCAACAAGACCCATGGCGCAAAGGATTTAGACCCCTCGAAAGCATGCAAAGGATGAATCTCCACATCAAAATAAAGATGCCCTAATCCGAATGACCAAACCACCCGCCATTAAAACCAGAACAAGCTTTAAGGTTTAAAGATAATAGCTAAGGATTTACCTAAAGCAACCAACATGGTACGGGGCAAGGGCCGCTCGAGCACAATAAAACCTTTGTTCTGGGCCGAACACCAAAGGAAACCCTAATTTCGCACAATGACACA
>VDFB02000013.1:15136621-15230764 GCA_007258455.2 Sequoia sempervirens | reverse complement strand
TTTTTGTCCATCAAACACAGACACATATATATAGTCATGTCTTCCAACATCAATTAGGTTAGCCTAATTGAACGCAAAATTCAAAATGATCTATTAACCTAATGAAAAATTATTTTTGATACATAGAGAAAAAGGTGTCATCCATACATTAGGGCATCCCAAACCTAATAAGGAACACACAAAGTACAATCAATTCTTACCCTTGTTGGCCAAAAGAATACTGAACTTCTATCATTTGGATTACATAGCCAGATCAATGAAGATAGTTGAAAGATCATTTATACTTGTATCTAACACTCTTGAGCAACATATCAAAATCTCATAGAGTTTCCCTTCTCTGAGAGGATTTTTGAACCAAAATACTAAATCAACATAGACATTTAGTTTACTTAGCCAGTTACCAACCATTGTTAGCATTGATGACAACAAACCAAAGGGTCACCTTCTTCATTCTTCCAACAAGGGCAAGGGGTTAGGTGGCCTTTTCCTCATATGGCACTTGTTATTGTCTTGTTTGGCTAGTTTACTACCTTCCATGTATATATAAGAGAAAGTTTTGGATGTAGATGACATGCCTTACATTAGTTCATATTTGATGTACTTTGTTTTTATGTTATCTTTAGCATTGTATTCTAGGGGTAACCCCTTTCCTCCCCTTTTCTTTCCATGATGTAGCTTCATTTGGGAACATATGACTTGGCATAGGACTTTCTGAATAAGTTCTCATGAATATTGGATACTTTAAAGCTATTGCTCACAACAATGGTGTTATGAATTTCTTTAAAGTGGGGGCATACATGCATCAAAAGTCATGTTTATTTGTGCTATTTTATTTTTTCTTATGATGCATCCTTTTCTTGGTGGTGTCATTGGGTTTGATATCCTTTGAGAGCATGATATTTCTTAGAATTTTCCTCTCTTGGAGATATTAGGCACAATGATCCCTAAGAGGAGACCTTACATGAATTAAGTGAAGTCCCTTTGAACAAACCTTTATTTGCATATTTGTTCATAAGTGTTTAGTATAATACAACTTGTTAACCTTGTGAAGCTCAAAGTTTCATCTTGTGGCACCCTATTGAAGTTATCAGAGGGATAGCTTTGGTATGGTTGGTATGATGAAAAACCTAAATGAGGGCATGACTTTCTCATTGTATGGTGAGGAGCCTAGCCAAAGGCATGAATTTCTCACTAAGCCACTTTTCTAAGGGATTGCTTAGTGGAAAACTTGAGGTTCCATTAGCCTAGAGTGAGCATGTGTTGTTTCTTGTATCCGAGGCTTGGTCTACATCGAGTTGGACAAATAGTTTAGGCTTGATCCACCCTTTATTTTTATTTTTCTTTCTTCTTTGACATTGTATGTTTGTGCATCTTCTTTTGTTATTTCATGCCATACATCTTCTATGTGTCCCTTTGTGCTTATGTTTGTTCAATGTGGGATATTGGATCCTAGGGGCTTGATCACCCTCCTTGATTTTTTTCATCATATACCATCCACATTGGTAGACTTAAAACCCTCTTAACTACTTTAGTGTGATTTTGACAGAAGTTCCTCCTCTCACTAAAGTGGGAGATAAATGTAGTGTAGAAAAATGTGTCCCCTTACATTTTCATACTTAATCTAGGAATTAATATTAAAATGAACTTAATTATGCCTTAATTTAGTGTTGTAATATGTATTTTACATATTCACATTAAGTTTAGGGCCCTATTAACTAAAATAGACTTAATTGCACCTTATTTATGGTGTTGTAAAGTGTACCTTTACACTTTCACACTCGTCTAGGGTTTTGATAATTAATTAAGGTCAATTTTCCTTAATTGGACCCTTTAATTCAAATCCATGCCTAATTAATTACAATTTTTAAAGATGAAAACTCGGTATTCATTAATGGGCATGACATAACACTTTTCATTGGAGAATGTGTGTCCTAGGTAAGTGACCTAGGACCCATTCGCCCAAGGGAAAATGGTTCCTCACTTGGACATAGACCCTAATTTAAATTATGTTTTTGGTGGTATTTTAATGATTTAAAATGTATATTCACATGTCTGCTTGTGTTATTTGAATTTTGGGAATTAATGTTAATATATGCATAAATAAGAGGTCATTTCACTATGTTTCACCTACCAAGATTTTCAAGCTAGAACCTAGAGGATTTTCATGAGCACTTAGTATTTTCAAGAGAGAACTTCAAGAGAAGATTAAATGAAGATTTATTGCAGCAATCAAGATCCATTATCATGTCAAAGTCATGAATGTTATTTGAGCTAATATGATGATGTAGTGTTCATGACCCATTCAAGCATTCAAAGGCATTGTTTCAAATCAAGATTCATGATCAAGATCCACATTCATTAATGCCACTTACATTCCAAGGTTTAATCAAGGGTTTGAAGAGTTGTGATATTGCATTTTTCATTCATCATTTCATTCATGCTATTTGATTTCATTTCAAAATTTAAATACTCAAACGGGGTTTCACCAAGCCAAACCCCCCATCACTAAAACTAACATTTTTCTCCTCTTGTGTTTGTGTTTGTGAATTTTAGGTGGAAGATCCTTTGGAGAGAAAAATTGAAGAAAGTTGAAAAGTTGTCAAAGTCGCAAGGAAAGTTTTCATCCCATGGAAACTCTTCTATAGGATTTATTTCTAGCTCTTTGACTATGAAACTTGGGAATTTGGGAGTGTAGACACATAAGTAGAGAACTAGTGTAGGAGCACCTTTGAACAAATTTTGTCAGGAAAAGTTGATAAGAAGTAGGCTTTAGGGTTTCAGTGAAAATGCATTAAATAATGTCTTTAAGACCATTTATTATTGTAAAGAGTCATTTTAGGTGGTTCTCAGGTGTTTAGAAGGTCAATAATGTTGAAATTCCAAAATATTGAGAAGTTGCTAATTGTGCAAAAATGCAAAATTGAAAAGTTGTAAAAGGAAAGTTTAGGAAGTCTAATTGTCATGCAGATTTGAATGGTCATTTGAGGAAGTTGGAATAGTTAGTTTGGAGGGAAAAATAATAAATAAGATGGAAGGCATCGATGTAAGTGGGGTTTTGAAGAAATGAAAGAACAATGAGTTGATATATTGCTAATTTTGTCATATTTTCTAAGTTTTCCTTGTTTCAGAACTATATGACCCATACAACAACAAGTTGATCTACAATTTTTTTGAATTCATTTAGTGGTGTGTGTTAGCTTATATTTTCACTTAATTTGAGCATCTAACATTGGATTTGGTGTAATTTTGATCTAATTATTTGTGATTGGTTTTATACCTTGTTTTAAGGGTTTCTAGCCTCTAAAATTTAAACTCGACCCATTCCACTTTCTATGGATCTTGTGAATTGTGGATTGGGTATACAACATTATGAAATAGGTTTGTTCATTTTTTTTTGGTGTAGGGGAGGTTAAATAATGTGTTGGGTGTGAAGCCCTAATGGTGAAAAGTAAGTTTTCTTCGTGAATTAGTGAGGTTTTGATATGGAAAAGTGAGAATTATGATGGGGTAGTGTTGTTTGATGATAGATTAATTTTTTTTTAGGCCAATTGGGACTTAATTGAGGTATAGGTAAGGTTGCTTGAAGGCTAGAAGAGTGATTTCCATTAAAATCCTAGATTTCTGGCTTAAAGAGAGGGTTTTTGGTTTTGGCACTTGGGTGATTGAATTTATGAGAAAAAAATTGTGGAATCCTTTGTTTGATTACATTTAGATTTCTTCTCAAAATATTTTAGTGTTTTGGGAAAATATTTAAGACAAGTCTGTTTGCAAAATAGGGCTAATTTGAGGTCTAGTTGGCATAGAAAACCAACTTTGAAAAAATTGTTTCCAAGAATCCTATTGAATGTTTGTGGTATGTTTTTGTGTTTTTTGATGGGTGTTTGAAACCGTGCTAGTCCAAGACTAAAATGACTCCATTGAAAGGATATACCTAATTTAGTTATATTGCAATGCTACAAGGAACTGTGTTGGTTTGGTGAAAAGAGGAGAACTTTGAAGAATTGTGACTTGAAGGTTATTTTTTTTTGTGTGGAATTGTGTTGTGTGGTTGTAGGACCTCCCTTGGTTTCTATCAAGTGGTATCAGAGTGAAGGTAGTAGATCTTTGAGGAAGAAGATTGTAGTTTGTGAAAGAAATATTGGAAGGTGAAGAGGCAAGATTATGAAGATTCCTCCAAAAGGAAAGAATATCACAAAGGAGATGAATGACTTGAAGAGTCAGTATATTAGAGAGATTGAAGAATTGAAAGAGATATTGATAACCTTAGAGACAAACAAGAGAAGAGAAGAAGTTGAAAGCAATGATGAAGATGATGAAGATGAAGAGTTTGAAGATGTTGAGGAAGAACTTGATCCAGAAGATCAAAGAATGGCCAAATTGTTGAAGGAATCCAAAAAATGATAAGTATAAGGTGAAAATTGATGCTCCAAATTTTGGTGGAAACCTGAATGAATAAGAGTTACTAGATTGGATAGCATCTTTGGACAACTATTTTGAGTGTGAAGACATTCCAAAGGAACAAAGAGTCAAGATTGCAAAAAAAAGTGAAAAGGTCATGCACTTTTGTGATGAAATTATCTACAATTGGAAAGAAGGAAGCAAGGTAAATCCAAGATTGTGTCATGGGACAATATGGTAGCCAAGTTGAAAGGTAAATTTCCCCCTTTTGATTATTCTATTTAGATGTTTAAGAGGTTACAAAGTTTAATGAAAAAGAAAATGGATGTAAAATCATATACTGAAGAGTTTTACAAATTAAGTATGAGATCTAAGCATAATGAGAATGAGGATGAGAATATTGCTAAGTACTTGGGTGGTTTGAGATTGAACATACAACATGAATTGGCTTTAACAAATCCTAGGAGTGTAGAAGAATGTTACGAAATTGCACTGAAGGATGAAGAGAAAGTAAAAAGAAGACAAGAAGAAGATAGTTAGAGGAAGAGGTAGCACAACAAGTGAAAGAGGATCTTTCTCTACACCAAGACAAACAAATGAGAATCAAGAAGAGCCAAAAAATAGATGAGCAAGTTGTATTTTAGAGGTGGTTATATAGGCACATGTAGATTTGGTAGTGGAAGAAATTCAAACATCTTTGCTGGTGGGTGCTACAATTGCAATGAATTTGTTCATTCTTCTTGGAAATGCCCTAAAAAATTTGGTTCAACATCTAGTGGAGGGGAAAGGAAGAATGAAAGAAGAGAACACATTGTTCAAGAAGATGAAGCTAAAAGTTCAAACTCCAATAGTATTCATGTTGCTCTTGAAGTATGTGAAAGCTTGATGATGAAAAGACAACTCCTGTAGACATCTAAGGAGAAGGAGTTGATTCAAAGAAGAGCATTTTTTAGGACAACTTGCAAATGTAAAAATAAGGTATGCAAGGTAATAGTTGATTCTAGATGCATTGATAACATGATATCTAGTAAAATGGTGGATAAGTTGCATTTGGAAAGAGTACCTAGAGAAAATCCATACAAGGTGTCATGGGTTAGTGATAACCAATCTATTATGGTGGGTGAATAAGCTTTAGTTGAATTTCAAACTAGTAGATACATGGATAAAGTTGTTTGTGACATATTGCCTATGATTTGTTACCATGTTTTTCTAGGAAGGACTTGGAATTTTGACAATTCAACAATGTACAATGGAAGACACAACACTTATACAATTGAAAAGGATGGGAGGACATACATTTTAACTCCATTGAGTGAGGAAGCAAAAGAATAAGGCGAGATCATCATGCTAGGAAGAAAAGAGTTTGTAAATGTTGATGAAGGTAAGAGTATGAGTTTGGTAGCCAATGCAAGGCATGACAAAGTTGGGAAAATAGATAAGAAGAGTGAAGATGATATGCATTCAATTTTTTTTTGAAGAATGCTTCCATGTGGAAGAGGAAAACTAATGGAATGGTATCTTAGGTTGATATAGTCAAGAGTAAGTGTGAAAGGTTTGTGGAAAGGCAAGAAAATAGTGAAGGGATATTGGTTGGGATAGTCATGTGTCATATAACAATGAAAGAAGTGAAGAGGCAGTTGAATGGTGTTAAGATAGAGGTCTATGAGATTGGTAAGATAATGGTTTGTGAGGATGATAGGACAATGAAAAGGTTGTTTGCAGGTCTAACAAAGATTAATAAGTGTGATGGTATAGTTGACAGGGGTATGTAGTTAAAGGTGCTAGTGGACAGAGATTTAAGCATGAAGAAACCAAGAGCGAAGTGATGGTAGTTGATGAGAGTTTGTGTATAAAGGAGAAAGAGAGTGTGACATCAATATTTGATGATGGAAAAGGTAAAGAACACCCCATAGCACAATGTAAAGGAATGGAGCATGAAACAAATGATGACAAGAAAAAGAATGTCAAGGATAGTGTGAAACAAAAGAAACATGAACTTGATAAAAGAATTACAAATGGTCAAAGGAATGAAAAGTATAGTGGTGAACAAGTTGCAATAGTTTTTCCAAGAGACTTGGAAAAATTACAAGTTGGGTTGTATGGTGTAAGAGCACCTTTGAACAAATTTTGTCAAGCAAAGTTGATAAGAATTAGGATTTAGGATTTTGGAGAAAATGCATTAAATAAGGTCTTTAAGACCATTTATTATTTTAAAGAGTCATTTTAGGTGGATCTTAGGTGTTTAGAAGGTTGATAATGTTGAAATTGCAAAATATTGAAAAGTTGCTAATTGTACAAAAATGCAAAATTAAAAAGTTGTAAAAGGCAGGTTTAGGAAGTCTCATGGTCATGTAGATTTTAATGGCCATTTGAGGATGTTAGAATAGTTAGTTTGGAGGGAAAAAGTCATAAATAAGATGAAAGGCATTGATGTAAGTGGGGTTTTGAAGATTTTAAAGAACAATCATTTGATATATTGCTACTTTTGTCATGTGTTTTGAGTTTTCCTTGTTTTAGAGCTATACAACCTGTACAATAGCAAGTTGATCCAAAAATATTCTAAATTAATTTATTGGTGTTTGTTAGATTCTATTTGCACTTGATTTGAGTGTCGAATATTATTTTTGGTGTAAGTTTGATCTAATTCTTTGTGACTAGTTTTATACCCTGTTTTAAGGGCTTGTATCCTTTAAAATGTAAACGTGACCCATTCCAATTTTTGTGGCTCCTATGCGTTGTGGAATGGGTCTACAACATTATTAAATAGGTGTGTTCATGTTTGTTTGGTGCAGGGAAGGTCAAATAATGTGTTGGGAATGAAGCCCTAATGGTGAAAAATAAGTTTTCTTCATGAATTAGTGAGGTTTCGATATGGAAAAGTGATAATTATGTTGGGGCATCATTGTTTCATGATAGATTGAGTTTTTGTAGGCCAATTGGGACTTTATTGAGGTATAGGTAAGGTTGTTTGAAGGCTAGAAGAGCGATTTCCATAAAAACCCTAGATTTTTGGCTTAAAGAGAGGGTTTTTGGTTTTGGAACTTGGGTGAGTGAATATGAGAAAAAAATGTGGAATACTTGGATTGATTACATGTAGATTGATGTCAAAAAGAGTTTAGTGTTTTGGGAAAAGATTTAAGACAAGTCTCTTTGCAAAATAGGCCTAATTTAAGGTCTAGTTGGCATAGAAAACTAGTTGTAAGAAAGTTGTTTCCAATAATCCTATTGAATGTTTATGGTATGTTTTTGTGTGTTTTGATGGGTGTTTGAAACCCTGATAGTCTAGTACTGAAAGGAATCCATTGAAAGGATATACCCGACTTAGTTAGATTGCAGTGCTAAAAGGAATTGTGTTGGTTTGGTGAAAAGAGGAGAACTTTGAAGAATTGTGACTTGAAGGTTATTGTTTTTGTGCGAAATTGTGTTGTGTGGTTATAGGAACTCCCTTGGTTTCTATCAAAAACCTAGAAATCAGTTTTAAAGAGACCTATTCACCATAGGGTGAATGAGTCCCCAACGAGATTCAAAAAAGAACTTTCTACAAAAGGTATAGAAGATTTGTCCCCTCCAAGTTCTCCCTAAAGTCTATAGGTTCCATCATTTTTATTTTTAATCTTCTAAATCCACTTTATAGATCATAATTTGGAGTTGATCTACTATTTGTAATCTTTTTCCCCAATGTGTTGTTGAACCTAGACCCCCATCCTAACATGAAAAGGGAAATTGCAAGATTCCTCAAAGAATTCACTCACCTAATGATTGAAAGTGTTTCTTGACTTGAGGGATCCCATTTCTTGAATGAAATAGAATAATGGGTTGGGTTCATTCACACTATTTTTCCTTTTCTATTTATAGTATGTTTGGTGAAATATTCCAAATTTAGTACAAAACCCTATGTGTTTGAACCCCAACCTCATTTTTCTATGTTTCACCTATATAACCACTGCCTTTTTTTGGCTCATTTTACTCTATCAAGTTCACTATCTTAGGTGTACAACTAATATTTTCATATCATTAAAAATATAAATAAAATATTTGAACTCAACACCTCTTCATTTGGAGTTACTTGCATGTGCTTCATGTTTTGAAATGACCTCTTCAAGAGACTTTAACCTCTACTCAATATCTACATTCCTTGTTGAAGATTAATCAAATGAAGCTTCTAAAGAACTAATCCTATCTTTAGAAACCTTGAATAAAATCCATAAATTGACATAGGATCCCTTAAGCTTAGATATCTCCTCATTAAGTTAAGCAATTGTAGATTCAAGTTCTCCACGTTTCACTCTTTCTCTCTCCAAATCCACTAGAAAATCTAATGAATTAAGCTTTCCTTGCTTCAAGTTATCCTCAAGAAAATAGTTGGCCTCTAATGCTTCTTGTATCTTATTATTCAATTCATTAATTTCAACTAGTTCAATTTTAAGACTTTCTTCAGAACTTGAAAAAAGTTCCTCCAGTGCAAAAATATCTTCTTTCAGTTTTCAAAAGATTATCTATTAATCCTTCTATAATGCCTTCTATAGATCTTAGTTTTTCCACTAATTTTGACTGGAATTTGAGCTATCAAACTCACTTATGCAATTTCATTGGATGAAAACTATAGGAATCATGAAAGTCATGATAAAAATAAGAAAAAAGGGAATATATATGGTAGGCCTGTATTAATATCTCCATAATGGTTTGCACACACTAATCATGCATATCTCTCACTCACGCATAGAACTAGAGATAGTGGATAGAAAACTCATTGCATTACATTTGCATGGCTCTTTTTCATCTTTGGTATCCATGATAGCTTTGCAACTATTGCTTGTTGTGTGAAACCCTAAGTATATCCTACCTCTCGTGATGCTTTTCTTCTAGATTTTTCTTTTTTTCCTTCAACTTGGCACCCAACTTCAAGTTCTCTCCTTTATTTTTCATGAAATATACCCCTTTTGTATTTTCATGTGAAGGATTATTTTGGCATGGGAACTTGATGTTCTTTGAAGAACAATGTTTAAAAGAAAAAAATTAACATAATCTTTTAAAATGTTAACTCCCTCTTTAGGATTAAAGATTAAAGACCAAAAATAATGATTATTTAAATGAAAAATTTAAATAATGCCGAGCTTGAAAAATTGGTGAGGTAGAATTATAGAGGGGAGGAAAAGGTAAATAAAGAGAGGTGAGATATAGTTATAGAGAGAGAGGGGGATGGAGAGGTAGGGCGAGAGAGAGAGAGGGGTGAATAGAATTAGAGAGGGAAGAAGAGAGTGAGAGAGAGAGAGAGGGAGAGGGAGGTCGATCTTGAGCTTAGGGGAGAGAGAGGTAGAGAAAGAGATTGTGATAGATAAAGAGAGAGGAATAAAGTGTAACTGATATAAATATTCAATGTTTTATATATTTTGGTTGATTCCTTAGCTTATGTCGATGCTTCAATCATAATTTCTTTTTCATTAGAGTTGAATTACATTAAATAATGACACATTTTCTTTAGTTCATTTTGTTTCCTCAACTATGTTATACCATACCTTTTATTTATCTAAGGTGTTGTCCATATTAGGTGGTTGTATATTTCTTTTTTATTCTTGGGATACATTTGATCCCTTTTGTGGGGTTGATTTTTTTCTTGCATTAATATTTAGATGAAATGTGAGGGAAATTCACTAGGGTTAATGTTGTGAAAAGTTTGTTTTTGTTTATTCTGAAAGTATAATTTTCACCTTTATGGTATTAATCATAACCATGAGAATGATATATATATTCCTCAACCTCATATTGTTCTTATCTAAGAACATTATGTATTTCAAACATGAAGATGCACCTATAAATTTTGTATCTAGTTTTACCTTGAATTTTTACATTGAATCTATCCAACACAAGCTTGGTTGGTATAATAGTGCGAGTACAAGAAAGAGATAACTTTATCTAATATTTAATATATTAACCATAAGAGTCTAAGGCTTATTTACTCTAGTCTTATGGATTTTTTCCCAATTTGCATCAATATTATTTTTCAAATTTCATTCTTCTTATTTAGAGGTTTCCATTTTCTTAGGTTCTTTCGTATAGTATATTTCCATGATAGTTTTGGAAATATGTGTTGTCATTGGTGCCAAAAGTGTATGATGAAGGATGTAAACAATCCAGATATTGTTGATATTCAACAAGCAATGCAATATGAAGTTGAAATGGCATTTAGATTGATGCCTATGTATGTTGTGGAGATTGGTACACAAGTTTTGATATGTTTATAATATCTCATATAGTGTATACTATAAGGTAAATTCATATTATTTTCACCTACAATTCTTCACAATCCAAGTTTTTATCTTGCAATTCAGAAATTAAGAAGGATGAGATGTGAAGGTGTTATATCCAAGGATTCAATTCATCATAGCTTTTACAATGAAAATTATAAGTGGTAGTGTTCCAGTTCGTTCTCTGGTAGTATAAACAGTTGATGGGAGACTATTGGGATGCTTTTCATTCCTCTGGTGAAATAGATGTGGGTATGTGTAGGATCATCATGGAAAAATAGGTCCTTAAGTAGTGAAAAAATTAGAAAAATTAGAGTTAGGAAACTTGACATAATTCTAATAAATTATCTATATTATTTCAAAATTATGTAAGAATAGAATCTATAGCAAATTGAATGTAGTTTCTAAACTATTGGGTTTATTTAAAAAAAATGTATATATTTGGTGAAAATTTGAAATTTTAATGCAGTAGCACTTAAATTTCAAGGAAAAAAATGTAGGTGTCTTTCTGACCATCCTAACCACAATAAAATGATATTATTTTTTTATAAGATTTTACATATAAGTAGAGAACTCATGTCTCGATGTGATGCATATTTTTTTGTAATATTTTTCCAAGTAAATAATTAATTATGAATTTTTTATTACAAATTTTAAAAAATATAAAAACCCATATGTCTAACCACCTCAACTTGGTCAAAACTTCATGAAATTATTATTTTTTTTAAGTCTTATATTATGTGAAGCATAGAATGTGACACATGTTTTAGATTCAAAAAATGTGATACCGTTTGAAAGCTATATATGTTTTTCAATCAGCCTATCAATCAGGAATTTAGTTGTAATTCAAATAGAAAATGAATAATAATTATTCATTAAGTTCAAAGTAAATCATAATTTATGTTGCTGGAAAGTTGAGAATCTCCTTTAAAAACCCTTTTCATTTCATTGATTTTGGGTAAAAAAAAGTCATCAACCACATACCCTACACATACCCATCATATCACCACTTTTTGGCCCATCATGATCCTACACATACCCATGTGTCAGTATGGACTTAGGGATATGTTTCGAAAGGTATATGGATTCTTCTCTACAAGTATCAAGTGTTTTGATGGTTTGTAAGATCAACTTTCAAATGATAGTTTTTTACAATTTGTTTGGATTTCCCTATTCTTGTGTTTTCAATGGGTTTCTTGATCTACACCAACATATGATGACCAAAAATTTCAGGAAAAGGTTGAGGAGATATTTTGCATGAGCTACATTGTTCACATCTTTGTCTGCATGATGTTTTTGATCTCTCCCTAGTGGTGTAAAGATGAACAAATGACAGTTTTGGTGATATTATTATTTAGGTTGACAAACTTGTTTCCTTCATCAAGGGTTGAACTTGATTAACTAATTTTATTTTGGAGGATGTGTTATGTTTTGTTTGGGTCCTATAATTTTGTGTGTTAATCTATTTTTTTTTTCTTTTAATATTATATATGTTTGGAGCTGACCAATGTGATATCAAACATTTCTTCTAAAAAGTTATCTTCAAGTTGACCTAATTAAGGATTTTTGTTGTTGTAGAGGATATATATAGAAGATAAAATTCATTTGTGAAGGTTTCAACTATGAACCTGAAGTGTGACTGAGCATTATGTTGAAGATGAAGTGTGTGAAGTCTATGTGAAGTGATAATTATGCAAAAAATGGGTTGCAACATCAACATATGTTAGATGCTTCTTCATAATAGTTCATATTCATATATCCCATTATAAATTTCATGTATCCTACTCTTAGACAGTGATTCTCATTAGGTCCTTTGAATATTTCCCTAAGTTTGTACACCTTAGTTTGCAACTCCACATGTAGTGAGACTTAAACATCACTGTAATTCTTGTTAGTAGTGAGCTACATATATTGTGAGTTAATCCTCACTATGGTTTTTACCTCATTGGGTTTTCCATGTAAAAATCCTAGTGTCTTTTGTGTCGTGTATGTTTTCTCTTCTACTCTTTTTTAGTCTATGTGATGTGTTGTTTAATCTATAAATATAAATGGTTAATTTTTGATACATGCTAATTCACTCGCCCCTCTTAGCACAACATTGTTTGAAAAATTGGTATCAAAGCTAAGTAACTTTGATAAGCTTAACAACTACCCAGTAGATATTTCACTTGAATAGATGGGGTCTATAGCAAAGATCAGTGATATATTCATCCCAAAACCAAATCTAGAAGTGATGGAAGATAAAGGTTGGGACATTAATCCACATGATTGTGAAGTTGATTTTCAAGAACTTTGGTTTTCTCTTGAAGATATGGAATGTTGGAAAAATAAAAAAATATAATTAACAAGTTGAAGGAAAAAGCTAAAGAATCAAAAGAAGAAATTGGGAAATTGAAAGATCAAATAGGAGGAAGTGGATGTGAAATGAAAGTAAAAGAAGCTAAAGATATGATCTCAAGTTTATAAGTAAAAGTTTAAGGAAAAGAGGATTGAGGATTGCTTGAATACCAAGCTTAATGATAAAATTATTGAATTTTTAAAGTTTGAGGAAGAGATTGTGTCTCTGAGGAAATAACTTGGAAAAGAAAAAGAGAAAATTGACAAAGGTATAAAACTAGGATGAGGTTCTAAAATTATGGATGAGTTGATCAACTCTCAAAAGCCATCTAAAAATAAATCTAGACTTGGCTTTGAAAAGGGGGAAAGTCCTATATTCAGTGCCTTTGCAAATTTGAATTCAACTTCAAAATAGAAGGGAAGCTTGAAACAAGTGAGGAGAAATCCTACACTAAAAATCTTAGGGAGACATCATCTAGAGATGCAAAGATAAATAAAGATAGAAAAAAGGAAGGTGGATTCATTCCTTTCTGGAACAAGAACTTTAGGATTCCTGCTCCTAAAAAAAAATACTACTATGAGGTTCAATGGAAACTATTATGCTTATAATATGTTCAAATGGTCATAAGGCAATTGTGTGCAAAACAAAGATGAGTTAGAATTCATTCAGGCCTCCAAGGTACAATGCTATGAATTCTCAATCATTTTATGGCCAGTGCTATGCTTGCAATAAATTTGGTCATAAGGAAAATGAATGCAGAAGTAAAATAATAAGGAATAGTAATGATATGAATCTTCAATCATTCTATGGTTATTGCTACACATGCAAAAAGCTTGATCATAGGGCGGATAATTGTAGATCTAATGTGAGAAGAAATAATTATGCTCTAGAAGCTAGTATCACCTGGTACAATTGTTATAAACTAGGACACAGTGCGAGATTTTGTAAGGGAAAGAATGTAAGGTCTTTTTCTTCTCAAAATAAATCTGTTATTATTCTACAAAAGAAGGAAATGAACAAAGTATGACAAAAGAAGGAAGACAGTGAAGTAAATAATTTTTTTGTACCTTAGTGTGGTGCAAATGAAATATCTAGTAAATTAAATGGAAAGTATTTGCTCAAGGGGAGTTGCATTTGCAAATTTTCAAAACCCCTATAAAGCTTGAGATGTTGAATTCTTCAACATAATGGTTAAAGTTGATATGGTTTTGTTTGCTTTAAGTTTTGGAGCAAATGCACCAACTGCAAAATATTGTTGAATGATTATGAAACTCTGTGATATTTCCAATAGTTAAAAGCTGTAAACAACAAGTACATTGATTGTAGAGATACTAGGGTTGGTATGAGACATATTTAGTTTCTATTTGATCAAAATTGATCTCATTTAAAGGGTATCAAGTGTATGTAAGTGATGAGGAAGAGAAAAATAATTTCAATGTGTTGCTTGTAAACCCTAACAACAATTTTCATAGGTATTTCTATAGTTTTGTTGTTAAAACCCTAGTATCATAAATTGTTATCATGGGTATACTAATGGTCATTAATTTTGTTGATAGGCCAAGGCAAAAAATAAAATAAGTTTCCATTCAAAGAAACAGAGATGAACAAAGATGACACATTTTCAAATGTTCCAATGGATGTTTTGTATTGTGAGGATATAAGGATTTACATCCATGCCTAGTTGAATGAAATTAAACACACCTTTTCTTTTGAAATGGTTTGACTTGAGCTACTAAATGAGAATGTTGTATACAAGCCAAAGTATATGAATACTATTGCAAAAGGGTTGGAATTATGGAAATATTTTCTAGACTTTTGTGAAAGCAAGGAATGTGTAAGAATTATCTTAAGCCACATTCATGGGGATTTCATTTGGGTTGTCAAAACCTATATGATCATAAAGGGTAAAATTAGGGCAGTTACTAGTTTTTGTGCCTCTAGACTAGTCCCAATGCTGAATTTGATAAGAGATACCTAATAGTTAATGATGTCAATGATTCTTGTGTCTAGTATGCATCAATAGGGATTGCATATAAGATCTACATCACAAATAGAGAGGGGTCAGCCAACGCCACTACAATTCACACCACACACAAAATGGTAAAATAAGTTGCCAACTTTGATCTATGTGAGTTGTTAAGAGAGCAACTAATGGAGAATCTAAGGAAAACAAAAGAAACTAATTGTAATTTAAAGTTTTTTTCTTTGATTATATGACTTAATTTCCTCTTTTTAAATGAGTTACATGGTTTTAAGGGTAAAATATGGGACAAATTCACTCTAGTAACAACATAAATTACACAACATATGAAAAGTTTTTAGAATGAGCAAGCCTTCACTACTTTTTATTGGGGATTTTTCAAAAATTTGCAAAATGAGATGCAAAGAAGATATAGGGTACTATCGAGTTTAGTCTAGAATTATGAATCAATTCATTTTAGGGTAATCAAGGGTCATTTTTTTATGGAAGTAGTGGAACCTAGAACCTCATGGATATTTGAGTTTTCCTATGAGTTTGTACAAGGTTATGCATATATTATATTTTCAAAACCAAAGGATCCCAAGGTAAAAATATTTGGACATATAGAGAAATCATGGATGAAATTTACCAGAAGGAGAGAGAGGAAGCCATTGAAAAGAAAGTGGAAAAGGTGCTTAAGGAGATAGGTGCTTTGTGGTACTCAAAATAAAAGATAAAGATGAGCTTCACAATATTTTGGGCACTTCCTCAAAGACTATATTATGTAGCCCCCTGAAGACAGTTGGAAAATTTTCTCCAAAAGCAATAAGGTCCAGAGATGGTAGATCTTCCCAGCTTGTATCTCCATTCCACACAAACATTGGGTAGTAAAAGGAAAGACACTAATAGATGATACAATGGAGCTACATCTAGATGTCCCTCCTAAAGACAAGAATTCAATTGAGAAGGCAGTCATTGAATACATGATCATGCAGAACATTCCCTTCAATAATATTATTGAAAAAGCTTTGGATAGCCTAGCCAAGGCTTTGAGACTGAGAAGAGAAGAAGCTATCAAGATATTTGAAGAAATGAAACAACAAGAAATTGAATCTTTTTTGGATCTTAGTCTCTTAGGAAGAAAAATAGAAGATTGTCTAGAGACAAGCCAAGGAGCTCCATACCAAAAGGAGAATAGATGTTTTGATGATCCTAGATGAAAATCTCAAAAATCCAAAATTAAATTGAAGAAACCACAATGAAAATCATTATTAATCTATAAAGTGAAGTTGATCCACAAGTTTCTAATCTAGAAATCACAAATGAGAAAAACATATCTAATCAGGAAGTAAAAGGACCCCCCAAATTGCAAAAAGGAGAAGGTTCCTCTAGTATGCATGAAGTATAAACTATCTCTAGTATGGAGATAGAAAAAGAAGAAGAGAAAGTAAAATAAAAACACAACTAAAATCCTTGAAGAGATGAATATGCTTGAGGTGACTTATGAGGATCATCCAGATGTCAATATTTTGCAAGATATACCTAATGTGTCTACTCAAACATAGATCTATCAGTTTTCAAGGAAATGTGATAAATGGTGATGAAAAAGAAAAAGACGATAATAAAAATGAGACTACTCCTCTAGTGAATACTAACGCACAGGTGTAGGAAGTCAAGGTGAAGGTTGTGTTCCTCCTTTGAGACATAATGTTGCTCCTCTAGAGAAATCAAGGAGTAATGTGGAAGATAATCCTGAGATGGTTGAGGATGCAAATGAGAAGACAATTGAGAAGCAAGATCCAACACTTCTATGGACATAGGTCAAAGTTAATTTTTAGAAATTTTCAATGATTTAATTGGAATCTAGATGCAATTTCAAGTAGTGGTAACACCTCAACTTCTACAAATTCCCATCCTTGATGGAAAGGTTGATTTTTCTAACATTTATCCCCTCCATAAGCTACAACTTGGAGACATATTGAATGCTTCCACAAGGAAGGAGATTCCACAAGATCATGTAAAGAAGAGTGAATTGATTGAATATGTTGTGAAGACTATTCACAAGGGTTTACTAGATGTAAACATTGATGTTTCCTTTCCTTCGAAACAAAATTTAAATTTTTTAATGGATTCCTTAAAGATCATTCCTCTCACTTGGAGAAAAAGGAAAAGAAAGAGGCCTTGAGAAAGATAAAAAAAAGGATGGTAGATGCATTTGATTTGTGTGCCAATGCACACAAAAAATCACAAGATAATATAAAGATGTTTAAATAATTTTTCAATAAAGTTATTGATGTGTATTAATTTCTTTTAAATTTCCTTCCACTAAAAGCATCAAGGATCATATAGACTCGATTAAGTCACAAATCACTCAATTTTGAATATCCAAGATACTAAGAGGGGGGTGAATCAATATCTTAAATTTAGTGAAAAAATACCAACCAGTTACTCCAATGCATATAACATTAAAGATAAGTAAGAGCATTAACAAAACATGAAATCAAACAACACATGAACACCAAGATTTTTTTGTGGAAAGCCAAAAATGTGAAAAAACACGATGAGTGTTAGCTCATAATATAGTATAAAAAATTATAAAACATTACAAAAGGGGTGGCTCACTACCAAGACTCACTATCCAAAATGAGAGGCTCACTACTTACAAAATTATAATGACAAAATGGCTTACAACTAGAAAATGTACTGATAATGTACACCTAACAAGTGCTAATTTAGTTCTTTTGAAGCTCAATAAACTAACTTGAAACACTTCATCATATTCACACTTCTTCATCATTAACATCAATCTCAAAAATATGCAATATATATAGCTAATATATCCACAAGCATTAATTAGGTTGGCCTAATTAGATGCAACCCTAATTCACCAAAGAATACCAACTGTTAGCTTCAAGCATTCACAAAATATTTCCAAAGATAATTCAAAAACTCAACATGCTACATCATGTCTACATTGACCCAAGATAGGTCACACATACATTTGCAAGAAAAAATAATTTACTATAACACCATTTATCCATTAGGTCATCCAAAGATAGACCTAATACCAAAAACACAACAACAAAGCAATGTCGATACACCATACCGGCATCTAATACGTGAGATTTTGAATATATGTGCTTCCAACATCCATAAACCATTTCCAAAAACCACAAGCAATAATAATCAATAGCAAAGAATTGCAGACCAAAAAACCAAAGGATGATAACTACATCCCAGTTCATATACCAATCCAGAATATTAGATCAAACTAAGACTTAATCTTGCAGTTGCAACTCATATATCATGGTGGCATCAGTGACAACAAAAAATAGAAAAATGAGATAATCTTCTTCATTCGTCCAACAATCTCCTCCTTTGTCGTTGATGGAAACATGTGCCAAAAATTTACAAGACCTCTTAGATACACCACTTCTCCCCCTATCACCAATGTACTCTTCCTCTATTACTTTTCACTCCCCCCTTGACATCAAGAACAAAGGGAAACTCAATAGAAAATATGAAAACTAAAGAAATAAGACATTAACTAGAGGATGGAGAGCCTTGAAGCTCCTTAAGAATACCTTTCCACGCTGATTTACTTTTCTCCCAACTCTTCTTTGCAGCAACCAACATCCTATTCAGGGATTCAAAACCATCAGACTATCCTTCATATCATTTGTAGTACTAGGATTCAAGCTTATATTCTCAAGTTTCTCTGCACTTTCCAAACCATTCGAAATCAGGGTGTACTCCATTCTTGCAAGGTCACCTAATTGACCAATTTTTTTGATGATTTCTTCCTTTTATTTCTATAAAATAAAGAAGTTATCTCTACAAGTAGAAATGACATTCTAGGTTGATTTTTCTATGTCCTTGGATGTGTTGCAGGTACAAGAGACAAAAATCAACTGGGATTAGATGGAGTCCATAATGTTTTTTAATATTTTGAGTGACATCTGGCCACTTCAAGAAATAGGCAAAGACAACATTTTCTTTAGACTCACAAATTTTCATAGTTTCCAAAATTTTCTCAACATTTGTGTGTGCTAGAGCACATTTGTCATGCAACGCCAACAAAATTTACTCTACTAGCTTCTCCTTAACCTCTTGCTTTTTCTTCTCACCAATTCTAGAGGAATATTCCTGACAGGAGTCCAACAATAATCTCAAATTTTATACTAGAGTGAGATATCTATCAATTCATGTACCCAGTGTTGTCTCCTGCAATGCCTTAAGAGCATCTTAAATTAGTTATGTTCCCTTTTGGTGTGTCTCTAGAATATCTCTTCTACAGAATCCATGCAATGCATCACCCAATACTAACTTATGAACATGAGGAATTTTATCTAGATCCACACTACCTTGAATCATAGGAAGTTGTAAAAGTTCTAGAGGAATCACTGGTTGGAATCTGATATTCTTGGATAAAAATCCTTTCAACACATCATCACTGAAGGAGGATTCTCTAGGAGATCTATGAGATTATACAAACTACCTTAGATTTTCTTCATTCTTCCCAACAGATTCCTCATTTTTCTCTTCTTCCTCTTCCTTTTCTTGCTCTGCTTCTTTGTTTTCTTCTTCCACTTTCTCTTCTTCTTCTTTTTTCTCTTCTTCTTTTTCTTCTTTGTCCCTATTTCCATCTTCTTCATTTCCTTCATTTTCACATTGACCTTGTTCTTCTTTAGCATGATCCTTTTCACTTTCATCATTACCCTTTTCCTTTTCAATATTATCTTTTTCACATTCAATATGCTATGGAGAAGCATCATCATGTTTTTCAAACTTAACGTCACCCTCATTTTGCTTCTCCATTTCTGAAGGATCATTTTCAACACCTCTATCTAGAGGGATATCTCCATAATTTATTTCAATAGAAATACCTATATCACCTATATCAAGAGGAATATCTTCCTCGACATCTTTAACAAAAACTTTTTCATGAGACTTAAGTGTAGAACCAAGCATGCCATATTTCTCTGCTGTATCTCTAATTACTTCTATAGTTTCCTTCTTTATTTTCTTTGTCTGCTTTTTATCCCTTGTAATCAAAATATTCACTCTTTTCTTCATCCATAACATATTTGGACATATCTTCTTTAGGGTTTCTAGATCATTTTGGGTCAAAGAAGACCCAATTTTATTAAATGCATCATTCCTACTTTTCTCTTCAAATTCAATAGCCTCTGATCTCCTTTTTATCAGGGCTAACCACATTTTCTCAGGTACATTTTTCTTCACATCATCCCACTTAACATCCAATGTGATAACATATTGAATAGTGGCTAAAATTAATTTCTTTCTATCCTCTTTCCCTATTTGACCATAATATTTTGATGTAGGCTTCAACATGTTTTCAACATGTAACAAAGAATTGAGTACAACCTCTAATTTTAAAAGGGGACTAGGTCTTATTAGAATGTCATTTTGTTCTACTTCTTCAGACACCTTAGCTTTCTTCAATTCTGGTTTGGTGTGCACATGAACACCAAATTCTTGTTCTTAATCTTCATCGTAAGATGACATAATATGAAATATTTTAGAACCAATGCCAACTTCTTGATAAGCACCTTCACTAGAGGATAAACTTCCTCTTCTCTTCCTTACCAATTTTGCTTCAGGGCCCTCCTCTTCATCTTGATCATTAGTAACAATAAGGTTTTTCTCCCTCATAGCTTTTTCTTTTTTTCCTCTCTTCCTATGTACCATTAAAGGATTTTCTTTCCATTTCCTAGATCTTGTAGTAGGTCTAGAAGAAGCTGGGCCTTTACCTTTATCAATAGTATTGGGTTCAACTTTCACTACAAGGGTTGCGAATGGTTTAGGAGCAGTCCTACCAAATCTCCTTAGACCTAATGATTCTCCCTCCATCTATTCTCTCTAATCCCTACCAAGTGAAATATCCTCATAAATGTAACCAACTTCTCTAAGCTTCTTTTCCACATTATTTCTTCTTATTGGCTTCTTATGCCCCAAGTGAACCTCCATAGATTTTTTGGCATAAGTGCCAATTATAGGTTCAATGGCATCTTTCAGACTTTTCAACAACATATATTCATATCCTTTGGCTTCATCTTATGTAATCTCATAACCCAATGGTTGAATCCATATGGTTTGGGGTTCAATAGCTTAAATCATACATTCATCAAAAGAGACATGAAATATGATATCATTTCTATATTTTTCAACAAATTTCCTCAGAATCCTTTCTCTCATTCATGTTTCTCTTTTATACAACAAAGAATGCTATTAGAGCATTATCTTTGTTCTTTAAATCACCTAGATTATGTAAGTGATCAAAGATCTAATGTTCCATTGGTCTAGATGTATCCTAGAATACCATATCATCCCTTCCAAGAAGTCTCTTCAGAAAATAGAATAATAGTCACATAATCAAAGAACCAAATTTAAATACATACTTCCTTTCTTTGGTCATTCTTAAATTCTCAAGAAACTATTGTCAAAGAAGTTCACACAAGTCATAGAATGCACCATTAACTACCATATCAAAATTAGTAGAAATAGATATGACAAAAACAAAATTCTCTCTATTGGTGAAGTAAATTTTTTGACGGATCATTATTGTAGCATAATTCACAACAAGATTAGTTATAGACTTTGTTGTAAGGGATCTCTTATTGTAGACACCTAAAAATGACCTAGGCCTGCAGCTTCATTTTTACCACTTTCGTCCAGCATAATTAAGTTATATTTAATTATGTCCTTGGTCCACATTCGACTATTGATTAAATAATTCATAATTATTTAATTAATTCATGTCATTTGTTCCTCCTTGATTATTAAATAAATAAATATTATTTATTTATTTAATACATCACTAATTATCTAAAGTCTTCCTTTGATTAAATAAATTTCATAATTTATTTAATTTCCCTTTACCATTTATGTCTTCTTGATTAATTAAATAAATTCTTATTTATTTAATTCTGTCCATTTTCCACTATAATTAAATAATTTATTTAATTATTTAAATATTCATTAGCTTTTTCTCCCATTAAAATTAAATAAATTTGATTTATTTAATTTAGCCATTCTCTTGAATTTTGAATTAAAATCATTATTTAATTTCAAAATAATTCTTTTATCACATTCCTCCATAATTAAATAATATCTTTATTATTTAATTACTTGCTAGTTATCTGGAGTAAATAAATCTTATTATTTAATTTCTCCAGCAACCTCTTTGTCCGTGCCAGCCTTATCTTCCAATTTAATTCTTGACTTTTGACTTCTCATTTATTTTCGACCGTTGATTGAATTATTTCATAATTCAATCTCCACCCTTCATTCTTACCTGTTGCCCTAATTTTGACCTAACCCTAATGCACACAGCAATATTCAATCTTAAGCATTGATCTTAGGGTTCCTGTCATCTTTTCATCCTGGCCACACGTTCAAAATTGCAATTTTTATAAAAGGGCAATTTTGACCTCATTTGCATCCTCTCTCAGTCTTTAGCTCATTTTGACTTCTTGCATTCTTAGTCTATGTCAACTTGCTGTCAACTTAGGTCATAGTCATTAACAGTCATAGCCATTTTAGCTCATTGTAGGGTTATTTTTATTTTCTGCAAATCCTTCAACACTTGCATAGGGCTTAGTCTTTAGTCATAGTTGCTCATAAATCTGAGGGCATTGTTATTTATCTGCAAGGTAGGAGGTGTAACAGAGGTTAATCATGGAAGGTGGAGACATAGGGTAACACTATCCCTTTTGTCTTCACCTCACTTCCATTGTACTTTGTTATTTTCATAGGAATTTTGATTGTTATTGTGCTAACCCACTTAATAATAAATTTAGGATTTTCCCTTGATTACATTTGGTGAACCCGACGTTGTTATTTCGGCTTTTCGTACATTTTTTTTTGTTTTTGTTGTTTTCTGTTGTTTTGCAGGTACAGGTACGGATCGCCGCAACATTTTTAAAAACAGTGTGACGCATCATATGCGTCGCGACGCATACGACAACTTTAGAGCCGCAATCGCACTGTCACAACGCAACTGACGCACAGAACGACGCATCCGTTAGTCCTGAGCCGCATCTGATACCCCGAAAGCTGCATTCGAAACTCGCGCCGCATCCGTTTGGTATATCATTTTTTGTTTTCTTTCAAGTTTGCGGTTTTATTTTTGCATTTCGGGTTGTCCAATCTTAGGTTTTTCTATTTTCTGTCTTTTTCCTGCATATTGAACAATATTAGGTTTTCTGTCACTAATCATTTCCCGTAGTGGCTTTCTGTTTTGGGTAGAATTTTTTGTTGTCTTCTGTTGTTTTGCAGAATACTGGTACGCATCGCCGCAACCGTCGCAACGCATCTACTCACAGAAACGACGCAACCGCCTTGACAGACCGCAACTGAGAATTCCAGAGCCGCATCTGACATTTCGAGCCGCATTCGCAAAACCGAACGACGCAATCGACAAACCGAGCCGCATCTGTCTGGTAATACCGAGCCGCATCTTTCTGGTAAATTTTTCTGTAAGTTTTTAGGTTTTAATTGCCGAATTTCAGGTTGTTTCTGTTTTCTGGTTTTCTGTCTTTTTCTGTGTTGGTTATTCCTGCAAGTTAACCAGGTTAGATATTTTGTGTTACTAATAGTTTCTTGCAGCGTGTGGCAATCATTTTCCGTGTGTCCAAGACCATCACATCCAAAACTACTAACTCATTGTTTGCAGATTCGCATGTCAAAGAAGGAGAGAACAAAACAGTGTGTTTGTTTATTTCTAGCTTAGCAAACTTTGAATTTGGTGCTTTTAAAAAGAATCATGTCTTTCATGCTTGAGTGTGCTTGTGGAGTGGTAGGTGAGTATGCTCTCACTTGGTGAAAACCTTGTGATCAGAAAACCAGACCCATTCTTTTTTGTTAATTTACCCTTCACGATTCGGTATATCGAAGTATCCTCTCCCCTTGCGCATTCGTGCGATCCTGGGTGTAAGAAAAATGGTTACCGACTCTAGAATTTGGGCCTGTTCTGGTGGGAAAAAGTACTCACCCTAGGACGACTCAGACCGGTAGCACCCTGACACCGAGGGACTTCCAGCCGGTATAGAAAAGTGGGTTCTTGGGGAAAGCCCAAGAATCACGAGCGTGGTTCCGATGAGATGGATCCGAGGAACTCTCATGCGCGGATCGCCAACGAATAGCGAATTAAGCACCTCTTGTCTTAGTGTCCAACCGTTCTATTGGCGTTGCTTGATATAGTGGGGAATTGTTATGCATGCCGAATTACTCACTACCGATCCCCTTGAGTAGAGATAGCAATTCTTGGGATGTCACTACCCAATGAATCCAAATTTGGTGTGCTCAAATGAC
This sequence comes from Sequoia sempervirens, assembly GCA_007258455.2. NCBI lineage: Eukaryota > Viridiplantae > Streptophyta > Pinopsida > Cupressales > Cupressaceae > Sequoia > Sequoia sempervirens. Next base: position 15,206,487 of record VDFB02000013.1, on the reverse strand, counting down.
GTTAATGAGCCGTGGAGGGGAGCCAATGCCACCAAATTCTAAGCTATCCGCTCTCGAGAAGGAAAGGTGTTCATCACCAATCCGGGGTATAACTGGTGGGCAATATCAAGTATACAAACCCAAGGCCTAGTGGCCTTTCTAGGATTGTGCTTATCTCATGTGTGTTTGGTTATCCCTTAAAACGCTGTGTTTGTCAAGTGCATTCTGGTTTTGTCACAGTCCAAACAAAACAGTCATCAAACAGATCAAACACTCCCATCAACATACCATGAAAATCACTTTGAAACAAAACTGTCATATCAGTCGAACCGCAACTGACATTCTAAAATGCAACTGCCTGATAAACCGCATCTGAAGTCTGAAACGACGCATCTGTAGGCGTCGCGACGCATCTGTTGACCTGAAAGCCGCATCTGTTAAACAAAGTCGCATCTGACAGTCAAAAACCCGCAAGTGAAAAACTGAACCGCAATTGCTTAACTGCGACGCAATTGCTAAACTGAGACGCATCTGCCTGTCAAAATTTTTAAACTGCACAGTCAAAACCAGAGACCTCCAAACTGTCAACCATTTGTCAAACTCCGTCATCAAAAGTATTCTGCCAGAAAACCAATTTGAAATTGCTCAAAGTCTTGTCCCTTAGCTTGCATTGATCACCTTAGGTTTCATACCTCACCCCATTTAGTATCATACATTCAACATTACATTGCCCCTAGGCTCATATCTTGCATACTTAGGAGTAGGCAAATCTCAAGCACCCCTTAGCAAAATCATTGTTTTCGAAATTAGACCCTTTTGGACCAAGTCATTAAACATCCTTTTAGTCATTGTCCTCTTTGGTGAGATTTCTTCCAACTCAAAAGTCTAGTTAGGAAGACTCATTAGTCATCTTGTCACCTTGTCATTAACAACAAAAGTCCTCTAGCGGTCCACGTCGAAAACAAAGTTCAAGCTCCGAAGTGCTTAGATAGCCTCATTTTACATTGCATCCACATTGCATACCTTACTCACAAAAATTCAAAAATTCAAAAAAAAAAAAACAGTGGTCATTTTAGTCGTCAATTTGAACCTTAGGTTTCACCTAGTGTCATACTTGCATTTAGTGGACATCCCCTTTGAGCAAGCTCATTTATGGTCGAAACCAGACTTCAAAAGCAAAAAAGACAAATGGAAAACTTCATGCCAGATCCCAACAGTCCTCCACATGACTCAAACTGGACCGCGAATGATCCCTTTACCAATCTAGACAATCAACCTCTAGTGACAACACAATCCTTACCTAACAACTCATTCGAGCGCTACATGCAACGAGATGAAAACGGTCAACTCCTTCAAGAACACATAGAAGCATTGACACAAGACCCAGAGGCCTACCAGTTGGCTGAAACAATAGCACGTCATGACAGGGACAGATTCGTAGCTATGCTCTTGAGTGAAGGAGCTAGGTTACCACCAGGATTTGACATTAACACATTACATGATCCTAATGCCAACAATGTTCACAACATCTCACACAGTGGTCAAGTTCTAAATACTACAAGCAACATCCCTTTTGGCACAACGACATTGCATACCACATCCAACATCCCAAACATCTCCAATACAATAAACGCTACATCTATTGGGGGATCACAGTCATCCACAACATCCACAACACTACCCCAATTAAATACAACCTCTCTTGGTTCCGTGACATCATCGGAAAATCATTCCAATCCTCCTGTTATCCCAACAGCAAATACCACAGGGGCATCATCAAGTCATCACAACTCCCCCTTGACAACTACACCTACTACCATGAACACAACCTCAACAAACGCATTCAGTAGCAGTTCACAACATCCTTTGGGAGGACCCACAGGACGTATCTTCATACAAGGACAACAACAAAACGTTAACACGACAACACAGTCAAACGTCACTACCTCCCAAGCTACAACTGCCAATGTGCCCCTTGTGCAAAATCAGCAATTCACACAAAGTGGCCAACTGACTCAACCCATGACATCGTTAGTACATCATAACATTCCTGGTCACAACATCCCCCAAATAATGACACGCATAGCTGGGGGACATATTCCAACATACTCATCCAATGTTCACACTCATCAACATGCGCCTAGTCACAACTTTCAATACCAACAACACACATCATACGTACCACAACAACCCATACCGCCACAATACACCTATACTCACGCAAGAACACCTGGCGTACCAGGAAATCCAACGTATGGACATGTCAATGACCCCACCATAGATGAACTCAAAGCAACAGTGCGGGATATGGCGAAGCAAATGCAAAACATGCTCATTACGGGTGGAAAATCCGAAATATCATATGACTTGGACGTATACCCATTCGACACAAACTTACGTATGCCTGCATTTCCGCCAGGATATGTGTCACCCAATTTCACTAAATACAAAGGCAAAACAAATCCCATTGAACATCTTCGCGAATTCGCAACTAACTGTATGGATATCGCCTACGAACCCACATACCTGATGAGACTCTTTTCCAAAAGTTTGGCGGGTCAAGCCCTTGAATGGTTTTCAACACAAAAAGATATCCAATCATGGGATGAGCTCAAAAGGAGGTTCCTAAAAAATTACGCATACAATATTGACATGGACACCTCTATCACTAGCTTGTGCAATCTCACACAAGAAGAGTCGGGTGAGACATTTATCCCGTTCTTCCAAAAATGGAGAAGCCTCGCTAGTCGATGCCACATTGACATTCCTGAAAGGGAAAAGGTCGACATGTTTGTCCAAACACTTCTAGGGCCCCTCAAATTCGCATTGCAAATACATTGTTGCACAACCTTCACAGAATTAGTGGAAAAGGGGGTCCAAATTGAGAAAGCCCTTATCGCAAAGGGAGAACTGAAGTATGGCTCCAAAAATACAAACACCAACACACCCGCTGACAAAAACAAATATTGGGTCAAGAATAAACATGTCACAAACGATGGTGTTGTAGACGCCAAGACTGCAAGTCCCGTATTGGCTCTGAAAGGGGTACAACAACAAAATAGACCAACAACGACATCGACACCTCCCCCCAATACTCCTTCGAACAATCAAAATGGTCAAAACCGTCAAGGACAATATCGTCAACCAAGACAATTCCCTAGGGGTCGCACATACACCAATTTAGGTGAACCCATTGCAGACGTCCTCAAGAAATGCATTCAACATGGGGTCATCACACTTCCGGAAATAAAACCTTATGACCCCGGACAATTCAAACCAGCATGGTGGGATGACAACGCAATTTGCGAATACCATCGGGTCAAAGGGCATACAACCTCCAACTGTAGACAACTGAAAAACGTAATTCAAGACCTTATTGACAATCACACTATCGAAGTAGGTGGATCGCAATTCAATTCCAACTCGGATCATACTATACACAAGAATCCACTGCAGGATCATGGTCCCCATAATGCTTCCACTTCAGCTAACTTCACCCGAGCCAAGTACGATTACTCTGGGGGACCAATAATAAATAATGTTAGAACAGACGAGGAATACATCCACACCATCACGATCAAGAGAGCACCACAGTGCAATGCTACTACGCGAAGTGGCAAGGTCACTTTTAGGAAAATTGCTATTTTTAGAAATTTTCTAAAAATAGAAACTATTTCTGGGTTTGTTTTGGAACGAATCTTGGAATTTTTTTTCTAAAAATAGAAAGTGTGGCTTCTAGGGTTCAAATTGATTTTGATTGGTCAAAAATCCTTCCTCATTAGGCTGGTGCAGTCAGAATCACAAAACGATCAGTTTTTCCGTAGTGGGTCTATTTTTTTCTTATATTTCAGAAAGCATTTTGGGAATTCTGAAGCCATTAATGGAGGTTAGTTAGTTTCTAAGTGTTAGATTAAAACATTCAAACACTAGATGTGCATGCAAAATGAAGAATGGAGAAAGGAAGTTGTGAAAGTTGAAAAATGCAAATTTTGGCTAACATTGGAGACTCCAGGCGCCCCAGCTTAGTCTAGGCGCCTAAACCTTCATGCCTTAGAAATTTTTTTCATCATCGACGAGCAAGGAAAAGGAAAGCATGTGGAATGATGGAGAAATTTGAAATTTGCAGAATAAAAACTAAGTCTGGAATCCATGGGCGCCCCAGAAGGAGATAGGCGCCCAAACTTTTGAGGACCTAAATTGATGAATTTATAGTTGACACCTCTAGAACATGACTTCTTCAGATTTGATCAAGCTTTCCAATGGAATCATTAGCATGCCAATAAAAGTTGGTAGTCATCAGATATTGAAGGCAGAATAGAGGGAGAAACATGAGAAAAAGAACAAAAGTCAAAAGCAAGGTGAAAAACACAGAATAAATTCTAACTCTGGGAGAGTTGGGCGCCTCAGCTAGCCAGGAGCACCCAAGCTTTTCAAGCCTCAAATAAAATTTTCTGGAGACATCACTCCCATGAGACCCTCTTCAAATTCTTCCCAGCTATCCAGTAAATATGACGGTTTGTTGATCGGATCAATCTAGCTCCCAGAATCGAGAATTCATCAAAAGTTCAAAGGGAAACAAGCAAAATTTGAAGAGTGGAAAAATGACTAACACTGGTAATGATGGGCTCCCCAGAAGGAGAAGGTCACCCATGATTTTGAAGGTCCAAACAAAGTTTTTAGTTAAAGTTTCCTCCAAAAAAATCTCGCTAGATTCGATCAAGCTCCATGATGAATCATTCAGCTCGTTTGTAGGGTCAATCTAGAGGTTAGAAATCAAATTCAAATTGGGGTCTAAAATCAAGAAAAAGTTGAAACTCAAAGAAAAATGACTTAAGTATGATGAAGATAGGTGCCCAAGAAGCCATGCCTTAGCCAATTTTTTCAAAATTTCAAAATTTCATGGAGAAGAAAAATGTCTAAATTTAATGCACAAGATTAGGCCATTGTTTGAGGAGTGAAAGCATAAAAGAAAGCATATTTTTTCATCCTCAAACTTATTTAAGGAGTCCTTCTCTTTCATTTTTCATATTTTCTTGTAGGTGGCATCGAAGTTGGAGAGGGGAAACAAACAAGTTTTTCTTTTCAAGATTCAAGAGCCATAACTTGTTGATTTTTCAAAGTTCTTCATAAATTTTCAGACCAACAACAAAGGAGCTTGCTTTTTCATGCTTTTTTCATCTAGAACATCAGATTTTTGAAGGAGGTCAAGGTTTTCAATTTTCAATGATCTGGATCATCTCAACTCATCATTATGAACAATTTTTAAAGATTTTTTTCGAGTTGCAGTAGCTACTTTTTTCATGCATGTCCAAGAAATCATCAAAATTTTCAAGATTTGATCATCTGGGTCCTTCTAAAATATTCTTCTGAATAAAACCTAGGTCACAAATTTTTTAGAAAAATTTCAAATTCTAGGGTTTTCTACTTTTACAATTAGCCTTCAGTATTTTCAACATCTGATCAACTAGGTTCATCCAAATGTGCTTCTGAACAAAACCCATATGCCAACTTTTTTCAAGAAAATTTAAAGAAATTAGGGTATGATGCTTTTTTAGTCTACACTCAAAATTTTCAAAAACGGGCGATTTGGGTCTTCTTGTAACAAAATTCTGAACAAAACCCATATCTCATAATTTTTTTGAAAAAAATCATCAGTTTGAAGAAGAAAAACTAGCAAGATAAATTTAGAAAGTCGTGCAAAACTTGTCTGAACATAGGAAAGTTTATAGTCATTCTTCAAGGTTTTTAGTATGGAGTATACTCCCCTTGAGTTCAAGACCAAATCAGCACTATATCACAACTTCATCAAAATAGTATTCAACTTGCAAGCATTGGAAAATGCAGGAAACATTGCAGTCAGGCACCTTGGTCACTCTGGACTACTTGCAGTAGCGTCCATTCCTATTTCAGTGTAGATTTTGGAATTTGTAATTGCTTGCATCAAGCATTACAATTTGGGGACTCAGGAGATTCAATTGGTAGATGGTAGAGTGATTTGCAGCCTGAAGCTAGACGTGATTGAAAAATGCTTCTCAATTCCACCTTGGCCTGAAAGTGTGACTATCTCCAAGGAAGAATGTGAAAGAGTATGGGACATGCATAAGGAAAAATACAACAAGAAGATTGCATAGAGGTGGATGAAAGAAAAACATAAGACTCTACCAAAGAACGTTGGATGAGGGGAATTCAAAGATGAAATTGCTTTAATGATCACCCTGCTCAACAGGATCACCGGTCAAGAGGATGCTACAAAGTTCCAACCCTGGATGTTCTATGTTATACCTTATCTGATGAAGAATATATAATTCTATGATTGGTCAACCTTAATCAGTGATAGCCTCCATCAACAGATAACTGAATACTTCCAAATTCACGATTTCCACATGGTCTCTGCCTTGTCTACCTAGTGGCCTTCCAAGGAAAATTCTGAGGGTTGAACACTGTGGGGTCTCTAAATGTACAACACATCTACAACTATTTCCTTTAGCTAGAGTTCATAGAGTCATCACATCATTACAAGAGGGTAAATGAGGCTTTCTTGATGTATACAATGTGAGACCTGGATCAAGTTTTGAATCACATACCCATGGTCTTGTGTCTGCTCGATGTTGGTACTCTCGCACCCACTTGGAGAGGTGAAGTGGAAGCGCATGGTGAGCCATCCTGTTAGAGTGTCAAATCTCCCAATGCACAGAATCACTAGAGTGAATGCATAAATGAATTGGAAGTGCAACCTTTTCACCTATTTAAGCCAAAAAATAAGGGTTTTTTTCCCTAATTTGAGCCAAAAGCTAGGGTTTTGACTTGTTTTACCTATTTCCGCACTTTGTGACCTATTTTGTGCCCCTTTTTTTCATTTTTGAGGCCTTTTTTGCATCCTAGGACATGTTTTGGCACCTGAACCTATATTTTACCTTTGCTAAGAAATCAACCCAAAATTCAAAATTATCGCCTGATTTCTCGAGGGGGCACGAAACCAACTTATTCCTTCAGCTAGGGCAATAGTGGGGCATCTAAAAAATTAAAAAAAATATATTTTTTAATCTGAGCAATAGTTTTTATCTGAAAAGCATCAATCTTTGAACCAATGTAACAAGTAGCTCACTTCAAAGAGGGGAAAAATGTACACTTAAAAATGTCCTAAATGATATACACACTTGAATCTGATCTACTAACACTATTTCATCCTAAAACCCATCCTCTTTTCACTTAATTGAGTAAATCGGCCTAGCTATTTAATTAATCACATCATTTTCATCTATTAATCTGATTAATCTAATTAGGTTAATTCCTCACCCTTTCATGCTAACCTTTCATCCTGTTAAATTGGATAAATAAAAATATTTAATTTTAACATCCTAAGTCCTCTCATTTAAATTAAATAATCTTAATTATTTAATTAAATGTCACTTTGACCCCTTTTCATTAAATAAGTTGATGGATATCCTAAATTCCCCTAATTTGCATAATTCAAACTTTGTTTTAATTATCAAATTACTAATTAATTCTAACTCTCCCACTTTCAAGGGAATATTCCTCCTTTGCATATTCCTACAAAAGGGAATATTCTCATGGAATATTCTTTCCCTCTTCACTCATTTGAAAAAAGGAATATTCTTCCTTGTAACAAACTTTCAAAAAACTTCTTGAGCAAGCTTTGAAAGTGTGCTTCTTTGCATGATTGTGTGTCCTTGATTAAATATCAACTTGCATTCTCAACCCTTGATGGGAAGCGATGATTCATGCCTCCATCTTCTTTTCATCCTGACCATTGATTGGTTCTTTCAATCTTGACCATTAGTTTTCCATTACATATTCTATAAATAGACCTTGCATCTATTGAATAGGGATCCATCTTTTAATAGTAAACTTATGTTCTTAAAATCACTCTCATTTGCACCCATATCTACCATACATTTATCATTTTTAGTTTAAATATTGATCATAGTATCTTAAAGCATCCATTAATGGATTCCATAGTAACATAGTTGCATCCATTTAGCATATTTTGAATCTAGGGCTTGAATATTTAAATCTTGCATACATTTAGAATAGCTTTGCATACACTTACATCGATCATCTTAGCTTATTATCATGTTAATTTAGCTTCCATCATATTTCACATATATCTGTTCGAAAGAGACACTGCACAAGTCATCTAGTGTTGTCATTGATGGTAACCCTACTTTGTAATCCTATCCGCACTTCAATATTTGCTTGTATCGAAAGTCAGATTGAAGATATGTGTTAAATTGTCAAAGCTAGAACAGAGCATCTGACAAAGTTGTGTATATTGATTCATATGTAATTTCTTGTTATCATTTTTAGTTGTGGACCTATGGGAAGGTCTCTCGATGTATGAACTATGTTATCTTTGAATCATAGAGCCTCATATTGATTGGTGTGCAAGTTAGAAGATCTAGTTTGATGATTTTTAGTCTAACAGTACAAAAAGGCTGACTAAATGAATATAGTGTGTCACGGATATTTGAAGAGTAATTGTTTGAAGTGTTTCATGCTCGAGCATGTTGTTTTGGTTCCTCACTATGTTGTGTCTGACTATGGTTGGTGTGCATTGATAATTGTTTATGGATTGAGCTGACAGTTTGTATATGTTTTATATTTTGTTGAAGCCGACATATGATTGATGTAAATGTTTTTTGTGGATATATATATATATATATATATATATATATATATATAAGTGATTATTCATATCATTTTGATGTGTATTACGATGTGTTGTGAAATTCAGAAGGAATATATATCAATTATGCATAGTTTCACTTGTGCAAAAGAATATTTGTGATTCAAATTAAAGGAGATAGAGTTTCAAGTGAAGAATCAGACAGAGTGTGAAGAATGTTGTAAATGTGCTTAACCGAAACTGTAATTAGGCATTAACAGATGCTATTTTCTCATTTCAAATCTTTTGGATGTAATCCAAATGTTTTTGTAAGACAGTGAGTCTTCCTTTTTGTATTTGAGCAGTGAGTTCTAGGCAGTGTGCTTGAATGCATGTGCATTCCTTTTGTAAACACTTATTTTGAGTATACTCATATTGTGGATTGACCTCCACCATGGTTTTTCCCCTAACAAGGTTTTCACATAAAAAATACTTGTGTTATGGTGTTGTGGTTGATTGATTTGTGTTCTTGCATCTTTATTTTGCTTCAATGCTATAAGTGGTTTAAAGATCACGTTAATAAAGTTAAATTTTGTAGAACATTGATTCACCCCCCCACTCTCAGTGTTCCTTGATTCCAAAAATTGGTATCAAAGCCTAGTTCCTTGGAAGAAGTTTAATAGCTTGGGGAAGATCTAGGAAGGTGATTCAATGGATTCCAATAGTCTTCAACAACAACTTTTGGTGGCCCTAGATGATCTTGATCAGTCCAAATCTGAAGTCCGAGAATTGCAAGCAAGCCTCATGAATGCTGAGAATTTCATTCAATCATTGAAATATCAAATCAATAAGTCAAGGGGAAAGAGAAAGGAACTATGTGATCAGATCAAACATAAAGAAAGTAAAAGCATGGAAGATGAACACCTAAGTCAAGCCCTAAAGAAAAAGATAGAAGAATGTGAAAAGCTCACTAGAGATAATGTTGTCCTAAAGAATGAAATGGAATCTATTGTGATGAGGATGACCAAGGATATTGAAGACAAAAAGAAGAATGAAGAGAATCTTACTCAGTCCTTGAAAGAAAAATTTGAAGAATGCAACATAATTAATGATGGATTCAATCAGTTGGAGCTTGAATTTGAACAATCCAGAAACAATGAAGAAGAGATTGAAAGATAGATTGTTACTCTCAGGGATGAACTTGCTACTACAAATGAATAGAAGGAGAAGTTCAAGATTAGCTCAGCTAAGCTTGATGAACTGATTCAAAGTCAAAGGATTAGAAATGACAAGCAAGGCCTTGGATATGAGAAATGAGAAATCTCTGGATCTGGTCAAAGGAGTTCCAAGTCAGGAAATCAAATGAACAAAGCTATAAGGTATCTGGTAAGACAACCCAATGCTCAAAAGTTCAATGGATATTGTTTTGTTTGCAATAAATTTGGTCATATGGCTGCTCAATGTAGAAGTAGAATGAATCCAAGTGGTCCATCATTCTCAAGTTGGTGTTTCAATTGCAATAAGTTTGGTCATAAGTCAATTGAATGCATAAATATGAAAAATTACTTTTACAATAGAGATGTCAGATGTTATGCCTGCAATAGATTTGGCCATATTGCTAACTAGTGCAGATCAAGAGAAAATCAATAGAATAATTGGTCTAGATAAAGAAATGTCATGTGCTATAACTATAACAAATCAAGTCACATTGCAAGATTCTGTAGAAGCATGAAAGGTCCAGTAAACAAAGGGAAAAATATTTAGAAGGATGATAAGGGAAAATGAAAAGTTACTACGGATGAGATCAGGAAGAAAATGAAGAAGACATGGGTGAAGAAGAGTGTTTCAGATGTAGGAAATGGTACGTCACCGAAATTTGGCACTGGAAATTCCTCTGGGAATTATTTTGAGGCCTTTGGCCTAGAAGGAGCTCTCAAGAAAATATTTAACCACCTGTTGGTAGTTGGTACCAGAATGTGGTAGATTGCAACAATTGTATTATTGATCTACAGATGTCTTGGGATCTCTTGTGGAGGAAACTTATGCAAATTGAAGGTCCGCAGATGAATTTTCTTTCACAGTATATGAAAATAGGGTATCTAGAAGACATAGGGAAAAAGCATTTATTTCGAAAAAAAATTAGGTGTGTGAATGATAAAAAGTTATTTATGTTCCTCATTTGTCACATTGCATTTCAAGAAGAAGAAGTTTGGAGAGCTTTACAAGTGAATTTTGGCGAGATACAATCTGACAAAAGGTATTTATCTTCAAACTTGTGAACTTAAAATTTCTGAAAATGGCCACTCCTTTGGTTGTTGATATTAAGGATAGGCCCTGCCTGAAATTCAAATGGCACCTATTCAAATCTATTGAGACAAAACCATTAGGTGCATTTCTTTTATTTCATATGGTTTTTTGCATATTGAAGATATTAGGGCATACATTCATGCGAATGTTGAAGAATTAGGAAGCTCCCAGTTGTTAAATCTATATACCAATCACATTGTGGGAGAAGATCTCTATGTAAGGCCTGAATTCAAGACTTTGGAGGAGAAGTTCACTCAGATTGTGAATTTTCCTATATTCAACAAAAATGAATGGGTTCAGTACATACTGATTCGAGTGCATGCCGAGTTCATGTGGTTAAGTCATCCTTTCAAGATAACCAAGGAAGCTATAAGGATTGCTACTGGTTTAAATTTATCTGGTGGGTTGCTGACATTGAAATCTATGAAGAACCAAATAGTTACTGAGGCAATCAGTTCATTTTTTGACAAGAGAACCATGACAATTAATGACATCATTGAAGTGGATGTGAGATTTGATTCTATGGTTATTGGATATAAAATCTATCACTCCAATCGGGATAATTATGTATCTGGTACTGCAATCTATGTAGCTTATTAGATGGTCAAGGAAAATACAAAATATGACCTATGTGAGTTACTTCAGGGCCAACTAATTGAAAATCTTGGAAAATTCAAGAAGGATAATAAGAATTCTTTCAAGTATGGAAATATGTTGTTATGTCTATTCTTCTACTCCATGAATGAAGTTTTAGGAGTTGGTAAAGTGCAATGGTAAAGTGAAATTAGTAATTGTTTAAATCAGAGACATCTTGTACATAATTGGTGATAGTAAAGAAAGGAAAACTACTATCTGGGGTTATTTCAAAATTTTTTAGAGTGAAATGAAAGCTGTTGATGGTGTTTTCTGCACAGCAACAACTCAGACATAATGCAATATTCTATCTCTCTTGAAAGGTTATCTTCAATAATAAATCACTGAAAATCACCCCAAGGTCTCTCGGGTGTTAGGTCATAACAATGCATAAAACAACTCAGATAAAATGTGAAATGCTGGTAATCACAATCAGACCTTACTACAAGCAAACTGTATCCATTCAATTTATCTGATCTGAAAATATGGTGATCTTGAATACTAAATCTAACTGAATAATAAAGAAACAACAAAATATAGGGATGTAAGGAAGTAATAAAATTTAAACCACTGCAAGGACAAGCAATGTAAATGACATATATGTGGAATGGACCTATCTCAAATAACCAATTCCTGATCGACCCACAATGCAATCTTACAAGAATGGTGCAATCTTCTGAGGTATTTAAATTTTCAAATCATAGACTTGCATCTATAATCGAACTTAAGCACACTGAATATACGGTCCAGGTTGACTTTACCAGCCTACTACAATTAGATAGTTACTGGGAGTATAGACCAGAGATAGCTACAAACATTCCAAATATGAAATCACAAACATCATTTATCCAACCAAAACTAATTTACTTCTGAGTACTAAACCCTAATCTTCAAGCAATTTAAAAGATAGAACAAAGGAACCATGCAAGATGAAATAACACAAAGGATTTCACCAGGAAAACCACAATGTCTTCAATTGTATTAATCACCAAATGCTGCAACAATTCAACCATTCTGATACAGTATTTGCTTCAAGAAAAGACTAAGAAAATCTAACTATTGCTCTTGCTTATCTCTATTACTGCTTAGCTAACCAATGTCTAACCCTTTACAATGAGGCAAGAATGCCAATTTATATCAAATTCCCCCCAAAACATGTCGGCCCAGCCAAACATTTTACAAAATAATAAAACCGCCAAAACAGGTCGGCCAAGGAAACAAACTAAGGCACACATTTAATGCCATCATCCAAGTCGGCCAAGGCACAGTCCCCAAGGAAGTCCGGTCCAATGCATGCCCTATGATAATAGGGAAGCACAAATCTCAAAAAGAGCATTAACTGCTACTCCCCTTGTCTTTCTTCTGCACTGACGTCCCTTGGACACTCGAGAATATTCTATCCAGCTCAGCAATAGGTGGCAATGTCAAAACCCTGAGCCGACATTTAATTCAATCTATCTCTTCCTTGGACCGCTCAACAACTTTATTCCAGTCTTCCTTGCTGGCCATGTATCTGTCAATCACCGCCAAGTATGTGGCTGCATCATCAAGTAAGTGGGCGGTGACAGCTCCATCAGAATCTGGGGCATAAACCTCATGCCACCACTCCTTCAATTGCTCATGGCTTAAATACTTGGGAGCTATCTTCTTCCTCCCTGTCATTACCTCAAAGAAGGAAATGCATCTGTCATAAACTGATGTTAGGTCACCATCAATTGACTTCCTTCATTTTTGTATCTTCTTTAATGCCTTCTGTCTGATCTGCAATGCCTCGAACCACTCCCATGGTTCATCCAATCCGGAAGAGGGAATGATTCCATCCTTAGCTAACTGCTCCTTTCCATGCCCCAGGATAGTCCTTGATTTCTGCAACAGGAGATCTATGTCACCCTTATCCTGAGACAAGATGTGCTCCAACAGTTCTTTTGCCCGGACTGCATCCTTGCCCACAGACAAGATCGCCTTAATAGCATTATCCCCATTCGTCTGGACATCCATCAGCCAATCAGTGGCAGCTTGAGCAGAGGCCTTCATCTTTTCAATTCCGGAGATTGTCTCCTTAGGAAGAAAACCCGGAGTAGTAGAAGAGGATGGATGGAGAGACTGTAGAGGCTTCATTACCTCTTCTAAATATTTCCTCAATCTTTCATTTTCTCTCTTCAGCTCCCGTTTGGATTGGGTCTCCTTCTTCAACCTGTCAACAATTATGGCACTCGACCCTTCAAACTCCTCAATGTCTTGCTCTAGGGAGGCCGGGCCGAGATTAATAGTTTGGACATTGTAGTCCTGGCCTGTTATATCATCCCTCATTTTATCTGCTGTAGGGGTGGCGATGTGAACTACCCTGTTGTGTGCTTCATCCCTTTCCACCCGAGAAATCACCTTAGCAGCTTTCTTCTTCTTTCCTTTGCCGATCTGGGACAACATTTCATCCCAATCCAATGGAGTGTCCTCAACAATTACCTATTTCTTCCGGGCAATCTCCTTCTCCAACCAGTCCGGAGCTATAGAGTCCATCCAGATTCCTTCTGTTCTTGTTTCTCCCGAATCCTCTGTCACTTTCACTTCCTCCACGGCTGTCACCTTGACCTCCTCCTCAGTCATTACTTTGTCATCTTCTTTTTTCGGAGTCTGCTCGGCTTGGTCAACCTCCTCAAGTCCCAATTCCTGAAGCACTGGTGATGGAGTCCTAGCAGGTATGCTTTCCTCTGGCTCAAGTGATCCACGGACTTTATCACTTTCTGGAGAATCTTCGTATTGTACCAGCGGAGAAGTGTACCTTTCCTCTGTTTCCACCTCAAGCTTGGCCGCTTCACTGTACAGTGTCCCCTCCTTGAACTGCTCGGCCTCCCCGCTAATTCCCTGCTCATTCGGATTCTCCGGTTCTGGTGCACTTGGCGGAGGAGAAATAGGCCTATCCTGCTCTTCAACTGGTTGTGTTGGAAGAGAGTCCCTCGGCTGTGCAGCATCCTTAGGAGAAGGAGTTCTTGATTTCTTGGTATATACTTTGGTTTTCTCCCCTCCGGAGCTCTCCACATCTACAATTGGAGGCTCATCCTCCGAAGTGGCCTGATCTTTCTTCTTGGCTATCCTTGTAGTTCTTGGCTATCCTTGTAGTTCTTGTCTTCTTGGGCGGTGGAGGAGCATCCTCCTTTTCAGCCTTCTCTGTTTCTTCCTCATCCGAGGACTTGCTAATTGCCAGGGTCTTCCACCTGCAGTGTGAGCTGATTGAATAGATGGGCACACTTCTCCCACACCAATCCCAAGAGGGAAGTCTCCTCTAAATCCTGTCTTATGCTTTTCTCTCTTCACAACTGCATCAAACTCACAAATCTTCCTTACAACTTCTAGTAGCACGATGTGGTCAGTGGGATACCGAGGCAACCTGTAAGGGGCAACTGGACATCCATCAATCCAGAGGTAGGTGAATGTAGGGAACTGGATAAACCATGCTCCGTAATTCTTGATTAGTCCTCTAGCTCCATCGGATAATCTGATATGCTCCGCATTTTGAAGTGTCCGGGTAATGTGCATTGTGAATGCATCATTTGTCCTCCTGTAATCCTTATGTCCCAAATGCAGCTCCGATAAACCTCATAGATTATGTTCTGCCCAATGGTTCCCCTCGGAGTCAAACCTTTGTATGGGTAGGAAATGGCCAGCACATACATAATGTAAGAAGACATATTGAACTTCTTTGCTTCCAGGACATTTCTCAGTTGTTTGTCAATCTCTGCACTAATGAGTCCTGCCCAGTGATAGTTTGTCCCCTGGCTCATCTTGGTGATCACATGGACCATCCAATTCTCCAATACCCCTGCAGTTCTCAGTCCAGCCACCCTGCTCAACAGTGTGATGGCATCATACACATCCGACCTGAATTTCACCCTATGCAGCTGTTTGGGCAACTTGGAGTGGTGAGATTTTGGCTTCTCCAGCCATGAATTGATGATCTGCTGAGCTTTGACTGGCTCATTCTCGTAATAGGTCCTGGCAGTGTCAATGTTTAATGCACAGACCGAAGGAAGATCTGGCATGCTAAAGGTTCGTGCAATGGAAGCTGGACTGAAGTTTGCCAAGACTCGTCCCTCAGTGCTGACCACCATCTGGGTATCAAACGCATACTGTCTTGCACATTCCAAAATCAACTCATAGCACTGAACCGCTGGAGGGAACCCTGCCACATGCACTAATCCAGAGTTCATCATTCCTTGTCTCAAAGCTGACTGGTCCTTCTCAGCCGCTCTCTGCTTGAACTCCTCATAGCGCCAGGCACCAACATTCGTGTCAGATACCTCGGCCCACACGGAGGACACCCTGCTTTCCGGGAGCTGATTCTTCATATCTAGTCTCAACCGTTCTGTCTCAGAAATTGAAGATGCCCCTGCACCACCTTTGGACTTCCCAGCGGTAGCTTTGCTTGATTCGGCCTACACATCCAAAAATCGTCATTAGAATACAATTATTATTCATATTCCAGTTCAAAGGGTTAGCACAAATCATGTAAATCCATCAAAATTCATTGCTAACTACTAATCCATCGAGATCTAGAGAAATCAGACAGTCCGGGAAAATCACACAATCCGGGAAAATACCGTCGGGGCAGAATTTCGGAGAAATCTGACCTAGACGGATTCCTGCTGCCAAAGCATCGTTAATCATATAGATCATTAGTACAGATGGAAAATCAAAGGATAATCATTAAATTCACTCATTAGCAACAAGAAATAATCATTAGACAATCGTTCCACCAATCCTATCATCAAAATATCACAAAGAACACAACCAGACAGGAAATCCGGACAAATCCGGATGGAACGGATTTTCGCGGACAGCTCAAAATGCACCGGAAATAACCCCAACCCGCGGAATAAGCCCAAACCGGGAAAATCCGGGAGTGAGGAAATTCCGCGACGACCTCAGAAACCCGAAAAACAACGAATGCGAACCAAAACTCGAATGATCACAGGATCTTCCCTACCCGAGCTCGAATGATCCCAAAACTGACGATTAAGCAACAAGACCCATGGCGCAAAGGATTTAGACCCCTCGAAAGCACGCAAAGGATGAATCTCCACATCAAAATAAAGATTCCCTAATCCGAATGACCAAACCACCCGCCATTAAAACCAGAACAAGCTTTAAGGTTTAAAGATAATAGCTAAGGATTTACCTAAAGCCGCCAACATGGTACGGGGCAAGGGCCGCTCAAGCACAATAAAACCTTCGTTCCGGGCCGAACACCAAAGGAAACCCTAATTTCACACAATGACACATTTCGCGCCCGGAATAAGCAAGCAATTCGACCCAGAATCCCGTCTAAAGGATGAATATGCCATCTCACAGACAAATGGAGTTCACAAGGCACGGAAAATGGGGGTTCCATAATAAAACGGATCAGACCACGACTCTATAAATACGAAATCAAAATCAAATCAAGGGCCGACCCAAATCCAACGATACCCAAGGCAAGAAACCCTCAATCACCGCGCAAGCAAACGGAAGGGCAATGAATACATACCATGGATCAAAGTGAACGGAATTCGAGCTCAAAAAATCGACCACGCGGCAAACACGTCCAAGCAATAGAAATACTAGCACCAACACTCAAGCAATCCTCGCGCAAACAAACCAGGATCAATTCTCAAAGCTTCAAATGAAAATTCTAAATCGCCAGAGCAAATCAAGTGAATAGGTGAACTCAGAATGATGCTCAAAATGCCCTAAATTCGACCTTATACCCGCCTGAGCAAAGGTACCTCAACCATTAATGCGTGACAAGATATTTCTGACAAGTCCGAAAACCCGAGCCCCAAGCAAAATTTTTGAAAATCCCAAAATGCGCGGAGACACGGATTCCGCAGAAATGCAGAAATCGGGGAAATCAGGAAGATCAAGATTTTGGCAGAATCCGAGAAAATCCGCACAGATCGAAAAATCCCGAAGTCAGGCAGAAACCTGGAATCGGAGAATCCTGCCAGAAACAGACAAGGAATGAGGGCCCGGTAAAATCCGCCAGAGATGGAAAATCTCGGATCCAAGTGAAAACCCGGACTTAGCCAAAAACTCAATTTCAATCAATTTAAACCTCAAGACAAGGCCAAAGCCAGCAAGACCAACATGTCAAGACCCTAGAATGATAAATCCAATAGAACCAAAGGTCAAGACACCAAAAAAAAGAGGGTCCCCACTCCAAGTGGGGCGTGTGTGCAAAAACTGCACAACAAATGGTGACTCTGTTGGGGAAATGCTCCTGAGCATTTCGATGACAAACTGGAATCAAGAACCCAGAACTCAGGATTTCAACTCAGATACCCAGCCATCACCTTAGGGTGAAACAAAGAAACTCCCAGTTATTCAGACATTCCTATACCAGGGTCTAAGTGTGTGCACATGCATTTATTACCTACCCTCAGTTGCAAGAAGAACCAGACATGGTATGAAAAGGCTACGTAAAGATTCTCACTCTAAAAGTAACCTGGATAGAGCCTCACTGCCAGTCAGGCATCCATAGCCCCGATTAGGTTATCGCTGTGGTCCTCTTGAACATAGCTCTACTGCCAGTCAGGCGTTTATAGCCCCGGTAGAGATATTCAGATCCCCCTGATAAGTTGAATTCCAACCTCATGATTCTCAATACATTTTTTTTTCTTTTTCTATTTTTTTTTTTGCTAATGTTTCTTTCTTTTTCACTCATTTTATTCAACCTGTGAATAGTGAAGTTCACACTCAGGGCTGAGAACCGCAGTGGCACTAGAGTAGAAAAAAGATTTTTCACCTGTCCAGACCTTATAAGGACATTTACAACTTCAGGTATATTAAGGATTAAAGGTATAAGACCCCAATATATTCTTGTTCAGACTAACTAGAAAACCTTTGTCTCAACCCAAGGACAAATGACATAGGTTAAAGAATTCATACCACGGTATTCTGGAAAAATGATCAAAGCTTGTAAGGGAAATACCAAGAACATTAGACCGACTTTGTCATTGCTACCATACAGATGCACCCACAATCCCAAGGAGAGAAAGGACCAAAAGCAAGAGCAATGCAAAACAAAACAAACCAAAGCAAACCTACTCTAACCAAATGAAACAAGCAAAGCAAAGAAAGAAATCTACTCTAACCAAAGCAAGCAAACAAGCAAACCAAGCAACCTAAACTAACTATTTATAGGGCAAAGAGCTGAAAACAGCTCAAGACTGGAAATAATGTTTCAGATACTGCCCATTGACAGGCAGTGGTATGTCCTCTCCCGTGAGAGTCCTTAGACGGAAGGCATTATCTCCCAGTATTTCGGCAATCTGATACGGGCCAAGCCACAGTTTATCAAATTTTTTATGACTCCCTTTCTGATCATGCGGCTTATCCCAATACAGGACAAGGTCAGAAATCCTAAAAGCCTTAACTTTTGCTCTCCTATCAAACCATCGCTTGACTACCCCCTGATGTTTGGCAAATTTTTCAAGGGCATTGTCTCGTTTTTCCTCAAGGTGCAATAATTCAGCCAACCTCACTTCCCTTCTATCGTCCTCATCATAAAACTGGTTGATAAACTGTAGAGTTGGGATTTTGAGTTGGATAGGGAAAATCGGTTCTAGACCGTACACTAAATGATAAGGAGAGGTACCAATAGAGGACTTAACTCTGGTACGATCTGCCCAAAGAGCAAACCGAAGCTGGATGTGCCAGTCTTTTGGGTTCCTCTCTAACAATTTTTGGATGACAGTCAACAGGTTCTTGTTAGAGGATTCAGCTAGACCATTCCCTTGGGGATAATAATTAGATGCAAACTTAACAACAATGCCATGATCAAAGGCCCAGTTTGAGAATTTCAGAGATGCAAAGGCAGGACCATTATCACATACCACAGCAATAGGACATCCAAATTGATTGAGAATGGCAGATTCAAGAAAATCAATTACTACCTCTGATGTACACTGCCTACAAGCAAAAGCTTCAGTCCATCTTGTAAAGTAATCAGTTATGGTGAGAATATACCTGTGTCCTGCAGAGGATGGTGGATTGATGGGACCTATGAAGTCCATACCCCATTGAGCAAAAGGTTTTACCTCAGTGATCGGTTGGAGCGGAAGTGTTGCACACCTTTCTCTTGTTGCTACAGTCTGACAAGTGTGACAGGTCCGTACATGATGATGAACATCCTTGAACAATGTAGGACAGTAGTATCCTGCCCTCAAAATTTGATTCGCGGTAGCAATCGCCGAGCCATGACCAGTACCATATTTCTCATGAAATTCACTCATTACCCTTTCAGCTTCCTGTCTTCCAAGGCACCTCAAATAAATACCTTCATGATTCTTTTTGTATAGGACAGCTCATTGCAGCATGAAGCCGTCACTTTTCAGCCTTAAGGCTCGCCTCTGTACTGCATTAAGGTGAGCTGGAGGTCGTTGATTTAGCAGATAGTGGACTACATCATCATACCAGCCTTCTAGGGAAACTTCTTCAACATTATAGTTATGAACAGACAATTCAGGGCCTATCTCCGCCATGGTTTGGGTGAGTCCTTGTCCTCTTACCAACTTCATCGGCTGGATCTCGATGTCATACTCCTGAAGCATGGTCACCCATTTAGCTCTGTGCTCCCCTAACTCGTTTTGCATCAGCAGCAACTTAACTGCAGAATCAGGAACAATTGCAAACACCTTATTTCGGAGGATATAATGCCTAAATTTCTTCACTGCTCGCACAAGGGCATATGCTTGCTTCTCCACACTCGAGTACTTCAGCTCAGCATCCTTCAATGGTGCACTCATGAAAGCAATGGGATGCTCATTCCCCTCATCAGACTTTTGTGTCAGCATTCCAGCACATGAGTGGTCTGAAGCAAAGGAATAAATATAAAAGGGCTTGCTATATTCTGGACTTACCAACACTGGAGCATCGGCAATGGCTCTCTTAATCTCTGCGAAGGACTCCTTCGCTTCTGCAGTCCACTCGACCTTGGCATCTTGCTTCAACATGGCATTTAATGGCTTCACAATTTCAGCAAATCCCGTAATGAATTTCCTGACAAAGTTAATCTTACCGAAGAAGGATTTCATTTCCTTTTTGCTGGCAGGAGGCTAAATTTTCATGATGGCCTCCACTCTCTCCGGGTCTATAGCAATTCCTTTCTCTGATATCACGTGCCCCAACAGCTTGCCTTCTGTAACTCTGAAGATACACTTTTTGGGATTCAACGAGATGCCAAATTCTCTGCACTTCTGGAACACCCTACGCAGATCTGAAATATGATCCCCTCTATTTTTGGAGAAAATAGTCAGATCATCCATGTAAATGATAATGCATTTTCCTATGATGTCCTTGAAAGCAATATCCATAGCTCGTTGAAACATGGCTCCCACATTAATAAGCCCAAATTGCATCCTCCTGTAAGCGAAGGTTCCCCACTTAGTTGTAAAAGCGGTCTTGTGTCTGTCCTCATACTGGACCATCACTTGATTATACCCTGAATACCCATCCAGAAAGGACATCTTCTACGTTCATTGACCACCTGTAACACTTCATCCAAAGAGGGAACTAGATAATTATCTTTATCTGATGATCTATTCAGATTTCTGAAGTCAACACAGAGCCTAATTTCACCATTCTTCTTTCTTACCGGAACCAGATTGGCCACCCAAGTTGAATGCCTGACAGGAAATATGATCCTGGCAGACAACAATTTCTGAACTTCCTTCTGTATGATTGGCTCCAACAGTGCATTAATAGGTCTCTGCCTTTGTCTGAAAGGTTTAGCGCCTGGCTTCAGAGGTATAGTATGAGTTATGATGGATGTATCATAAGTCTTCAAGTCTTCATAACCCCATGCCACTATATCTGGAAAATCGTATAGGGCTTTGATTATTCCCTGTCTTTCTTCAGGAGTACAGACCTTACCAATGAAAATATTCTTTACATTATCTTTAGTACCCACATTGTGAGTGTCACACTATCCACTAATAGATTCTTTCTTTGTCTCTTGTTCTTGATCTCTGATTTTGTCCATATCGAAAATTCTCTCTAACTGTACCATTCCCCTTGGAATAGTATTGGACTTCAAATTCAGCACACCCTTTAGATCCAATTCTGCTTCTTGAGGTTCTGTTTCATCAATGATATGTGAAGCAAATACATCTGTGTTTGTGATAAAGTCCAGGATATGTTTATCATCCTCAAACACCTGAAAATTAGTCACATTGTCAAGAACCGATGGCAAAGGAGTCAATTCAACAGTAAACTTTTTCAATCCTGACAGAGACAGAGGCTGCAGAGTGCTGGCTGCTTGGGCCAAAGAATCAACAATTTGATTCTTTTTCCATGGGATCAGTTGGATATTAAAAGCATCAAATCCCTCAATGAGGTCCCACACTCTATGCCTATAGTTGGTCATCCTCCTATCGTGACACGCATACTACCTCCTTACTTGTTTGAATACTAATTCTGAATCTCCAAAAACTTGCAGAGCCCTGACCTTTTTCTTGAGTGCCATAAGGAGTCCATGAATTAATGCTTCATACTCTGCTACATTACTGGTGCAATGAAATTGGAGCCTATGAGCTGCAAAGAAATTTTTACCTTTTGGACTGATCAAATCAAACCCTGCCCCAGCTCCATGCTTGGATTTGGATCCATCGAATTTGAGAGTCCAACATTCTGCAGTGGTATTTTTCTTCATTCTGTCTTTTGGTTTATCAGTGTTAGAGGCTACCTCAGTCATCTCAGGCTTCTGGCTTTCGCACTCTTCTTGGACATTCTGCTCATCTGCCTTAACCACCTGAGCTGGCTTCATGCATTTTTGTACTTGTTTTACTACTGTCTGACACAGACAACATTCCAACTCTGAATGAGAAGCATTGTGGACTCTACACCAATTTGGTAAGAGTAACTCCTTAAATCTTGTCCTCTTTCCCAGGTGAATCTGGTTATCCATACATTGCCTAATGAATTTCTGAAAATCGTCCAATAAGCTGATCTGTTTATCTTCAGGTGCTTCCTCTTCAACTAATTCTGTTAGAACCTCAGTATGGCTGGACCCTGTCCCAACATCAGCTGGCATCATATGCAACATCAACACCTCTTCTGCATCTAATTCTTCATATTGAGCCGAAAGCAGGTAGTTTCCCATTCTGACCTCTGATACCAGAATTTTTGCTGAAGTCTTTTGATATTCCGTTATCATATACTTCATTCTAGGCTCCCTCTCGATTTTGATCTGATTAGGTACCCCCTTCCATGGAAGCCACATGTGAGAGTGATAAGTAGACACATACCCATTCAGAGCCTTTGTAAAATCCCTTCCTAAAATTAAACCGTATGCATCAGGAATGTCAGCCACCTAAATGTTGATGACCTGTTGGATCCTTGGATCAGAGGCTATCTGCATCTGGATCATGTTAAGTTCTCCTACCACACTCACTTTGTTTCTGTCCAACTGAGTGACCTTCTTCTAGGAATTAGCAGGTGTTATTCCCAGAGCTCTGCAAACTCCGAGAGGCATCACATTGGTGGAAGCACCAGAGTCTAACAGACAATTGTGAAGGTTCTTACCAAAGATTCAGACTGAGATCAGAAATGGAGGGGTTTCTGTTTTACCTTGAAACAAAGTGGGCTGGGTATCTACCTGGGCCACTTGAGTTCTATCTTTTCTTTTCCCTTATCCCCAGGGGGCAGGTTAGTCCGATTCTAGGTCTAATTTTGTGTGTTCACAGACTGAAAACTGGAAGTCTGGCCGACATATTCACTAGAAGACTTATCCAATAACTTTGAATTTGCATCATAAGTACCTAAGACATCCTTCCTAATGGCAGGAAATCTTAATAACTCAAATGCAAAAGGTTTACCTTTAATTTCTTGAATTCCTCTGCAACATATGAAGCCATCTGCTCCTCACTCATGTCAGTAGAAACTTCCTTAGATGATTCCTCCACCTTCTCCTTGCTTACCTGAACAACCTTTTCCTTCTGTGGTTCAGCCTGAGCTTGTCTGTCTTTCGAAAGGTACTACTTGGAGACATGTGCATAAGACAGATTGTTGCTAGCATTAGGATCTGGAGGGGTACTGAAGTTGTTGGGAGGAATGGAGGTGGTGAACGGTCCTCCAGGCTGTGGGCGTCTATGATGCATATCCCTCAATCCCTGTCTCTGAAACATCTGTACTTCTTCAACATGAGCTTCCTCCTGATCGAGGGGGCCATTATCATTCATTTCTTCGTTGAATAGCCGAGCAACCTCATCTCCATTACAAATTTGGTCTATTTCATCTTCATGGGAATCGGGTTCTTCTGGTACATTTTCTTGGCTGGCTGGAAAAGGAGCATGATTCAATACCAACACAGGAGAATCATAGGAGTTAGAGGAAACAATCTCCTGTGCATTCACATTGTTCTCTACCTCATACTGAAAAATAGAAGTAGCAGTTTGGAATTCTGGACATTCCAATTCTGAATGCTGGCTTGTCTTATGGAGTCTGCACCACCCTGATAAGGCTGCTTCTGTCAGATATACTCCAGTAGGAGGCTTATCTTGACTGACTGGTTGGTTTGCAGATTGATTAACAATTTGATTAGCAGGCTGATCCAATGGGGTAGGAACTCCCCCATTATTGGGCCCTGTATTTCAAGTTTTGTTCTGTCCTTGTGGTGGCCTTTTATCAAATCCTGATCCACTTCCTTGGCCTCTGTCAAAATTCTGCCTTCTTTCATTATTGAAACCTCTGTCATTGTTGTAACCCCTATCCTGGTTATATCCCCTGTCATTGTAGAACCCTCTGTCATTACGCTATCCCCTGTCGAAGTTCTATCCTTGTGAAAACTCCCTGTTTTGATTAGATTGCATTCCCTTATGAGCAGCTTGCAAGTGACTATTCTGATTTCTCAGGTAAGTCACCTCTAGATTTAGCTTCTTTATTTGTTCAGCCATTTCATCAATCCTCTCCCTATTATGATCTTGGTAAGGGATCTGGTTCGGGTTACTCTGAGGGGGAATAGGCATTGTGGCGGATCCCAAAGACTAATGCAACACCTCAGAATTCTGTAGATAGGTAGGGAAGCTATTCTGCTGTGGCTGATACATGGGCTGATTAACTTGTTGTTGAGGGAAGTTTGTCATAGGAGAGATCTGGTTCATGGGATGACCAGGGTGTGGTACCATAGGTAATTGGGGAACTGGGTTCATAATTGGGGTATGATTGGTGAGGGCTTGATTTACCGCCTGAATCTGGTTCGGATGTGCAACTGGTCCCAGAGAAGGTAATGGCCCAGTCAAGTGTTGCCTCAGATCTGTACTGAGCTTGACAGCCTCTGTATAAGCATCAGTCAGGGTACCTGGAGGGTTGGGTCTCCATTTCAAAAAGGTTGCTGTTAGGCTATCCAGAGCTTCATAATATACTCCCAGAGCAGTACCATCGTCCAAAACTTATGAGTTTTGTAATCTAGTGAATGCACGGTAAAACCTATTATTGAAACTGGCTATGGGTTCGTTAACCTCTCTCTTAACCTTGATGAACTGTAGGTATAGCTCATTGGCATTGATGGGAATTCTGAATTTCTGTAAAAAGGCTTTTTCAAGATCATTCCAATTAAGGATTGAACGGTAGGGAGATGGTTATACCAATAAAAGGCTTCTTCTCCTAGTGAATAAGGGAACAACCTACAAGCAACATCCTCATGAACTATCCCCCTATCTTTGAGGCAAGTATGGAAAATCTTCAGGTGCTCTTCAGCAGTCCTGTTTGGGTCATTAGCATGGAATTTTGAACAGAAGTGTTCAGGGTTCTTGGGCATAACATTGTAGGCTTGGAAGAACAAAGGTGATGGATTATTGGCAAGGAAAGCCATCGGTAATAGCGGAGGTGGCGGTAGTGGTTGGTTAATCACAGGCTGGGGCTGTTGAACAGGAACAGCCTCAGGAATAGGTATAGCCTCAACCTCAGGATGTGAAGATATGGACGATGTTGGTGAGGGGATGGGTGATGATGATTCTCCCCTCTCTCTAGTCCTCCTTGACCTATTGGGAAATTGAAGTTCTTCTAAATCTTCCTCTCTGGTGGTGGATCTGGTATTTCTCCTATATCTCTCTGGAGAGATGGCGTTCAAGAAACGATCCAGTGTGCTCATTCAGGCCCTCCTTCTAGCGCCAATCTGTTGATGGTGTTTTCTGCACAACAACTCAGACAGAATACAATATTCTATCTCTCTTGAAAGGTTATCTTCAATAATAAATCACTGAAAATCACCCCAAGGTCTTTCGGGTGTTAGGTCATAACAATGCATAAAACAACTCAGATAAAATGTGAAATGCTGGTAATCACAATCGGACCTTACTACAAGCAAACTGTATCCTTTCAATTTATCTGATCTGACAATATGGTGATCTTGAATCCTAAATCTAACTGAATAATAAAGAAACAACAAAAGATAGGGATGCAAGGAAGTAATAAAATTTAAACTACTGCAAGGACAAGCAATGTAAATGACATATATGTGGAATGGACCTATCTCAAATAACCAATTCCTGATCGACCCACAATGCAATCTTACAAGAACGGTGCAATCTTCTGAGGTATTTAAATTTTCAAATCATAGACTTGCATCTACAATCGAACTTAAGCACACTGAATATACGGTCCAGGTTGACTTTACCAGCCTACTACAATCAGATAGTTACTGGGAGTATAGACCAAAGATAGCTACAAACATTCCAAATATGAAATCACAAACATCATTTATCCAACCAAAACTAATTTACTTCTGAATACTAAACCCTAAATCTTCAAGCAATTTAAAAGATAGAACAAAGGAACCATGCAAGATGAAATAACACAAAGGATTTCACCAGGAAAACCACAATGTCTTCAATTGTATTAATCACCAAATGCTGCAATAATTCAACCATTCTGATACAGTATTTGCTTCAAGAAAAGACTAAGAAAATCTAACTATTGCTCTTGTTTATCTCTATTACTGCTTAGCTAACCAATGTCTAACCCTTTACAATGAGGCAAGAATTCCAATTTATATCAAATTCCCCCCAAAACATGTCGGCCCAGCCAAACATTTTACAAAATAATAAAACCGCCAAAACAGGTCGGCCAAGGAAACAAACTAAAACACATATTTAATGCCATCATCCAAGTCGGCCAAGGCACAGTCCTCAAGGAAGTCCAGTCCAATGTATGCCCTATGATAATAGGGAAGCACAAATCTTGAAAAGAGCATTAACTGCTACTCCCCTTGTCTTTCTTCTGCACTGACGTCCCTTGGACACTCGAGAATATTCTATCCAGCTCAGCAATAGGTGGTAATGGCAAAACCCTGAGCCGACATTTAATTCAATCTATCTCTTCCTTGGACCACTCGACAACTTTATTCCAGTCTTCCTTGCTGGCCATGTATCTGTCCATCACCGCCAAGTATGTGGCTGCATCATCAAGTAAGTGGGCGGTGACAGCTCCATCAGAATCTGGGGCATAAACCTCATGCCACCACTCCTTCAATTGCTCATGGCTCAAATACTTGGGAGTTATCTTCTTCCTCCTTGTCATTACCTCAAAGAAGGCAATGCATCCGTCATAAACTGATGTCAGGTCACCATCAATTGACTTCCTTCATTTTTGTATCTTCTTTAATGCCTTCTGTCTGATCTGCAATGCCTCGAACCACTCCCATGGTTCATCCAATCCGGAAGAGGGAAGGATTCCATCCTTAGCTAACTGCTACTTTCCATGCCCCAGGATAGTCCTTGATTTCTGCAACAGGAGATCTATGTCACCCTTATCCTGAGACAAAATGTGCTCCAACAGTTCTTGTGCCCGGACTGCATCCTTGCCCACAGACAAGATCGCCTTAATAGCATTATCCCCATTCGTCTGGACATCCATCAGCCAATTAGTGGCAGCTTGAGCGGAGGCCTTCATCTTTTCAATTCTGGAGATTGTCTCCTTAGGCAAAAAACCCAGAGTAGTAGAAGAGGATGGATGGAGAGACTGTAGAGGCTTCATTACCTCTTCTAAACATTTCCTCAATCTTTCATTTTCTCTCTTCAGCTCCCGTTTGGATTGGGTCTCCTTCTTCAGCCTGTCAACAATTATGGCACCCGACCCTTCAAACTCCTCAATGTCTTGCTCTAGGGAGGCCAGGCCAAGATTAATAGTTTGGACATTGTAGTCCTGGCCTGTTATATCATCCCTCATTTTATCTGTTGTAGGGGTGGCGATGTGAACTACCCTGTTGTGTGCTTCATCCCTTTCCACCCGGGAAATCACCTTAGCAGCTTTCTTCTTCTTTCCTTTGCCAATCTGGGACAACATTTCATCCCAATCCAACGGAGTGTCCTCAACAATTACCTGTTTCTTCCGGGCAATCTCCTTCTCCAACCAGTCTGGAGCTACAGAGTCCGTTCGGATTCCTTCTGTTCTTGTTTCTCCCGGATCCTCTATCACTTTCACTTCCTCCACGGCTGTCACCTTGACCTCCTCCTCAGTCATTACTTTGTCATCTTCTTTTTTCGGAGTCTGCTCGGCTTGGTCAACCTCCTCAAGTCCCAATTCCTGAAGCACTGGTGATGGAGTCCTAGCAGGTATGCTTTCCTCCGGCTCAGGTGATCCACGGCCTTTATCACTTTCTAGAGAATCTTCGTATTATACCAGCGGAGAAGTGTGCCTTTCCTCTGTTTCCACCTCAAGCTCGGCTGCTTCATTGTATAGTGTCCCCTCCTTGAACTGCTCGGCCTCCCCGCTAATTCCCTGCTCATCCGGATTCTCCGGTTCTGGTGCACTTGGCGGAGGAGAAACATGCCTATCCTGCTCTTCAACTGGTTGTGTTGGAGGAGAGTCCCTCGGCTGTGCAGCATCCTTGGGAGAAGGAGTTCTTGATTTCTTGGTATATACTTTGGTTTTCTCCTCTCCGGAGCTCTCCACATCTACAATTGGAGGCTCATCCTCCGAAGTGGCCTGATCTTTCTTCTTGGCTATCCTTGTAGTTCTTGTCTTCTTGGGCGGTGGAGGAGCATCCTCCTTTTCAGCCTTCTCTGTTTCTTCCTCATCCGAGGACTTGCTAATTGCCAGGGTCTTCCACCTGCAGTGTGAGCTGAATGAATAGATGGGCACACTTCTCCCACACCAATCCCAAGAGGGAAGTCTCCTCCGAATCCTATCTTATGCTTTTCTCTCTTCACAACTGCATCAAACTCACAAATTTTCCTTACAACTTCTAGTAGCACGATGTGGTCAGTGGGATACCAAGGCAACCTGTAAGGGGCAACTGGACATCCATCAATCCGGAGGTAGGTGAATGTAGGGAACTGGATAAACCATGCTCCATAATTCTTGATTAGTCCTCTAGCTCCATCGGATAATCTGATATGCTCCGCATTTTGAAGTGTCCGGGTAATGTGCATTGTGAATGCATCATTTGTCCTCCTATAATCCTTATGTCCCAAATGCAGCTCCGGATAAACCTCATAGATTATGTTTTGCCCAATGGTTCCCCTCGGAGTCAAGCCTTTGTATGGGTAGGAAAAGGCCAACACATACATAATGTAAGAGGACAAATTGAACTTCTTTGCTTCTAGGACATTTCTCAGTTGTTTGTCAATCTCTGCACTAATGAGTCCTGCCCAGTGATAGTTTGTCCCCTGGCTCATCTTGGTGATCACATGGACCATCCAATTCTCCAATACCCCTACAGTTCTCAGTCCAGCTACCCTGCTCAACAGTGTGATGGCATCATACACATCTGACCTGAATTTCACCCTGTGCAGCTGTTTGGGCAACTTGGAGTGGTGAGATTTTGGCTTCTCTAGCCATGAATTGATGATCTACTGAGCTTTGACTGGCTTATTCTCATAATAGGTCTTGGCAGTGTCAATGTTTAATGTACAGACCGAAGGAAGATCCGGCATGCTGAAGGTTCGTGCAATGGAAGCCAGACTGAAGTTTTCCAAGACTCGTCCCTCAGTGCTGACCACCATCTAGGTATCAAACGCATACTGTCTTGCACATTCCAAAATCAACTCATAGCACTGAACCGCCGGAGGGAACCCCGCCACATGCACTAATCCAGAGTTCATCATTCCTTGTCTCAAAGCTGACTGGTCCTTCTCAGCCGCTCTCTGCTTGAACTCCTTATAGCGCCAGGCACCAACATTCGTGTCAGATACCTCGGCTCACACGGAGGACACCCTGCTTTCTGGGAGCTGATTCTTCATATCTAGTCTCAACCGTTCTGTCTCAGAAATTGAAGATGCCCCTGCACCACCTTTGGATTTCCCAGTAGTAGCTTTGCTTGATTCGGCCTACACATCCAAAAATCGTCATTAGAATCCAATTATTATTCATATTCCAGTTCAAAGGGTTAGCACAAATCATGTAAATCCATCAAAATCCATTGCTAACTACTAATCCATCGAGATCCAGAGAAATCAGACAGTCCGGGAAAATCACGCAATCTGGGAAAATACCATCGGGGCGGAATTTCGGAGAAATCCGACCCAGACGGATTCCTGCTGCCAAAGCATCGTTAATCATATAGATCATTAGTGCAGATGGAAAATCAAAGGATAATCGTTAAATTCACTCATTAGCAACAAGAAATAATCATTAGACAATCGTTCCACCAATCCTATCATCAAAATATCACAAAGAACACAACCAGACAGGAAATCCAGAAAAATCCCGATGGAACGGATTTTCGCGGATAGCTCAAAATGCATCAGAAATAACCCCAACCCGCGGAATAAGCCAAAACTGGGAAAATATGAGAGTGAGGAAATTCCACGACGACCTCAGAAACCCAAAAAATGACGAATGCGAACGAAAACTCGAATGATCACAGGATCTTCCCTATCCGAGCTCGAATGATCCCAAAACCGATGATAAGCAACAAGACCCATGGCGCAAAGGATTTAGACCCGTCGAAAGCACGCAAAGGATGAATCTCCACATCAAAATAAAGATGCCCTAATCCGAATGACCAAACCACCCGCCATTAAAATCAGAACAAGCTTTAAGGTTTAAAGATAATAGCTAAGGATTTACCTAAAGCCGCCAACATGGTACGGGGCAAGGGCCGCTCAAGCACAATAAAACCTTCGTTCTGGGCCGAACACCAAAGGAAACCCTAATTTCGCACAATGACACATTTCGCACCTGGAACAAGCAAGCAATTCGACCCATAATCCCGTCTAAAGGATGAATATGCCATCTCACAGACAAATGGAGTTCACAAGGCACGGAAAATGGGGGTTCCATAATAAAACAGATCAGACCATGACTCTATAAATACGAAATCAAAATCAAATCAGGGCCGACCCAAATCCAGCGATACCCAAGGCAAGAAAACCTCAATCACCATGCAAGCAAATGGAAGGGCAATGAATACATACCATGGATCAAAGCGAACGGAATTTGAGCTCAGAAAATCGACCACGTGGCAAACACGTCCAAGCAATAGAAATACTAGCACCAACACTCAAGCAATCCTTGCGCAAACAAACCAGGATCAATTCTTAAAGCTTCAAATGAAAATTCTAAATCGCCAAAGCAAATCAAGTGAATAGGCGAACTCAGAATGATGCTCAAAATGCCCTAAATTCGACCTTATACCCGCCTGAGCAAAGGTACCTCAACCATTAATGCACAACAAGACATTTTTGACAAGTTCGGAAACCTGAGCCCCAAGCGGAATTTCAAAAAATCCCAAAATGCGCGGAGACACGGATTCCGCGGAAATGCAGAAACCGGGGAAATCAGGAAGATCGGGATTTTGGCAGAATCCTGGAAAATTCAAACGGACCGGAAAATCCCGAAGTCAGGCAGAAACCCGAAATCGGAGAATCCTGCCAGAAACGGACAAGGAACGAGGGCCCGGTAAAATCCACCAGAGATGGAAAATCTCGGATCCAAGTGAAAACCCGGACTTAGCCAAAAACTCAATTTCAATCAATTTAAACCTCAAAACAAGGCCAAAGCCAACAAGACCAACATGTCAAGACCCTAGAATGATAAATCCAATAGAACCAAAGGTCAAGACACCAAAAAAAAGAGGGTCCCCACTCCAAGTGGGGCGTGTGTGCAAAAACTGCACAACAAAAGCTAGGGAAAGGATTCCTACATCTATTGTGGAAAATATAAGGACAATATGTTCTTCATGGTTGACATTGATTAGTGTTTGAGGGAAGCTGCAAAACCTAGAACAGTTTGGATAATGCCTATGGGATATGAGGTTGAAGAACACATTTTGGAGTTGTATGCTCAACACATGTTGAGTAAACCTCGGGATCCAACAAAAGAAAGGTTTGGTACCTTTGAAGAGAAAGATATGCAAATACATGAACAACTGAAGAAGCCTATTATAGTTCAGAAGGTAAGAAAGGAAGTTGAAGCTTTTGTAGAAAGCATGGGCATATTAGCTGAAGTAGTGAGGGAAGCTAGGAGGAAAAGAGAAAAAGATGAAGAAGGAGAGCCTACCAGAACTGAGTCTACTAGTCGGGCAGCATCCTCTGCCAGATCTAGATCTACAAAGAGCTCTACACTCTCATCAAGCCCTGTAAAAGTTCAAGTCAAGACATCTGGAAGAGAAGGAAAGAGGAAGAAGGATAAAAGAACAAGAGTCTATGTTGCAATTGAAGATGATGAAGAAACTAAATCTGATGAAGAGGTAAGAGAAATCAAGCATAATGGCACAAAGGAATCAAAAGTATCTAAGGACAAGCCCTCTGGTGAAGATAAAGCAAAGAAAAAGGTGAAAACTGACAAATCAAGTATGTCTATAGAGGAAGTTGAAAAATATTTGATCAAGGATGGTAATCTCATACCACTTTCTAAATGGTATGACACCTTTGAAAGTGTCGGTCATAGAACTCTTGAAGAAGCCACAATAAAGTACTTGAATAATTTCAATATGACTCTCATAGAAATAATGGCAGATTTTCCTAAAGGGCTATATGAAGTCTTAGAAATGAGGAGGATAAATGAAAGAACTGAAGAAGAAAAAATGAGAGAATGCATACTTGTTGATCTATGTACGGTAATGTCAATAGATGAAATGAAGAAAATTCCCAATAATGCTAAAAGGGATTTTAAGAGAAAAATAAGGGTGAATAAGCTTATGACTGGGTAGATTGAGGAAGTGGCAAAAGATACTGAGAAAATTCTTAAGGCAGTTCTATTGAAGAACATATACAATGTTGTTTTTGAAGAATCTCATGATGAAAATACTCCATCTATTCTAGTAATTGAAGAATGGAAAGAAAACACATTTGAGGATACTTAGAATCCTCTAGATGTGCAAGATACTGAAATTACTATGGAGACTGAAGCTCCTAAAGTTGTGACAATTGATGAGATAGAGATTCCCATAGCCAAGCAGAAATTTGTGGCTGAAGAGAAGAAGGCTAAGGTAAAGGAAGTTGTTGTGGAAGAAAGAGACACTACAAAGGAAATAAAGGAGTTTTTAGAAGAATAACAGGAGGAGTTTAACCCTGAATGGGTTGAAGGTCCTATCAACTTGGCCACTCTATCTCCTATTGAGAAGCTAAGGTAGCATCATTTGCTCAGGCTAAGGCAAGGGAGGAGATACTGAAATCTCATATTGAGGATAGTGAGCTGCTAAGCCTTGCATTCGGTATCTTGGAGAAGATCATGCCTACATATGTCAAGGATTCATCTGATTCTCCATTCAGTCAGCTGAAGAAACTTAGTACTCACTTTGAGTCTCTTGAGAAGTCAGCTGAGGATAAGGTTCAAAAAGAATTTGATGCAAAAAGGTTTAGTAGATTGAAGAGTATGATAGCTAATGACAAATCCTTATTAGCTACCTGTGTGAAGAACATTGAAGGTGCATTATCTGAGGGTGTAAATATCTATAAGTCATGCTTATCATTGTCTAAATTCACTAAG
The DNA here is from genome assembly GCA_007258455.2 of Sequoia sempervirens. Lineage (NCBI taxonomy): Eukaryota > Viridiplantae > Streptophyta > Pinopsida > Cupressales > Cupressaceae > Sequoia > Sequoia sempervirens. The sequence continues at coordinate 15,173,039 of VDFB02000013.1, read as the reverse complement.
GACTCTGAAAAGAAAATGAAGGAATATGAAAAATAGTTCAAAAATATTTCTCAAGCCTTTGATCCTCTAACCATTTCTGTGGACAAGCAAGAAGTTCAAGTTATATCCCTACTTGACAAGATTAAAATTTTGAAATATGAAAATGGCAGAATTGTTGAAAGGGTATGTGAGCTCAAAGGATTGATTGGTCCTAAAATGGATACAATGCTTAGTGCGTTGAAGGAAGCACAAGATACTATGGTTGTCAGTGATCTGGAAAATCTTGAGTTAGCAGAGATGCAATCCAATCTGTTTTGTGGTCACATGACTATTTTGGAGAGTCTCAAAAAGGGTTGGGACACTAGTTTCAGCCTGTTGAAGAACAATTTTGTAGATATATTCAAGTTCATGTAAGCTAGAAAAAAATTGTATATATGCAATTTTTTCATAGAAATTTTGTTTCATTTTTGGTATGCGGATTCCCTCCTTTTCCATTAATGTCAAAGGGGGAGTGTAGGGAAGTGAAAAATTTCATATTCATCTCAGGGGGAGTTGTGTTTTGAAGTTTTGAAGTTTGCATTGTATTCATGTTCGTATTGATCCTGACACTTAGTCATTTTTCACTAAGTGTTGCCACCAATGCCAAAGGGGGATATTGTTGGCAAGAGACATTGCACAAGTCATTTGGTGTTGTCATTGATGACAACCCTATTCAGTAATCCTATCCGCACTTCAGTATTTGCTCGTACCGAAAGTTAGATTGAAGATATGTGTTAAATTGTCAAAGCTAGAATAGAGCATCCGATAGAGTTGTGTCTATCAATTCATATGTAATTTCCTATTATCATTTTTAGTTATGGATCTCTAGGAAGGTCTCTCAATGTATGAAATATGTTATCTTTGAATCATAGAGCCTCATATTGATTGTTGTGCAAGTTAGAAGAACTGATTTGATGATTTTCAGTCTAACAATGTAGAAAGGCTGACTAAATGAATATAGTGTGTCGCAGATATTTGAGGAGTAATTGTTTGAAGTGTTTCATGCTCAAGCATGTTGTTTTGGGTCCTCACTATGTTGTGGCCAACTGTGGTTGGTGCACATTGATAATTGTTAATGGATTGAGTCGACAGTTTGTACATGTTTTATATTTTGTTGAAGCCGACATATGATTAATGTAATCTCTTGTTGCAGATATATAGAAGCAATTACTCATATCATTTTGATGTGTGTTGCAATGTGTTTTGAAATTAAAAAGGAATATAGATCGATAGTGCACAGTTTCACTTGTGCAAAAGCATATTTGTGTTTCGAATTAAAGCAGATAGAGTTTCAAGTGCAGAATCAGACAGAGTGTGAAGAATGTTGTAAATGTGCTTAACCAGAACTATAATCAGGCATTGAAAGATGCTATTTTCTTAGTTGAAATCTTCTAGATGTAATCCAAATGTTTTTTTAAGATAGTGAGTCTTCCTTTTTGTATTTAAGCGGTGAGCTCTAGGCAGTGTGCTTGAATGCATGTGCATTCCTTTTGTAAACACTTATTTTGAGTATACTCATATTGTGGATTGACCTCCACCATGGTTTTCCCCTAACAAGGTTTCCACATAAAAAATCCTTGTGTTATGGTGTTGTGGTTGATTTCTTTGTGTTCTTGCATCTTTCTTTTGCTTCAATATTGTAAGTGGTTTAAAGATTAGGTTAATAAAGTTAAATTTTTCATAACACTGATTCACCCCCCCTCTCAGTGTTCCTTGATTCCAATAAGATCTCCCATCATTTTCATCAGTTTTCTTCAATAAAATTGATTGAAATAGGCTCATTATCCAAGAGATTGGGAAAGGGTCGCCATTCCACATCAATGTGACACCACTCCCCCAATAGGATAAGTTTCAATGTCTTAGAGTAGATGTTTGTCAAGCTTTCATGTTTTTACCATGTTAGATTAATGGCTAATTCATCTTTGTATACATTGTATATCTTATTAGGATTGGTGCTTAGTGGATTAAATATGCTTCAAATCCTCATGGATCAAGTGTTGTTAACCTGTACTATGTCATTGGTCACAGGTTGGTCTCCCTTTAATGTTGCCTCCTTCCACTTCTATTTATTTGTTTTCCGTCCCACCTTTGATGAGGTGGTGGCCCATATAGTTTGATTAATGTGATGTTCTTCCAATATGTCCATTGTATCTTCCTCCTCTTGGGATGAGGAAAATTTGAAGATCAATTCTAGGTTTTCCCCTATGCCAATTGATTGAAGGGCGGTTATTGACAGAGGATTTTCTAGTTCCCCCTCTTCCAATTGCTCTGTTTCAATGCCAAATGATATTTTTTGTTCCAATGGTATCAAAGCCCAATTATTTTGGTACAATGGAGGTTCATCTTCTTCAATTTGGGCTTCTTGTTCCTCTACTATTTTATCCCACTTTTTTTCCCTCCACACTTCCCTTACAACCCGAGGAAATATTTTGCGTTTTTCCTCGTTGTGGTTTCTTATTCTACATTTTAGATAGAAGATTTTTTTCTTCTCTACTTCATGTGGTTGGGTCCATACTCCATCCCCCATCACCAACTTTATATCATCAGGTATTTCATAGATTATTAGCACTCAAATTTTGGCATATATTAATGATTCTTTTTTTCTTAGATCGATGTCCACAACCTTCCCCAATGCATTGTCTATCTTCTTTAGACACCTCCCTGACCAATATTCGAAAGGAAAATTATATAATTGAATCCATGTTGGGCCTTATGTTGGATTAAATTTCAAAGGGTTAAAGTTTCATGTCCATCTCTGCAGGAAGAGATGTATGTTACCACATTTCCATCCTTTAATTGCAAGAATTTGATCTCTAGATATTTCACTCTCCATCACTGCTACAAAGAAGCCTTTTGGAAGGAAATTTGTGATAATTCCTCACCCTAAATTCTTTTCCACCCAACTTCCAATCTCCATCCTTGTAAGTCATTTTCTTAGAAAATAGCCTATAATTATCATTTTTCAAAGGTTTATGCATCAATGTCCACAATGTCATCAACATCAATCTCATTCATTCTTTGTGTCACACTAGCAATGGGAGTAGCCTTCAGCTTTATGAAATCCACCACTTTATCTTATGTTTTCTGATCATCCTCCTATGGTTCAAAGTTTTTCACCATCCTCCTTATTCAAATAAATCTTCATTATTCATATATTATATAATATTATGAAATATAATGTATAATATATAATGTATATTATATTATATTATATTATATATTATATACTATATATAGTATATAATATATAATATATAATATAAAATATTATATATAATATATAATATATAATATATAATATATATAATATATATATATATATATATATAATATATAATATATATATATATATATATATATATATATATATATATATATATATATATATATATATATATATATATATTATATAATATATAATATATAATACACTATATATATAGTATATAGTATATATTATATATTAATAATACAAAATATTTTAAAAACATAGAACATAATGGATATCTGTTCTAAACAAATATCTGTTTTAGATGGATATCCATAATAAACAGATATTCATTTTTTCTGACAAAAAACTGCAGTCTTGGGATTTGGCTTGAGGATGTCATACCTAGAAAGTCAACTGCAAAAACGTGTTTAGAATTTTTTCTGAGATTTCCAAAGTTCACCCTTGTGGCTAAATTTTTTTTTATCAAAGTTTGATGAAACAAAAAGGGTTTATTGAGAAAATTTTCATCTTTCCACCAATATAAGATATTCCTTGTTTTGAATTTAATAGATAATTATTATTGATTTTCTACATGTATTATGACTAAAGTCCTGATTGATAGGCTAATTGAAAAACATCTATAATTCTCAAATGATTTCATATTTTTTTAATCTGAAAGATGTGGCACATTCTATGCTTCCAATACTATAGGATTAAAAAAAATTAAATTTCATAAATTTTTGACCAAGTTATGGTGGTTAGACAAACAATTTTTAATATTTTGAAAATGTTCTAATAAAAAATTCATAACTAATTATTTACTTGCAAAAAAAAAAAAAATGTGACACATCTGGGCATGTGTCGTCTACTTATATTGATTTTAAAAAAAAATAATAATTATTTTTTATTGTACTTAGGTTGGTCAAACACACACCTGCTTTTTACTTTTTCTTGAAAATTTAGTACTACTACATTGAAATTTCAAATTTTCACCAAATAGATTTACTTTTTTCCAAAAGAGGACTAGTATCTTAGAAACTACATTCAATTTTCTACAAATTTGTTCTTACATATTTTTCAAATTGTGTTAATAACCTATTCAAATTTTTATGTCAATTTTCCTAACTCTACTTTTCTAAATTTTCATTGCCATTTAAGGGCCTAGCTTGGACCCCAATGATCCTACACTAATCCATAAGTGACCTTGTTGCAATGAATCATGTGAGGCTCTTGAAGAAGCATCTCTACAATAGGTATTTTTATTGGGTTATCAATGTGAGGATGAGAAACAAGAAGAGAAGTCTCTATGTGTTGGAACACATTTGTCATTTCTCAAAAAGATCAATTTGTTAATGCTTGATACAAATGCTAGAGATAAACGGATCCACAGGAGGCAGTTAGTCCATGTCCCGAATCTAAAGGGAGATGTTAGCGATTATTCCAACAACCCCCCTCAATATGACCTAATGGGATTTAAACCCATGACCATGACTCTGATACCATTTGTTGGAACATGTTTGTTGTTGCACCAAAAGATCGATCTATTAACACCTGATACAAACACTAAAGATAAATGGATCCATGGAAGGTAGTTAATCCATATCTTGAATCCAATGGGAGACACTAGCAACTATGTCATCTAAATGTTCAAGGAATGCATAATACTCAAGGTCCTCTAAAGTAGCATCATCAAAGGGTATATTATCTACATCATCAACTAGAATGAGGCAATATGAAGTAGGATCATGTGGGAACATGAGGGTCTCCAAACATTTACCAAATATTAGTCCAAAGTGTGTAAAGACATTCAATGTCCACTATAGCCCACATAGTGTCAGTATCAACACAAGAAAATCAATCCTAATAATGATCAATTTTATTACCCCATATTGATTTCCTTCCAGGTGTGTCTGGTTTAGGCATAAGCCCGTAAATGTAAGGCAAAAGTTTGAGCCATTTGAGATGAGTTAGAATGCCTTTTTTCCAAGACTCATAATTGGCCTTATCCAAGATTATCATAGAAGGGTGAACAAAAAAACCCATGATACAATCCACAAATCATTATAAAAACACCAAATATACTCACTCAACCCCTTCACTAGTATCAAAAAATCACCCCCCCCCAAATATTATAAGGTTGGCACTTTATATTTTAGTCTGTTTACAAAGCTTTTTCCAAGATACAATGCTCAATAGGTCCACAATGACCAATATTATGAATTTTGATTAAAAATGCTAAGAAAAATTCTAAAAAAAATAGCCTCTATCTTTGTAGTGCTCTCCAATACCTTTCTATATTTGTTTTTGAAAACCAGAGCATTGAGGTGAGACTTGTGAATTTTTGAAAAAAATATCAGCAAACAACCTCAATCTAAATATCTGGAAGAAAATAGAAAAAATATTTTCAATTGAATGAAAATTGCTCATCTTTAGCTTTTCGATGATATCTCATTTGCCAAAAACAGACAATATGGTGAAAAGTTATGGTTTTTTTTTAAATGGTTGAATTTAGCCTATAGTGACGACCTCCTAGCAAAATAAAAGTTTGTCAAAAATAAAAATTTTCTTATATAGACAAATTTAATATGAAAATAGGGGATTTTGGGCCATTTTAATTCAATGAAAAGGTTCATTTGGGCTGAAAATGCTTCAATAAAGAGTTGTTCACCAGATTTGAGCTTTAAACCCTAGTTTGCGTCTATATCAAACGATGACCAATTGAGTGAAAGAAAAGCTAGATCTAACTTTCTTGAACATTATAAAATCAATAGTGAGCTTAGATTTGCACTAGAATTCTCCAAAATGAACCTATAAAATCCACCTCGAGAAAACCCTAAATTTGGTATTTCTATCATTTTTTTATATTCTCTAGGTCATCATATTATGTAAGAGAAGAGCATACTCAACTTTTCAAAATCACACATAAAAATATAAAACTCTCAATTAGGAATCTATGAACTTAGAATTCTCAAAATAGAAGCTACGATACCATGTTAGAGATTTGAAATAGATTGAATAACCCAATGAACTTTATAAGAGAAATTCAAAGCTACATAAACTGGAAAAACATAAATAGTGGAAACCAAAAACTCTGAGAGATATGTGACGTCAAGATGACACGATTGCATTAAGATCTTCCAAGATATGAAAAATATTTTCTAGATAGTGAGTTTATATAGAATTGAGGAGAGGATGGAGGTGAAAAATCCAACCAATTGGAATTAACCACCAAAAGTGGAAAGGGTCCACCTTTTAAGGAAACCTTATCTCCTAGTTATTAAATAAGAAACTCACTTTATTATCCTAAGAAAGATTAATATAAGTGTAGGAAAAACTTATGACTAAGGTAAAATAAATTAATCCTTGCATAGATACCCTCAGGGATGGTAACTTGACCTCAATAGGAAGTATGGCCTCAGATCCAAAGATGATGGAATATGGAGTGGCTCCTATAAGAGTGAGAACAGTGGTATAGTAGGCCCATAAAGCAAGATTGAGTTGGAGATGCCAGTCATGGCCAACGTCATCGACAATATTTTTTAATATTTTAAGGATAGTCTTATTAGATGTCTCATCTTGACCATTACCTTGGGGGTAATACGGGGTGGTGAAATGGTGTTGGATATGAAACTTCTCATAGAGTTCATGAACATCCTGATTCTTGAAAGGGTAACCATTTTACATAATGATGGATTGTGGGATACCATAATGACATATAATGTAATTCGGGATGGCTTCAATCCACTTGGTAAAGTAATTTGTAGCAACAAGGATAAACTTATGCCCATTTACGAAAGTGGGATGGATCTTCCCTACAAGGTCAATTCCCCATTGAGAGAATGGCCATGGCAATGTAAACGGTTGCAATTCTTGAGTTGGCGCATGTATGAGATCTCCATGAATTTGACATTGATGACACTTCTTCATAAAGTAATAGGCATCACATTCCATTGTAGGCCAATAGTATCCCGTCCTCATAATATTTTTACCTAATGTAGGACCAATAGAGTGAGCTCTACATATACCGCGGTGAACCTCTTGTAAGGCCATTTGTGCATCATTTGAGACGAGAAATTGGAGGGTGCTATCTAAGCTACGGTGGTAAAGGGTATCTTCGATGATGGAATATTTAGAGGCTTGTCGGATAAAGGCTTTACGTTGGTTGTTGGACAAGTCAGGAGGGATAATATAGTCATGTAGATAGTTTTAAATTTCCTTATACTAGGGAGACTCGAGACCAACAATTTTGCACACAAGTTCAATTTTGGGGACATTGAACATAGGGACCAATAGTTTTTCCACCAAGAACTCATATTGCAATGCATTGTTAGGGATGTCCAAGAGAGATCCAATTTTTGTCATTGTGTCATCCGCCTTGTTCTGGATTCTCAGTATTTTCTCAAAGGTAATAGCTTCAAAGTATAGTCTAAAACTACCAACCATACACTTGTAGGGCATTAGCTTCTCATCCTTGGTATCATAATCATCATTGACTTGTTTGATCACTAACTGGGAATCACCATAAACTTGAAGATCCTTGATTTTCCATTTGATTTCCATTTGAAGTCCTCTTAGTAATGCTTCATACTCGGCTATATTATTGGTGCACGGAAACGCTATTTGAAATGAATTAGGAATGGAATCCCCTTAAGGTGTGATGAATAAAATGTTAGCTCCTGAACCATGACTCATATAGGACCCGTTGAAGTACAATTTCCATGTTGTTGGCATTTCTATGACAAAGGTTGATTCATCTAGAAAGTCGGATATTAGAGGATGGTCTACCTTTACTAGTGCATCTACAAGTTGATCAACTATCACTTTTCATTTTATTGCTTTTTGATCAACATATTCAATGTCATACTCACTTAAAATCATAACCCACTTCACTAGTCATCCTATCATAGCTACTTTATTGAGAAGATACTTTAGAGGATCAATTGGGCTATCAACTTTGTCTTGTGGTTTAGCATATAATGTCTCATTTTTTGGGCTACGAATACAACTACTAGGAATGCTCATTCAATAGGGTTGTTTAACTCATATGCAACCAAGGTGTGACTAATGTAGTATATTGCTCATTATTTTTCATCATTATCATTTTGTGTCAATAATGCCCCCAATGTTGATGTAGTTGTTGTTACATACAATATAAAATGTCTGCCATCAATCTAAGCCATAAGATCCGGTGGATTCAATAGATAATGCTTAATTGGATCAAATGCTTCTTGATATTTTTCCATCCAAATGAAGGTAATTCATTTTCATAACAAATGTTGAAATGGATGAATCTTGTCCACTAGCTGGGAAATAAGCCTATAGATTGATTGTAGTCTTCCTTGTAAAGTCCTTAGCTGACTAATGTTGGTGGGTGGTGACATGTCCAAGATAGCTTTTACTTTTGCAAGATCAAACTCTATTCCTCTATAGGAGATAATGTATCCTAAAATTTTTCCTGATTTGACCCCGAAAACAGATTTCTTTGGATTTAACCTGAGTTTGTACTTTTCAAGTCTTGTAAAAATCTTAACCAAAACTGCTAGGTGACCACTTCTTTCTAGATATTTTGAGAGAATATCATCAACATAATCCTCCATAAGTACATGCATATAATCATGAAAAATGGTAGTCAGGGCTCTTTGATATGTAGCCCCAACATTCTTAATTCCAAATGGCATAATGTTCCAACAAAAGGTCCCCAAGCACATGTGAAGGCTATCTTTGGTTGATCTTCAAGAGAAATCCTTATCTGATTATAACCTGAGAATCCATCCATAAGTGATAAAATTTCATATCCAGCAGTGAGGTCCACTATGATGTCAATATTTGGTAAGGGGAAATCGTCTTTAGGACAAGCCTTGTTAAGATCCCTAAAATCAGTACATACTTTGATTTGACAATTCAGTTTTGTGACATGAACAAGATTAGATATCCAATCTGCATAATCAATAGAGTGTATGAATCCAACATCTAAGATTTTCTTTAGTTCAACCTTCACCAAGAGTGCAATCTACGGGTAAATTTTCCTTAGCTTCTATTTATATGGTTTGGTTTTTGGTATCAATGGCAGGTGATGTAAAACAAGCTCAAGGTCCAATGCAAGCATATCAACATATGACCATGCAAAATTAACTCATCTCTCTAAAAAAGAATGTTGTAAACTTAGGTTTTTTCGCAATGGTCAAAGATGCTGCAAGTTGTATGATTCTAAAATTATCTTGCATCCCAATGTTCACTTCTTCTGTCTCTTCTATGAGCAATGGAAATCTCTCTCAGTCTATAGGGAGACTGTCAAATCCTCCATCCTCAAGTGCCTCAGAGAGGTTTTCACCTTCAAATATGTCCTTTATTTTTACTTTTTCATGATCAATAGGTGCCTTTCAGTTTTCACCTAAAGGCCTATTCTTTTTATTTTCACTTTTTTCATTTTCACTTTTGCAACTAGAGGAAAGGACAGCCTCATTAGAGTATGTTGTACTATTGAGTTCTATGAAAAATCCAACCTTATTATCCCCACTTGGTATGCCTTCCAAGCTTCCCTTTTCAAGGGGAGTTTATGTTTGGGATTTGACAAGTTCTGTGGGGGACCAATTTTAAACATTTGATTGAATATTTCCTCAAAGGTAGGATCACCAGGTTCTCTAAATGTTTCCTCAAGGTCATAGTCACTGAATGATTTTTTGAAACCCATTCCCATTTTTTGGAATCAGAGTCAGTATAGTAGTCATCAGATGTCTCAAATTCTTTTGAAGCATTAACAGTCTTAGTCGAAGGCAACCCAATACCTAGGATACTTAATTTTACTAGTACAAACCCTAACCTGCTATACTTTGGTAATTTAGGAGGCAGTAAGGGCTCCACTATCCCATGTTTGTTTCGAACAAGGCCATAGTTTCCATCATATCCTTATTGCTTCATCAAGAGGAACCCTTTTGGATATTGTTCAACTAGCAACTGCTTAGGTTTTATGTCCTCCTCTTCTTTATATAGCCATGTCTAAATGTGGTCATCCAAAGATTCTTTGGGTAACTCCCCCCATTTAGTGAAGGTGGTAGGAGGATTGCAGATGATAACCTTAGGATGCATGAGGTGTGGCTTGCCATAAGACTTTGGTGATTTAGGAAATTTTCCAATGCAAAATAGGCTCTTTATGTTGTATTCTCCGCATCCTTTGTCTTGAATCTGTATTTTGGGTTTAGACGGTGTGGTGAATGGAGTGGATGATTTGATGAGGTTATATTGATCAATGTAGTGAGATGAGGTGGAAGATGAGGCCTCTCAATTTATGGGCACTTGGTTCTTAATAGTTCCTTTTAGGTTTGTGTAATACTAAAAGGGATCAAGATCACCAGGAATAGTAATTTCAGTGCCATTATGTGGAAACTTGAGGCATTGGTGGTATGTGGATGGTATGGCCTTCATGGCATGAATCCTTGGGCATCCAAGGAGGAGGTTGTAGTGTAAATCCAAATCCAAGGCATGAAAAGCTATTTTTTGCATAGATGGACCAACTTTTACGAGAATCGAAATTACTCCTTCAAATGAATGTTCAGCATCATCATAGGCTTTGATAACAATTTTCTTGGTTTGATCTATGCAATTCTCAGAGTATCCCAGTTCTTTTACCAATTTTAGAGAGAAAATGTTCAAACCTACTCCACCGTCTACCAAGACTCGTCTAAACTTATGTTTATTTATGTGGACTTCTAGATGTAGGGGATCATTATGATCATACTTTTGCGTGGAAAATTCTTGTTCAAAGAAGGTGACATGATGTGGCATAGCTAGGTATCCAACCATGACCTAAAATTCATTGACATTTAGGTTAGTGAGTATGGATGCTTCCTGCAAGGCTTTATCAAGGATAGCTCTATGTTGAGGGGATATGTGGAGGAGTTCTAGAATAGAAATTTATGTTGGAGTCTTCCCTAGTTGCTCTAGGAGATTGTACTGGCTTTTTTGGTTGTGGATTAGAAGGAACCCCTTATAGAGTTACCTTGGCTCTATGAGTGGTGACAACACACTCTGAAATTTTCTTATTTATGGTAATGGTGGCAACATGATCATCAATGGATCGTATATGGTGGGAAATAGTGTTGTAATCATGCACAACAGGAGTATAATTGGCATTATTGTTATTCCCTAAACTGGGGGCTTTTCCTTTTTCATTATCTTGCAAAGTAGTTTTAAATATGGTATGATCAAAATTTGTCTTGCCTTGTGAATTTTCTACGAAAATTATTCCTTGTTTAATGAGATCTTGAATGATATTTTTGAGTGTCCAGCATGATGTCTTATGTCCCTTTCCACAGTGATATTCATAATATTTTTTTCCTTCCACCATTCGAGTTTGATCAATGAGGGCTCATTGTTTTTGATGTCTAGCAACTAGATGACATTGGATTGTAAGAGTGTATTTAGGACTAATTCAATGGGTTCACCCAATGGGGTGTATGTTCTCTTAGCACACAGAGGACCTCTACATTGTTGGTTGTTTTGGACTACATTCAATGTTTGATCTTGACCTTGTGTTTGAGCATTCGATACGTTTGATGTGTTTGAAGTGAATGGAACTTTGAGATGAATGGTAGGACCTTTGTTTATCATTTTAGCATCAATGACTCCATCATTAGTGAAAATATTGTTTTGGGACCAAAATTTTCTTTTGTCATTATTTGGCTTTGGGGTTTCTTTGTGTACTTTAACTAGTCCCTTTGTGACAAGATCCTTTTCAATAAGGACACCTTTCTCCATGATTTCCTCAAAATTTGTACAACATTAGATTTGAAGACCACTCATCAATTTTGCATTAAGGTTTTCCAAAAACATGGGGAATATTTGTTTCTCTAAGAGGTGGCAAGGACACTTGTTGGCCATACTTCGTCATCTTTGGTAAAATGAGGTAAGTGGCCCCTTCTTCTTGTTTAGTGGTGCATAGTTTTGTGAGGGTCATATCACTTTCAATGTTAAAGGAAAAGTGATTAATAAATTTATTGGCCAAATCATTCCATGTTCTAATCACTAGAGGAATGTGTGTGAACCAATCTAGGGTCGGCCCCATGATACTTCGTCGAAATAGTCTCATCAAATAGGTAGGATCATATGTGATTTCCTTACATGTATTAAATTCTTGTATGTGTTCCACTGGATCTCCTTTCCCTTTGTATTTGGGTAAACTTGGTGTTGTGAAATGAGGGGGAAAGGGTGGCATGTATATATTTTTGTTGAATGGATAGGGGCACAATTCTTCCATGGAATAAGTTTTCTTATTGGTCCCCAATTGCATGTTTGTCTTTTTTTGTTATATAGCTTGTATTTGTTGCATCAAGGTGTCTACAAGAGATGGTGTTGTGTTGGTGTTGAGATCATATGTTGGATTTGGATTTCGGTTGGCATTTGTGGCATGGGACCTTGGTTACCTTGTTGATATTTATGTGTAAATGTTGTTTTGGTGTTAGCTTGGTTTGGAGTGAAATTGGTATTTAGATTGGTCCCAAAATTCATGTTCGTATTTGGTATGGCATTTTGAAATTGTGGTGTAGGCCCTTGATTTATAATTTGGATTTGAAATGTTGGACTTTGATTTTTAATTTGGAGTGGTGGTGTAAATCCTTGATTGGTTTTTGAAAATTTAGGTCCTTGATTGACATTTTGGAATTATGGGGTGGGTCCTTGATTTGTACTTGAAAATATAGGTCCTTGATTAGTGTTTTGGTATGATGGGGTAGGTCCTTGGTTGGTGTTTGAAAATGTAGGTCCTTGATTGGTGTTTTGGTTTGTCACTCTTCGTGGGATAATATGAATTCTTGTAGACTTGTTTGGTTGATTTTGATTTGATGGGGGAGAGTTTTGAAATTGAAATGCAGGACCTTGACTCATGTTTTGAAGTGTAGTCATGGAACCTTGAGATGTGGGACCTTGGTTCATGTTTTGAAATATAGGTGTGGGACCTTGGTTCATGTGTTGAAATATAGGTGTGGGACCTTGAGATGTAGGACCTTCGTTTGTATTTTGAAAAAGAGGATTTGTAAAATTCTTTCCCATAGAATTTGATGAGTTACAAAATGTAATTTTTTTTCCTTGTGTTGTTGCATGAGTTGTCTTGTTTCCAAATGTTGGGTGTTGGGAATGTGTGTGGTATTTCTATCCATGTGTTTTTTGTCCCAAGTGGTATGCATTTTTTGTGAAGATGGCATCCCCAATGCAAATGGGTTTTGATTAAGTCATTGGTTTAGTGCTTGAGTAGCTCCTACAATAGTGGAGACATCGAAGCCTTGAGAAATTTATTACCCTTTTTGGCTAGTGCATAAAAGTATCTATTATGATCGGTGCTAACGAGCTCATCAACAATGTGTAAAATTCTTGGATCTTGATAAGCTCTTTCAACCTCTTCGGGAGTCAATTTCTTGTTGAATTCATCTAAGCCTAGATTGTCAAATGTGTCAATTGGCTCTCTTTGTGGTGTAGATTGATTTGAATTTGATCCAAGGTTGGTGTCATGATGTGGACTAGAAAAGGGGTCACTTGAAGAATCCATGTCCTTTCTTTTAGTTTGTGACCTTATTTCAACCATGTAAGACTTGAAAGTTTGGAAGGTAGTGCAAGATGATATGAAACTAAACTATGTTTCTTGTGATTTATTTGGGTATAAGGATGCAAGGTGACCATGCAAGGGTAATGATGATCTTAAGACCAAAGGATGAAACTAAATGAAGCTAAATGAAACTAATGATGGTAAATTGACATCAAAGGGATACTAGATAATGCTAAATCAATGACCAAAGGTTATGATGCAACTAAGTCTAAGATGAGGTTAAGCTATATTTTTATGATTTTTGGGATATAAGGATGCAAAAAGATAAATCACCTAAGTCCAAGACTAAGGATCAAGAGGATGACAATGATGTTATGATCAAAGGATATGGTATGAAACTAAATGCTCCTAGCAAAATGACACTAAGGATATGGACCTTAAGATTTAAGAAAAAGGATGATAACCAAGCTATTGTAGATCCAAGATAACAAATCCAATCGTCATTGACCTTTGTAATGACCAATATTTAGAGAAAGGTTGACAAGATGAGTCTAAACTAAGATATAAGTTTAAGACCCAAATTTTGACCAAGATGACAATGACAAAGATTGATAAGTGAAAAAGGGTAACGGTCAATGAAAAATTGAATAAGTAACCATGGATTGTCCAAAGGATTAATAAACTTTTTATATCTAAAATATAGAAGGTATGTGCAACCTAAGACCTAAAATGTTATGCAAACCTAAATGAAGATGATGGAATGGACAGGTAAAACTCTACAAGTCTAAGGTTTAGATAACAAGATCTCCATCAATATAAATTAGATCTGGTTTGGACAAGGATTTTTTTGAAATTATGGTGATCAGGAAGTTGCAGCTCTATTTCTAGAAATTGCATCATTTACAAATGTGGGTTTCTGGTGAGCAATTGTGGCACACAACAACAGTTGCAGGCATGTTACTAGAAAATGCGATGCAAGGTATCAATTGTGTTTTTTTGGTGAATAGTTCTGGTGTAGAAAGTAGTTGCGGGCCTGTTTCAAGCAATTACGGTTAACAAAGAGTTTGTTTTGCAAATTGATGGTTTTGAACTGGTTTTTTGATTAATTTTTGACTAATTTTGGTGTGATTTTGTGAAACAAATTTTGGAAAACATAGAAAATTGTCAACAAACACTTGTTTGGTCTAATTTTGAGTGTGAAAATGTATAATGTGTGCATGTATAAAGACACTCATAAACAATGCACAACCTAGGATGGAAAATATACTACCTGCTAAGTCCCTACATGGATTGCTCCAAACACTTAGACAAAACGAACATCTAGAGATCTTGGTGACATTGGCTCCCCCTTACACAGCACAGGCACACCAAGATCTCTTAACCTTGAAGATCCTAATATCTTGTGAACAAATGGAATTCATGTCTCTACAATGAATAGTGGAATGTAGGGTGGCTTCAGAGGTCTGACCTCCTGCACAAGCAAGTAAAAGGGTTTTTGGCCTCTATCAAAAATGGTTCTTAATCTATGTTTTGGGGTAATAACAATGCCTATACATGCTACAAGATTATCTCAATTAAGAGGCCTCCTATTCCCTTCCTAAGAAAGGATTTTGACGTATCTCATGGATAGTAGGGGTGGCACTTGTCGGTATAGGACATCCTCACCAGGTGATCGAAGACTTTCCCAATGATCACAATAATTTATATAGCGAACCAAAAATAAGTGTTGCTTGGGTCATTCCCTCTAACAAGTTAGGAGGAAAGCCCTCTAAAAGTAACAAAAGTGAGACAAGTATGTTGTTTTTGATCTCCCAAATCGCACAAAGCAAGGAGAGAGCATACACAACACCTTTTTATCACACTCATATGGGGCTCATTTTAAAAAGAAAAATCCCAAAACCAAATGTGTGGATGGTTGTAAAAAATGCTAAAGGATGCTATTGATTCTCAAGATCTCAAAATGGTGCGAGAGAAGAGCATACGCATCCAAAATCAATATGCAAACCACAAGATAATGCAAGCACTAGTTAATTTTAACCCTGCTTATGACGTTCTTTTTAGACCAATGACGTGTGATGAACCTCATGAGTGAAAGTATGCATGTTGTTGTTCATTTTAACCTTTCATTAGTGAAAATGCATGTTCATTTTAACCCTTATGAGTGTAATGAAAATTTGTTGTTGTAAACAAGCAAAAAAAAATTAATAACTTTAAGGAAAAGGAAGTTAAGCTCAATTATTTCTAAAGAAATAATTTTTAAACTCCTCAAGACCAACGCCACATGCTAAAAATAGAGGATTAGCAAACCAAAAAATCCTACCCTAAAGAAAATCCAAAAGGAAAAAACTCAAACAAAACTCAAAACTAAAAAGTTAAACCTTAACAAGTAGTTGTGTCATTTAGGCTAACAATTGTGGCTCTGTAATGTGGCTTAGGAAATAGAAGTTGTGATTCGTTGTATAGAAAATGTGCCTCACACTAGATCAATTGTGTCATTTCAAATGTGGCTTGGAAGCTTGTGATTGCGTCATAATTTTAAATTTGGAAATCTTGCCTTTAGTTGTGTCGCTACTCTTCACAATTGCATTATTTTTTCAAATTTCGAGAGCCTGCCTTTAATTGTGTCATTGCTCTTCACAGTTGCAATTCACGACCCTATTACACAACAAAAATAAAAAATAAGACATGGGTTTTTGTACAAATTTTGTCCATTTCACGTCAGGTTTAGCAATGTAAGATATGAAATTGAAATAGCAAAGATAAAGCGACAAACACTGCACTAAATCTAAGCTAAAATCCAAATCTTAAACAAGGGAGTACAATCAAACAAGAAGAATGAAATACGAGCAATGAAATAGCAACTTCCCATGTTTGAAGTTGAATCACCTCCCTTGTCTCTCCTCAAACAGCGTTTGCAAGCTGCCCTTAGTTTGTTGTAAGAAAATACCTATAAACAATAAGCATGAATATTGGAGATATGTGGTTTTTAAATTGAAAATTGGAGGAGAAGACCTTTTATAGAAATTCATTCAAACAAACGGATGAGATCGATCTTCTAGAAAGATTCTCAGATCAAGGGTTGAGGATGCATGCACTATAGAGTAGTTGGCTAGGGATGGCTATGAAATGAATGGTCAAGATCAAAAAGAGACTAGAGACAATCAATGGTTGAGATTCAAAAATGAGAGAGTGGAGGGAAATAATGGAGGAATTCAATAATAAATTTATTTAATTCATGAGAAGGGAATCTTTGACCAAGTAGAGGAATAAATAATTTATCTAAATTATTTATTTATGGAAGAAGAGGAAAATGGGTATTTAATTAAAATGATTATGTAACCAATTTAATTAAATAAGAGGAAATAGAAAAGGGGGATTAAATAATTAATCCAAGATTAATCATTTAATAGTGAAAGAATGGCAAAGGATAGTTAAATCATTTCAATAATTATTTAACTATAGAAGAAATGAAGAAGACCAATGAATAGATAAATAATTATAAATAATTATTTAACTATAGATGAATGACGTAAAATTAATAATTAAATGAATAAAAAATTATTTAATCATAGAGAGAAAGAAAATTTCAGTGATGCAATTAAAAAGATAATTTGTTTAATTTATCAAAGGGGAATAAAGAAATGAATTAATTAAATAATTAAAATTACTTAATTAATAGAGGAACGTGATCAAGCAATTAAACAATTAAAATTATTTAATTACGTAGGGAAGAAGACCAAGACAATGGAAAAATGACACTAGCAAACCAAGACATTTTTCAGTGTTTACAATTTTTATCTACCTTCCCTTGTTTAGTGCTCAGTTGTTTCACAAGCTTGGTTCATGAGTTGTATCTCTATGGCAGGTTGACTAGTTGCACAAGATGATAGCATTCTCAGTTTCATGTGTTTACACTAGTATTTTTAAATATTTTGTTGATGTTGAATATTCAGGATGTTGTGTAATATTGCTACATAGTCCATAGGATTTTTTCAGACTTGGTAAAGTGTGAATTTTGTTGCTTGATAGTGTTAATGTTGGTTTGGTTGACCTAGCATGTTAGTGTTGTTTGCAGACAAGCCTCATGGTTTGTGGAAGCTTGGTGTAGTGTGTCAGTGTAGATTTGGGTCCTAGTTAACCCTTGATGTGGTCTTCCCTCACTTTCCACCAGAGAAGTGTTTGATTCCAACTTATTTGGTGGTTGCATGTTTGAGGTGCATACGTTTCATTGAAGTTAACTTAGAGGAGGTTATTTGAGGTTGTGAAAGATGTATATGCAAGGTCAAATATTTAGAGAGCGGTGTGGCTTGGAATGATGTATGTGTGATCATGAATTGAGATATGAGTGCGAGAAAGAACGCTTAAGACTACCAGAAGTAGTGAGAAGAAGGTGTTTACAGTTTAGTGTGTCAAAAGTCATTGGAGGCAGTGAGATGAAGGTTGCAGATGGTAAAGAGATATTGTGGTGGTTTCTCTAGTTGCTCTTAGGTAGTGAACCTTCTTGTATTTGTTTCTTTGTAATCCAGAAGAAGTGATCCTCCTAGGCAGTTAACCCTTGGTAATGAGCCTTTTCTTTTGGGTAGTGAGTCCTCTAGGAAGTGAGCCCTTCAGGTAGGTAGCCTCTTGTAATTGGTTTTGGTTTTCATATAGTGAGCTAATTCTCACCATGGTTTTTCCCTTATAGGGTTTTCTAAGTAAAAATCTGGTGTTCTATTGTGATTTTTTTTGGATGTGTTGTTGCTTCATTTCTTTACATTCATGCTAATACTCAATAAGGGTTTGAAGGTTTTAATGCATAACTGATTCACCCCCCCTCTCAGTTGTCCTATGTGTCTAACATGTCGAAGGACTAAAGAATAATGGGTAAGTGCACCAATCTATGACACAATTTAGGTGTCAAATTGTAAAAATTCACAAAAAAAGGTCAAAATTGACCATTTAGCGTGCACCAAATTTGGCGTGTGCCAAATGCAAAAGGTAAATAAAAGAAAAAAATGCATTTTGAAACCTCGTTTCACTTCAACCCGTGGCTTCGCTTGGAGGATTTGAGGTCTGCAACTCGCGCTCACCAAATGTTATCCATTATTTGCATCCTTAGCTTGTTATTTTTCATGAGGATGCCACCAACATGTCAGAGACGTCGAAGATTGTGAAGAGGTGTGTATTTTTATTCTATTTATTTCAAATTTGATTTAGAATGTAGATTGAAATAGGTTTTTATAATAAAATTTTGTTCTAATTCTTAGGGAATGAATCTCCACCTCCAAACATTGAGAATGCACAGTCACCCCCTCAAGAAGAGCCTCCTATTCAAGAACAACCTGAAACCCCTCCATCAATTCATAGGCATCTTGAAGGAACACAAGAAAATATTCTAAATCAAATTGAAAACAATAAAAGAGACATTGAACAATTAATTGGAAGAATAATCGAGCATGTTGAAACCCACCCTTATAGGAGAGGGACTGTTGAATCATTGAAGTCAATTGTATCTCATGTAGGAGAAATGAGTGAGAAAATAATTTTTTGGTCAAATAAGAGGCATGAGATGAGACAATATTATGCTAGAGGTTTGTCATATGTAGATGTTAAATTTTTTTTAGCAAAGCCGATTTATGTGCCCTATTTATAGACCCAAAAATCAACGCATCTTTGTCTCATACATGCAAGAGGTTCCCCATCCATTGGTTCCACCATGAGTTAATTAAAAATAAATATTGGGAGTGGTGGTGGATGGTATTTGACCAACCTCCATGCAATAACCATGAGGTACCACAATACTTTTTGAGGAAACTCTATTGTGAGTTTATCCTCAATAAGATGCCAAATTATTTTGACATCTTAAACTTTCAGGGTAGAGGTGGGGGCTCCACACATGATAGACCTGTTGCATGAAGTAATCCACAGTTGGCACCGAGACCCTTAGCCAGACCCATGGTGGAGCATGTTGTCGTTCCTTCCATTGTTAAGGATAGTGTAGAGGTGGACACGCTAGAATCAATTGGCTCACTCACCTAGACCATTTTATAGTGTGTGAGGCCTCTAGTAGAGCTTGGTGTGGAGGAGACATGTAGGCCCTAAGCTCCACCCCACCATTGTGGTGCTTGTGGTGCAGTTTGCACGTACAATTATCAAAGTGCTCGGGATGCAGCTACATAACCTACATCAATTGCAGAGGCGATGGCTTTCACAGATGATTTGTTGAATGATACATTCGGCATTGACACTCAGGTAAAATTTAGCAAGTTCATTTAATGTTGTTTATTAAATTTAAGAATACGTAAATTAGTAGAATTTTGATATGATGAAATTCTTGGGTCATAGTGTTCATGAGACGTGCCCCATTCCTACAGACCCTTATTCATTCTCGACGTTGAGTCCATTGGTATGCAATTAGTATTAAAGATATTCTTATTGCATTTGAACAGTTGAATGTTATATTTTAATGTTTGTATCATAAAATGCTTTGGATTTCAAATAGTTTCCTAGTGGACCTTTGACCTCCACACCTCGCAATTCATTTCCTCAAACAACTTACACTCAGGTAGTCTTTATTCAATAATGGTGTTGTAAAACAATGTTAGCTAGTTTTCATAATTTTGCATATACAAATCTAAAAAATTGATGAGAAACACAAACATTGCATTTGTATTCCTTGATCGTGTCACATTATCTTCTTCTAATTCACTTTTTGTTCCTTTATTCCTTCCTAATCTTATCCCATTAACATTTAATAGTTCACCCTAACATTTACTCTTTCTTTTACCATTTGCAGATGTTGACATCAGACAACCCTGGTGATGTTGGTGGCACGATGGACCACAAAGTTGCTGCAACAATAGCTAGTTTTGATCCATTGAGTGAGGTATGCAACAAATTAGTCGATTTGACATTATATTTTCTATTTTATGGTCTATTATAGAAAATTTTCATGATACTTTTGTGTAGCTTAATTTCTATCTTGATGGTTGCTACAGGTGGTTGTCACTCTAGATCATGGATGTGGTAATGATGTAAATGTGAATGATGACTATCTGTATGTGATAAGTGATTATATTTTGTTATATGTCATTCCACAATTCAATTTTTGTGTATTAACATCTTTACATTTTATTGTATCAATTGAAGGTCCAGAGTGAAGAGAGGAGGACTAGCGAGCGTGTTTGAAAAACCAGAGAACCAATAGTCACTCCATCCAGCTGAATTTCAAAGGCAGCACGAGATCTATTTCCTTCCCCTATTGGGAAATGACTATATTATGGTTGCTTGTTGTATGCCTATGTGGAATTTTGGAACATATGTTTTGTACTATCAATATATATGTGACATTTTATGTCCATAATATGGCTCCTTTGTACTAATCCTATATGGATTTTTTTGATATATTGTGTATACTTTTATCAATATATATCATTGTATACCTTACGACTTTTTTATTAAAAAATATTATTTGTCTACTGCCATTCTTGAATGATGTTATCATGCGTATTGTGTAAATCATATGCTTGAATTTTGTAGGCATGGATTTTGTTTACATTTAATGCTTAATTAATTACTATCAATTGCTCAATAAGCTCCATCTAAAGCGTATTGTGTAAATAAGCTTCATTCCTGGTGGTTTGTATCCTTTGGAATGCTTCAATTACTTGTGCCTCACTTATTTGCATGCATGCTTCACTTATTCACATCTATACTTCATGCATAGTATGTGTATTCACGTGTATGCTTCATGCTTCCAATGCATAGCAACAAAAATCTTTTGGGGGAAACAATTGAAAAACCAAAAGTATAAGAGTTTTTTAAAAAGTCAAGAAAAAATCATATTTAAAAAAAAGGTAAAAAAATTGTAGAACAAGAGATGAAATCTATTTATTTTGAAATTGAAAGGTATTTCCATAGCATATAGAGATATAGAGAGAAAATAAAATAAATATTTTAACTAATGAATTGTAAAAAATATTTTTTTGTAGTTTATATTCATATCGTTGATTACATTTTATTGCACATCTTTCAAAGTCAAAGCATTACTTCACACTACATAACTAATAACTAGATGCTGATAGATGACAAAATTTCAATTACAATATAGTTTTTACAAAGTCAACCTAAGTAGTTATGCAATTACTTCACATTGCATAACTAATAAGTAGGAGTCGCTGCCAATTGCATTTTCTTATCATGGCATTCTATGAGGCCAAATTTATTTGACGTATTTTATCAAATAGTTCACTACCTTGTCTATGTTACCACATTTTTCATACATGTCTACCAAAGTATTTTGTCAAATAGTCCACTTCCTTGTTTCTATGGCTAAAAGCATAAAACAAGTGCTTTCGAACAAGCTATGGATGCTTGGAGAAATCTATCAAAAGCATAATAGCAAGCAATACTATAGACAAGGCAATGAACTGCTTGAAAAAAATGCCTGAAAGAAATGTGGTCTCATGGTGATGGAATTCCATGACAAGAAAATTCCCTAGATTTTCATGGCATTCCATCACCATGAGACCACATTTCTTTGAGGCATTTTTTCAAATAGTTTACCACCTTGTCTACGCTACCACATTTTTCATACATGTCTACCAAAGCATTTTATCTAACAGTTCACTGTCTTGCTACTATGGCTAAGAGCCTACAACAAGTGCTTTCAGACAAGTGATGGATGCTTGGAAAAAATCTATCAAAGCATAATAGTAAGTGAAAGCATAGACAAGGTAGTGAACTGGTAGTATGCAATGGATGCTCCCATGTTTTACAAATAAGGGGTGAGCTCAATTTATAGGCTCCTCGAATACAATTCAATGGACAAGATTAATTTCAAATCAATGACCGAGATTACAAAATAAAACCCTAATTAGGGTTTTTCACAACTAACTACCTCTCGACCAATGAGAAAATTACATTTGGGGACACTTGTCCTTCTGCTAAACATAAACCAACAATAAAAAGTTGTTGCATTATGAAGTGTCAGGTTCACTGAACCTAGACATGCTAGCTTGGAACAATTTGATTGGTTGGAAGATGACAAGGCACCATCTTAGTGTGTTGGATGTCCCCTTTGATCTTGGCCTAAGGCGAACTTCAAGATATGTTTTCCATCTCCTATTTTTAGCTTGGGGCATACTTAAGGTTGTCTTTGCCATGTATGCTTTGAGTTGGGCCGACTTTACGTTGTCTTTTCCATGTATGCTTTGAGATGGGAAGATTTTACCTTTCTCTTGGACAAGCATTATTCAATCCAAGGGCGGAATTGATAGAAATTTGGACATATATTTTTTTCCCAACCATACTTCGCATCATCTTGGACATTTTCCTTGACCATGGGCATGGCAGACTTTGCTTGTGCCTTGCCAAGATTGGGCGGAATTCCTCTTGAATTAGACATGCTTATTTTCCTTCCAAGATAAAATCGATAGAGGTTATTGTAGAGGGGAAGCACATGATCCCATAGGCTCAAACAAGAAGTTTCTAAGCATTACGGTGTCCGAGTAACATCATGTTGAAGTTTGCAGCCATTTTGCACTTCAGACTCTTAAGGGATTCAACCAGTTGAATGTACCTCAGAGTGATTCAGCATGTTTGGGTGTGAAAAAGGACCATTCCTAGCATAAACGTACCCACTCAGATGCATTGGAACAGTTAGTTTGTTCACACAAGTAGCAGAACGAGAGTTGCACCACTTTGCAACTTTGCACTACTTGCATTTGACAACTTTTTTCCCAAGCGAAATCTCACTGCCACAGGAAAATGCCTCCAAGATAGCAAAAAAAAAAAAAGGCTATTGTAGAGGGGTACAACACGATCCCATAGGTTCAAACGATAATTTTCTAAGCATCACGGTGTCTGAGTAACATCATGCTGAAGTTTGCAGCCATTTTGCACTTTGGACTCTTAAGGGATTCAGCTAGTTGAGTGTACCTCCAATCGATTTAGCGCGTTTTGGTGTGAAAGAGGACCAAGCCTAGCATAAATGTACCCACTAAGAAATATTGGAATATTTAGTTTGGTCACACGAGTTGCAAAACGAAAGTTGAACCACTTTGCAACTTTGCACTACTTGCATTTGACAACTTTTTCCCCAAGCAAAATATCGCCAACATAGGAAAATGCCTCCAAGATAACGAAAAATATGAGAGGTTATTGTAGAGAGACTCAACATAATCTCATAGGCTTATATGAGAAGTTTCTAAGCATCACATTGTTTGAGTAACGTCATGTTGAAGTTTGTAGCCATTTTGCACTTTGAACTCTTAAGTTATTCAGTTGGTTGAACGTAGCTCAGAGCAATTCGATGTCTTTGGGTGGAAAAGAAGATCAAACCTAGTGTAAAAATTCCCACTAAGATGTGTTGGAATAGTTAGTTTGGTCACATGAGTTGCAGAACGAAAGTTGCTCCACTTTTCAACTTTGCACTACTTGCATTTGACAACTTTTTCCCCAAGAAAAATCTCGCCGCCACAAGAAAATGCTTCCGAGATAGAAAAAATTGAAAGAGGTTATTGTATAGGGGCTCAACAAAATCCCATAGGCTTAGATGAGAAGTTTCTAAGTGTCATGGTGTCCGAGTAATGTCATGCTGAAATTTGTAGACATTTTGCACTTCAAACTCTTAAGGGATTTAGCCGGTTGAACGCACCTCAGAGCAATTCGACATGTTTGGGTGTGAAACAGGACCACACCTAGCATAAAGGTACTCACTTGGACATGTTGGAATAGTTATTTTGGTCACACGAGTAGCAAAACGAAAGTTGCACCACTTTGCAACTTTACACTACTTGCATTTGAAAACTTTTTCCCCAAGCGAAATCTCTCAGCCACAGGAAAACACCTCTGAGATAGTGAAAACCAAGAGAGGTTATTGTACAAGGAATCAACACAATCCCATAGAATTAGATGAGAATTTTCTAAGCATCACGGTGTCCAAGTAACGTCATGCTAAAGTTTTCAGCCATTTTGCACTTCAGACTCTTAAGAGATTCAGTCGGTTGAATATAGCTCGAAGTGATTCAACGCATTTGGGTGTGAAAGAGGACAATATCTAGCATAAAAATACCCACTCAGATGCATTGAAATAGTTATTTTGGTCACACAAGTAGCAGAATGAAAGTTGCACCACTTTGCAACTTTGCACTACTTGCATTTGACAACTTTTTCCCCAAGAAAAATCTTGCCGCCACAAGAAAAGGCCTCTGAGAGAGTTATTGTAGAGGGGATCAACATGATCCCATAGGCTCAGACGAGAAGTTTCTAAGCATCATGGTGTCTGAGTAACATCGTGTTGAAGTTTGCAGCCATTTTTCACTTTGGACTCTTAAGGGATTCAACTGGTTGAACGTAGCTCGAAGCGATTCGGCGCATTTGGGTGTGAAAGAGGACCATTCCTAGCGTAAAAATACCCACTCAGATGCGTTGAAACAATTATTTTGGTCACACGAGTTACAGAATGAAAGTTGCACCACTTTGCAACTTTGCACTACTTGCATTTGACAACTTTTTCCCCAAGCGAAATCTCACCGCCATAGGAAAATTCCTCTAAAATAGAAATAACTTAGAGAGGTTATTGTAGAGGGGGTCAATATGATCCAATAGGATTAGACAAGAAGTTTCTAAGTGTCGGGGTGTTCAAGTAACGCCATGCTGAAGTTTTTAGTCATTTTGCACTTCAGACTCTTAAAGGATTCAATAGGTTGAATGTAGCTCAGAGTGATTCGGCGTGTTTGGGTACAAAAGAAGACCATTCCTAACATAAATGTACCCACTCAAATGTGTTGGAATAGTTAATTTGGTCACACGAGTTGCAGAACGAAAGTTGCACCACTTTGCAACTTTGCACTACTTGCATTTGACAACTTTTTCCCCAAGTGAAATCTCTCAGCCACAAGAAAATGCCTCTGAGATAGTGAAAACTTAGAGTTTATTGTAGAGGGGCTCAAAATTATCTCATAAGCTTAGAAAAAAAGTTTCTAAGCATCACAGTGTTCGAGTAACGTCATGTTGAAGTTTGTAGCCATTTTGCACTTCAGACTCTCAAGGGATTCAGTCGATTGAACGTAGCTTGGAGTGATTCAATGCATTTGGGTGTCAAAAAGGACCATGCCTAAACATGACTAAACAACTTCCAACTGCTTTCCCCATGAACTACAACAAGATGACTCTTGAACTTCCACCATTTGACAATAAGTTGCAATTTTGACAACTTTTACACAATTTTGCAATATTTTGCAATTTAGACCTTCCAACCACCTAAAGACCTATAAAAGGACTCCTTACATCATAAAATGGTCTAAATGACCTTATTTTTTGAACAAAAATACTTAAATACCCATAAACAACCAAAAGACCTCAATTGTCAACATTTGCATAAAATGCTCTTAGTGCCCCTGTACCAGTTAGTGCTTAGGGTGTCTTAATATTTTTGGTAATGAATAAGTTCCTTTGTGATGCAATGAAATGGAGGTCCACAACTATCAAAACTCAAATTCACTTGAAGAAACCAAACTTCCAACCTTCAAACCCTAACAAGGGTGACTCTTCTCAACTTCACTTTCAATCTTGTAGGTGTGCAACGTAGGTTTTCCTCTCACAACTTTGAAGAGACCACTCAAAGACACAAACAAACTACCATTTCAGCAACTCATTAGGGAACTTTTAAACATATCACAAAATCACATGTACTTACTTTGGATTGATACCATCAAAATAACCTTGAACGCTCGAAAAGGGGCTCCAATTAGCCCACTTTAACAAAGGAGCTCTCCTTCAATCTTCCTACCACTAAAAATACCATTGGAAATTCCTCAAACTACCTCCAAAACCATAAATTATTCAACCACTAAGTCAAAAATTGCTTGCTAAGACCCGCTTTCATGAAACCCTCATTTTTCACCAAATAAGCAGGTGTTTATTGAAAAACCCATCTCTCGACCTCATTCAACCTCAAAATATTTTCAAACACTCTTATTTCACCCTGAACAAACTTAATTCACCTTCAAATTATGCTGACCCCAAATTTCTCACACATTTCCTTCTTAAAACCTCTCAATTTCACCCATTTTCACTCTTTGTTCAACTAGGGGTTCAAGCCCAAACATCCAAATGACCTACCATACCTTTTTAGACTCTATCACATCAAAATCCACCTGATAACACTAAAACAACCAACTTCTAACCTTCTTCCAAACTATTTCTTTAATCTGCTACTTCAAGCTATGCCTCCTAGGCCTAAATTCATGCTTTTTCCATAGGGCAACGTGGAAATTTCCACCAAATTTATTTTCCACCCATTTTATTCTACTATAACTCAGTGGAATGGCATAATTAGGTGTAGGGGGCATGTGTGCATGATTTAGGAGTAGGGGTGGCCATTTGGGGGTTTGGGCATGATTCCTAGTTGTCAAGAATGTGTGTTTTGAGTGAAATTTGGAGGTTAAGACTAGGTAGTGATGGAAAACACTTGGGTAGAACTTTGTAAGAGTTAATTAAGCAAGAGAAGACATATTTGAAGGTGTTGGAGGCATTGAAATAGTGAGGAGAGGTCTGGAGGTGAGGTTTTCAATAAACCTCCTTTGAAACTTGTCAAAAGTAAGGGTTTTGAGTTTTGGAGTGTTGGTGAGTGTTTTATTGGAAGATGATTGATGACTTAGTGCTTATGTAGCAAGGTCATGACTGTCCAATGGTGTTTTATGTTTGGAAGGAATATTAAAGGGTAGTTGGTTTGTTGAGAGTTTTCCACCCTACTCTACATCACTTTGGCATGTTTATCAACATAAAACTATGATATTTTTTGAATTTCAATATGTAATGATAATGCAATATGAAATATGTAGTGTGAGACAATGACATTTGTGTATTTAAACTTTAAAGTTAAAATTTTAAACTTTACCATTGTTATTGTCTTCAAAGTTGTTTAAACTATATAATTTAACCATAATATAACTAAACAATATATGATATAATTTAACCATTATTCATTATTTTTTATTTTCAACTATATAATATTATTTTTTATTGTACTGTACATTGATATTTAACCATTTCTCAAGATTAAATTTTGGAATAGTTTAAACATGCACATGACAAACAAATTATTTCAATTCTCAACTTCTATATATCAAATTATCCAATAATCAAGTGTATGTCCATATACAAAAATGGCATCAACGCCAACTCAAACATTTTTTTACAAAATGTGGCATATGCCATTTCGATATCTATTCAAAATATACATGCCAAAATGTCTATCTCATCCTAAACTATTGGTGGATCATCAAAATGGAGCCTCTTTGAAGCACTCTTTGGCTCTAAAGGTAACTACACAAGAAAAATTCAAACCACAATTGAGATTAGTTATATTATATAATTTAAAATCTAATAATTAACATCAAAATAAATATACATTGAATTATAATTGAACTCTAAAATTGAAATCTTGATTACCTCATATATACATCTCTTTAGACCGTCACGAGTCATAGAATATGCCCCTCTCAAAGAACCAATCATACCAACTTTTTCAATGTCAATCTATATATGTGAACAAAAACATAAAATTGATACAAGTTAGTAGAAAATTGTCGGTAATAGGAACATATTTACCAAACACAAAATAAAATAAACACATACCTCTTTAGGCATCTCTTTTTCTTTATCTCTTTCAAGTGTTTCGACACCTCCTCCCTGAGGTGTTTCAACACCTACTCCTACATGAGGAAAATAATATAAACATATATAAGTTAATATATAATTTCATTAATGACAATTCAAATGACAAGCAAGTATATAATGCATGAATTCAAGCCTAAAAGGCATGGGTTGAAGTAGCAGATTGAATAATTTGTTTTATAGAAGGCTACAACCAGTTGGTTTTAGTGAGATCTAGTGGGTTTTGATGTGTTTGAAGGTTTTCAAGGACTAGGGAGGTCATGTGTATGTTTAGGCATGAAGCCCTAGTTGAGAGAAGTGCATTTTTTTATGGAAAATTAAGGTTTGAGACTAAAAATGGGTGAAGTTTAGGGGTAGCATAATATTAAGGATTATTAAGCATGTGTAGGATTAAACAAGGGTGTTTGAAGTGGTCATAAGGTCACAGGAGGCTTGGAGATGAGTTTTTCAATGTATTCTCCAAAATCCCACTGTACCGTAGGAGCAACTAGGCCAATTAGGCCTCTTTTCCAAAGAGACACCTTCCCAAACACCTACAATCAAGTCAAACACCATGGATATTCATTAAATAGGTTACCAACCTTAATTTTTCACAATTTTAAGAACGCCAACCGCTCACCAAGCTACCAATCCACTAAACCCTCACTCTCAAGCCACCAAACCTAGGTTTTCCAAGGACCCTTATTGAAAATCACTCTTCCCACAATTAAATCTCACATAAAACACCCCAAACATAGAATATGATGTATTTACATGCTCAAAAGACTCATAAATGACTACCCCAAAGGATTTCATGCATTCACACTCTAAAACCACTCAAATTCACTCAAAATCACACATTTTCACACCAAGGCTACATGCCATCACTCCAAAACGATCTCCCCTGCTCCAAGAATCATATTCTAACCTATTCCCCACCTAATGGACTCATTCCACTGAGCTAAAATATATATATTAGGTGGAATGAGCCATTAAATCACTTGATGACCTCAAAACTTGAAATTTAGACTTACAGACCCGCCTACAGTAAAATCCACCCTAAGAGCTCAAAACAAGATGGATTTCAATGCCACAAAAACAAAATTGTGGATAACACATCCCTCTACCCAAATCAAAACACTTTTATTCAATTTCTTTTAATATAGGCTCATGCAGTTGACTGCTACAACACTGAAAAAGAGAAACACAAACTCAGATTTATAAAGAAAACAGAGCTTTATTGATCAATGCTTGTACAAAATCTTCCACTCTTCTCCACACACTCCTTTATTTGAGATTCACATAAATTTATTCAACTCCCTTAATCAAGGATTGATTGAAAACCAGCACCAAAAGTGACTTTTGTGCTTCCCTGACCGTATAGCTTCCCCACTATGCATTTCTTGCACTTCAAAATTTGAAAAATGACACTTTACACTAATTTAGAAAATTTGCAACTAAAACTTTCTAACTCACTAATAACCACTAAAATAGGATTATTACATCAATAAATGGTCTATTTGACCTTATCCAAGCCAAAACAAAACTTCATCACCCTAATGACAACCACCGAAGCTTGGTGCCCCTACACCAAATAGAGAGCAACATATAACCATCATTTTGCATATCTACATTAATGAAATTTTTAAAACCTTTATACAATCAAACTTAAATGCTTGAAATAAAGCAATGATCAATAACATGAATTTAAAAATTCAATTTCCATACTTACCAATCATTCTAGGGAACCATTCAGGTCTGCTCTAGTCTTTATTGTGTCAAGTATTGCCTCATGGTCAGACTCACACACTTTCCACAAGTTCTTGTTCATAGGTCTGCCCTTCTATTTGATCAAATGAATTTTGGTGGTGATGAAAAGGTTTGAGCAGTGAAGAATCTTCTGATGCATGTCGAAGTCCTCAAACAACCAAGCTGCAACATTCTTAACTGGGTACCTTCTAAGCCATGCTCCAGTAATAACCACTGAACCTATAGGATATTCTATGTTTTCTCCATCTATAACTGGGGCCTCCAATTTCTTTTTGGCCTCGATACAACAACATAGGTAATAATCTATACCCTCTTCATTTTCTTCATCTGCAGTCACTGTAAATATGTTCCCCACATTGTTATGTTCATCTTGTTAGATGTATTTAATGAACATCAAAATAAAACCTATAAGATATATTACCTGGTTCTACAATGTCTGATACATGATCAAAGTCAACAGATGATTGCATCTTCGTGATTTTTAGATCCATCGGGAGCTGATAAGTGTCAAGTGGGGTTAGACTTCTTACAGACCATTCGTCAACCCACTCTATTGACTCACAATCATTCCATGCTTGAAGTGTACATGCAGAACAAAAGCATGCCATCTTTTGCATATGGATAATCCATGTACCTGCATTGGAGCTTCTAAAAGAGTGTAGCTCGCTTGATCCTATTAGTGTACAATAATCCTCATATTTTGCAATGTTAGTATCATCTACTAAATGAAAAAATCTACAAACTAAAGAATTACCTTAACTACCTGGACCCATTGTATGATTTCACCATTGGACAATTGATCTTGCATCTATCAACTTTACACTATCTTTTTACTTTAACTCTTCTCGTGCTAGGGATTTTTTGATACATGCACCTGCTCCATCATCCTCCCTCTTTCTATGCCTGACCTTTGATAATTTCCACATATATTGAACACCACTAATCCTATGCATCCTACTCAACCAATAAAACATTATGGAATTCTTGAATTGAGATGTACAATTATCTGACTATATGATATGTTGACTGAATGATATGCCCCTGCTAGCCAGATCAACTTAGAACATTTGAAAGCAACCTTGCACAAACTCGGTAGAGTGTGTACGATCATCACTAATGTAAAATTGATACTCCCTCAATAATTTATTGTTATCATTTGTACTATCATTTGCATGAATGAATGTTATATGCATAAATATAGCAACTTGTGCGGAGTTGTAGTACTGTGATTGCACCTCGTTTTGTGGTTGTAGTGTGTAGTTCTCTGCGAAGTCGACAACTAAAATGATGTTGTGAACTGGAAATGTTTCCTTTCATAACTTGAACTGTGAGTCCAACCATTGAGATCTATGTGTATGCCTTGCATACTCATACACCACCTAATCATGGAAAACTCCCATAAACTGATATACTAGAATCTTATCACTGACCAATTCACAATTCTTTGCTTCTTTCCCATCTTTTAGACTGTAGGCCACTGTCTTGTATTTTCCAAATTTGACAATTTTGTCTCCAATTATGTGTGTACTATCCATGTGTTAGAAAATTGGAAAATGTTGCCTGCCACCACAATGATCACATGTGCCATCCAAACATGACTTGTAAAAAATTTGACCATCCTCTCTTTCACATAAAATGGAAGATGAGAATTCCCTTGAGGATTTAGGTGGAGGCCTTATGTTACATTCCTGCAAAACATTGTTACTATGCATATCTACACATATGCGTCGATAAACATCATAATAGTTAGAAAACTCAATATGTACTCTACAACAAGTAGTGTGTGTGTGTGATTTATTTTGACATAAAAAGGATTAAGGATTTCAAAATACCTTTGACATATTTTAATTTCAAGAAACTTTTGTACAAAATCAGCAAAATATTGGGTTTCAATGGTATCCAAATAATGCTTTGGATGTGGCTAATGGATTTTACTACCAATTCTCCTTCTTACAACATCTCTTTGATTAGGAGAGGTAATTGTGTTATCCTTCAATAATCTACTATCAAAGATCTCAAGCCTTGATCAATTCTTTTATCTTTCCATAGCACTCTACTCAAGAATTCCCATAACTCATTGCTATTTGGATCCTCCAATATTTCACACCTTCCTTTGGCTCTCATTAGAGATTATCTACTTATTTTCAAAGACTTACTTTTCTTTGTAAGGTTCACCTTGTTCCTTGTTTGACTACTTAACAGTGTTGTTGTCATCACAAGTCGTGTGGCACAACTATCCTTCGTGCGTGAGGTAGAACCCACACTCTCATATGCACTCATCAAGTTCTTTACAATGGAATTATCACTTGAGTCATCGAAAATCTCAGCCCAAGATCCTTCATGGTGTGCCTAAATTTGAGTTGCCTCATCATTTCAAAAAATAGTTGGAATCTTCCACCCTCACTTAGCTTCTCAAAAAAAAACTCCATATCCTTTGTGCAGCTCTTTGACATGTACATTTTGACATCTTATCAGGCATCCATTTCAAAAAATTGGAATCAATATCAATAAAAAATCTAGGATTTATAAGCAAAACTCTAGGAGGATTTCTCAAATGTAAACTTGTGTCAATGTTAGAAATGTCAACAACATCAGGGATAGATCATGTACCTTCAATCGAAGGTGCAATTGATGACATACCTTGAGGTTGACATGTAAACGATGTTGTACCTCCAACCTCAGATGTTGTTTGTGGAGTGACTTCAAATAGAGGCATGTTTGCTGATGTGCTTTTGAAACACAATGTTGTTGATGGTGTGTCTTCAACTGTAGATGTGATTTTTGATGTACTTGGATGACCACATTTTGTTGTTGGTGTGTCTTCAACTGGAGATGTGCATTGAACTTCACCTATGGTTGATGATGTGCCTCCAACTTGGGGATCCATTTGTGTCCTTCCACAAACTTTTTCCATTTGTGCCCTTTGTTTTTCCAATTGTACATCTCTCTTGGATTGCACGGCAATTTCTAGTTGTATGAGCTGCAATTCTTTTGCTTCACAAGCTGCAATTTTATTTTCTCTTCTCCTTGCATTTTTTACTACATTTTCTTCTGGTGTTAGAGGCTTTGGTCATTTCCTCAGCATGATGTTGAATGCTGCATATTCACAATCAAACATAGAACAAAAGTAAGTAATGCATTTTATGAATAATATTGATAACGTTGATTACATTGTATTTTATTAAAGACACCAAAGCATTTTATGAAAGAAGGTAGTGAGATGTTTGGAATTATCAAACATTTCTATATGCTACAAAAAATTTCATACATAAACCTACCTCCATACCACAAGAAAAGAACTTTTATTGCATTTTTTCAAACATATACATATCGTTGATTACATTGCATTTTGTGGTTATTTCAGTCATTTTGTAAAAGTTGCAAATCATGTAAAAAAGTTGTCAATTTAGATAAAAGTTGTCAAGGAGGGTAAAATGCTATTTAGAAAAAAAAATTCAAGGAGAGGTTGGCATGTAATTTTGAGAAGAGAAGTAATTGAAACAACCGATATTTTTGTGTATTTTCCAAAAAAATTAAAGTTTCTTTGATTTGTATGGTTATGTACCATAAATTTTTGATCTTTCATGGAGTGAATCTTGTGGGCAGCAGGCCTAACACCATTTTATACTTGGTTTGGATTGATTTCAATTGTTTTCGTGCATTTTAGAGACAAATTACAGAGGATCGGTCTATATACCCTGTTTTAAGGGTTTTGAGTATATGAAATTGATATTTTAAGCCATTCCACCCACTGTTTTGTTCTATAACTTGTTGGAATGGCTTAGTAGGGCATGATTTAGGTGTGTAAATGGTTTTTTGGAGTAGGGAAGATGTTTGAAGGCTTTTTGTGTTGTTGTCCGGAAGGTTTTTGTGTAATTTTTCCTTGAAAATGGATGTTTTGAACTAGGGTTTCATGAAAATTTGATGATAGAGGCTAGTGAATGAACTTATAAGCATATAAAAACATAATTAAGGGTGTCTGAAGTGGTGGTTGGGCTAAACAAGGTCTGGGATATAGTTTTTTAATAAACCCCCATGTAAATTTCCTAAAATGAGGGTTTCTTGTTTAGATGTCTTCAAAAGTGTGTCACTACAAATAAATGGTGAAATTGGAGCCTTTTTTGCTGTTTGTTGCTGCTCCATTGATTTTTGGGATTGAGGAGGATTTTCCAATAGGGCCCCTTTGTA
This sequence comes from Sequoia sempervirens, assembly GCA_007258455.2. Lineage (NCBI taxonomy): Eukaryota > Viridiplantae > Streptophyta > Pinopsida > Cupressales > Cupressaceae > Sequoia > Sequoia sempervirens. The sequence continues at coordinate 15,138,678 of VDFB02000013.1, read as the reverse complement.
AAAGTGACCTAATTTGTGGTTTATGACAGCATAGGTGCTTTATTTTGGCAAAGTTGTTCCAAAGAAACCTAATGGTGTTTTGAGGTCAAAAAACCTCCATTGAAAAGCTACAAGGAAGAATAGGTGAGTTTTTGGAAGATAGGAAAGGAAAGGTTGTAAAAATGACATTATTGAAATTACAGAGGACCGATCTATATACCCTACTTTAAGGGTTTTGAGTGTATGAAAATGACATTTTAAGCCATTCCACCCATTGTTTTGTTTTGTAACTTGGTGGAATGGCTTAGTAAGGCATGATTTAGGTGTGTACATGGTTCATTGGAGTAGGGAAGATGTTTGAACACTTTTGTTTGTTGTTGTCCCGAAGGTTTTTGTGCAAATTTTGCTTGAAAATGGAGGTTTTGAACTAGGGTTTGGTGAAATATTGATGATAGAGGCTGGTGAATGAACTTATAAGAATATTTAGACATAATTAAGGGTTTTTGAAGTGGTGTTTGGGCTAGACAAGGTCTGGGATATAGTTTTTCAATAAACTCCCATGTAAATTGCCTAAAATGAGGGTTTCTTGTTTAGATGCCTTCAAAAGTGTGTCACTGCAAATAAATGGTGAAATTAGAGGTTTTGTTGACTGGTTGTTGCTGCCCCATTGAGTTTTGGGATTGAGGAGGAGTTTACAATAGGGCCCCTTTGTAAAGCTCTTAGGTTTTCCAAATTAAACTTGCACATTAACATTGATGAAAGCTCTTAGGTTTTCCAAATTAGTTGAAAATAAAAGTTTTCCCACAACCATCAGTAATAATGAATTTAATGTTTAATTCTATGTGTAACAATGAAGATTAATAAAATCATCAAATGAATGGTCTATAAAATGTCAAAACAAAACAAAAAAACTTGTGTTAAGTTGAATTCGTTTATGTAAGCATGTTGGAAATTGACTACTATAAGCAATGCAAATAGAACTCATAACAAAATTTGTGTTAAGTTGATGTCGTTTATATAAGTTTAAACATGAATTCATCTAAATTATGTCATGGTTTTCATTTTTTTCTTCAAATTCATAAAAATTAAACTTTTTTATGCAACTCCCATCTAATTCAATGTTGAATTCTATGTCCAATTGTTATGACTAATAAAATCATTAAAGGATTTTAGATTATTGTCAAAAATAAATAAACATACTAAATGTAAACATTTCAATAATACCAAAATGAATATATTACCTAAGATAATGTAAAATGATGTAGAATCTTCAAAATGTCTTCATCTGCATTGTCTAGCATGCAAATTGGTGGCAAAAAGGTGATGGATCAAGCATAGATTGGTACAACAAGGAGTCAACTACATAAAAAATGAATTTCTCTGTCAGACAATGCGTTGAACTAGATAAAAGCAAAAGCATGTGGGCCTGAATCACGGGGTCAACCCATATTTTACCATTTCAAGGTAAAAAACACATTTGGCGCTTGCCAAATTTGGAGATCGCCAAATTTGGTGCTTTGAAATGCTTTCACAATATCAATAGGAAGGGAGTGAGACTTGAGATAGAGGGAGAGGGGATATGAGAGAGAGATTAGTCCTAGTAGCATGGTAGGGACTGAGACCTGAGAGTGATAGAGACTTGAGACAGATAGAGAGTTATCCAATTAGGGTGGGGGGAAAGACCTCACAATGGGAGAGGGGTAGGAGTGAAATAGATTTGTCTACCCTCTACCCTTAAACTATAAACCGTAAACCCTTAAATCCTCTACCCTTAAACTATAAACTATAAACCCTTAAACCCTCAACCCTAAAACCCTCAACCCTCTCTCTCTCTCTCTCAACCCTTGACCCTCAACCCTTAAACTATAAATTGTAAACCCTAAAAACCTAAAACCATCAACCCCCATGTCTCTCTCTCTATCTCAACCTATACCCTCTACCCTTAAAGTGTAAACCATAAACCCTAAAACCCTCAACCCTCTCTCCACCCTCCTCCACCCTCTACCCTCAACCCTAAAACCCTTAACCCTTCTACTCTCTCTCTAAACCCTCTAATTCTCTCTCTCTCCCCAACCATA
>VDFB02000013.1:15088361-15136521 GCA_007258455.2 Sequoia sempervirens | reverse complement strand
AAAGTTGTCACTGCATAGGAAGTTCCAAGCCCTACAAGCACTTCCTAAATCCACATTGAATAAGTGCTTCCAACAACAACAACAAATGCAATCCTAGTTCTTAAAGCATTAATTGAATGCAAACTAGCAACAAAGGTACTTTGCCTCATTTACAAAACTGAATTCACCATTCCATAAGAAAGTCAAGTATCAAAAACAACTTGGTTATACCTAACACTGGTTGTGCACATGCAGAATTCCCCTACGACCCTGCAAGAAAAAAGTCTTCAAATTGGACTCTGAACAACGCTCCTTCAAGCACAACCTTTTGTACAGAGTTCTAAGATTCCAATCCCTCTCTTAGGTTGCTCTTCAAAATTTCATCACTTGGATGCCCTCATCTGGATCCTTGAATGCCTTACATACTCTGAGTTGAATACTTGGTTCTTGGATTCCTTCTCAAAGCATTACCCCCTTTTTATACAAGAATTTTTCCTATTTAGGCTAAAACCATTAAATTTGTAATTTCCCCCTTTAAGGAAAAATCAAAACCAATTTCCCTTATAACATTAAAAGACATTAATAATTCCCTTATTAAATCCTTTTAAATTTGTTTTGAGCCCTTGTCCTATTACATTCTCGGGCTATTTGTTTCTATTGGTTTTTCCTTTAGTTTTATTTAAAACCTCAACTAATAACCATTTAAAGGTTATTTTGTTAAGGGCTCAGGCTATTTTTTTGTCATATTAAACCACCCCTATATATATTTTTGGAATGCCAAATGGCACGACAGTGGAGACTACTTTTGGTAGCCTGGCGGTTGGGGGTTTAACCCTCGTCGCTTCACTTTTAATGAGAAAACGGGGCCTGATATGGTTAAGGCATTTCCACACGGGTGTAACAGTGAGGTACTCGACTTGAAACGTGGGGATCAGTGATTCGACCCCCACTAAAATTATGGTAAACAAACAAATTAGATGTTCAATCACTAGGGGATATGAAGCGAGGGTGCCACGTGCCTCCATCTGATTGGGCCACATGGTAGCCTCTGATTGGCTACAAAACATGTAGACTTTCCAACTCACGTTGACTCGGATGCCACGTCAGCTGCCACCTCAAACTGGCATGTCATCCGCCAATTGGATGCCACGTCATCTACCAAATGGATGCCACATCATCTACCAACTGGATGGCACATCATGGTATAGACTGACACATTATATGCCACCTCAACTGTATGGAATGACACGTGTCTCATTTTGATTGGTCCATGTCATGTCTATACAATATGAATGATGTCATCACCTATACCACTTGGTCAAATTAGTCAACTACAAATTTTGACTTGTGATATCTTGGACTTACGAACTCAGATTTCAATGAAACGAACATCGTTGGGTTTGTGTCGTCGATCCCTTCAATTTGACGTCATTTTTGACCAATTCTGAATCAGTCAATTTTTTTTCCTTCTAACTAGCCCCCTATACCTAGTTTAACCAACCTTTGAATAGCCATAACTCAAATGTATGAACTCCTTTTCCGCCTGTGCAAGTTGCGTTGAGTCTAGTTTATCAAGCACTTTGACATGGTATTGATTTCAAGGGCATTTGGAATAGTTCAATTTTTAGGTTCTTGAGATCCACCTAGATCATGGATCAAGTGTAGTTAACCTATACTATCATTGGTCATAGGTTGGTCTCCCTTTGATGTTACCTCCTCCCACTTTTGTTTTTTTCTTTTCTTTCCCACCTTTACTGAGGTGGTGGCTCGTATAGTTTGATTAATGTGATTTTCTTCCAATATGTCCATTGTATCTTCCTCCTCTTGGGATGAGGAAAATTTGAAGATCAATTCTATGTTTTCCCTTATGCCAATTGGTTGAAGGGTGATTATCGACAAAGGATTTTCTAGTCCCCCCTCTTCCAATTGCTCTATTTCAATGCCAAATGATCTTTTTGTTCCAGTGGTATCAAAGCCCAACTGTTTTGGTCCAATGGAGGTTCATCTTCTTAAATTTGGGCTTCTTGTTCCTCTACTATTTTATCCCACATTTTTTCCTCCACACTTCCCTTACAACCCAAGGAAATATTTTGCATTTTTCCTCATTGTGGTTTCTTCTTCTTCATTTTAGACAGAAGATTTTTTGCTTCTCTACTTCCAGTGGTTGGGTCCATACTCCATCCCCCGTCACCAACTTTATCTCATCAGGTATTGCATAGATTATTAGCACTCAAATTTTGGCATATATTAATGATTCTTTTTTTCGTAGATCGATGTCCATAGCCTTCCCCAATGCATCACCTATCTTCTTTAGACACCTCCCTAACCAATATTCAAAAGGAAAATTATATAACCAAATCCATGTTGGGCCTTATGTTGGATTACATTTCAAAGGGTTAAATTTTCATGTCCATCTCTATAGGAAGAGGTGCATGTTACTGCATTTCCATCCTTCAATGGAAAGAATTTGATCTCTACATATTTCACTCTCCATCACTACTACAAAGAATCCTTCTAGCAGGGAATTTGTGATGATTTCTCACCCCCAATTCTTTTCCACCCAACTTCCAATCTCCATCCTTGTAAGTCATTTTCCCAAAAATAGCCTATAACTATCATTTTTTCAAAGGTTTTTGCATCAATTTCCACAAAGTCTACAACATCAATCTCATCCATACTTTGTGTCACACCAGCAATGGAAGTAGCCTTCAACTTTATGAAATCCACCACTTTATCTTCTATTTTTTGATCATCCTCCTATGGTTCAATTTTTTTCACCATCCTCCTTGTTCAAATAAATATATAATATATTATATATTAATAATAATATTATATATTATATATTAATAATAATATTATATATTATATATTATATACTATATATATATAGTATATAGTATATATTATATATTAATAATATATTAATATTATATATTATATACTATATATATAGTATATAGTATATATTATATATATTAATAATATATATATTAATAATACAAAATATTTTTAAAAATATTTAACACAATGGGCTAGACTGTTTCTAGATATCTGCTTTTAGATGGAAAGATGGGCACATTCTATGCTTCCCATAATATAGGATAAAAAATTTAAAAAATGAATTTCATAAATTTTTGACCAAGTTATGGTGGTCAAACAAATAATTTTAAATATTTTTAAAATTTCTAATAAAAAATTCATAACTAATTATTTACTTGCAAAAAATTACTAAAAAAAATGTCACATCTGGGCATGTGTCGTCTACTTATATTGAAAGTTTTTTAAAAAATAATTTTTTTTATTGTACTTATGTTGGTCGGACACACACCTGGTTTTTTTTTTCTTGAAAATTTAGTAGTACTGCATTGAAATTTCAAATTTTCACCAAATAAATTTACTTTTCTCCAAAAAAGGACTAGTATATTAGAAACTAAATTCAATTTTCTACAAAAAATTTTCTTACATATTTTTCAAATTATGTTAATAACCTATTCAAATTTTTATGTCAAGTTTCCTAACTCTATTTTTCTGAACTTCCATTGCCATTTAAGGGCCTAATTTGGACCCCCATGATCCTATACTAACCCATAAGTGACCTTGTTGCAATGAATCATGTGAGGCTCTTGAAGAAGTTTCTCTACAATAGGTATTGTTATTAACTTATCAATGTGAGGATGAGAAACGAGAAGATAAGTCTCTATGTGTTGGAACACATTTTTCATTGTGCAAAAAGATTGACCTATTAATGCCTGATACAAATGCTAGAGATAAACGAATCCACGAGAGGCAATTAGTCCATATCCTGAATCTAAAGGGAGATGTTAGCAATTAGTCCAAAACTCCCCCCTCAATATCACCTAATGGGATTTAAACCCACGACCACGACTCTGATACCATTTGTTGGAACATGTTTGTTGTTCCACCAAAAGATCGATCTATTAACACCTGATACAAACACCAAAGATAAATGGATCCATGGGAGGTAGTTAATCCATGTCTTGAATCCAAAGGGAGACACTAGAAACTATGTCATTTGAACATTCAAGGCATGCATAATACTCAAGCTCCTCTAAAGTAGCACCATCAAAGGGTATATTATCTGCATCATCAACTGGAATGAGGCAATATGAAGTAGGATCATGTGGGAACATGAGGGTCTCCAAACATTTCCCAAATATTAGTCCAAAGTGTGTAAGGACATTCAATGTCCACTATAGCCCACATAGTGTCAGTATCAACACGATAAAATCAATCCTAATACATGATCAATTTTATTACCCCATACTGATTTCCTTCCAGGTGTGTCTGGTTCGGGCATGAGCCTAGAAATGTAGGGAAAAAGTTTGAGCCATTTGAGATGAGTTAGAATTCCTTTTTTCCAAAACTCATAATTGGCCTTATCCAAGATTATCATAGAAGGGTGAACAAAAAAACCCATGATACAATCCTCAAATGATTATAAAAACACCAAATACACTCACTCGATCTGTTTCACTAGTATCAAAAATCACCTCCCCCCAAATATTATAAGGTTGGCACTTTATATTTTAGTGTGTTTACAAAGCTTTTTCCAAGATACAATGCTCAATAGGTCCACAATGACCAATATTATGAATTTTGATTAAAAATGAACCTAATAAAAATTCTAAAAAAAATATCCTCTATCTTTGTGGTGCTCTTCAATACCTTTCTAATACCTATTTGTTTTTGAAAACTAGAGCACTGAGGTGAGAGTTGTGAATTTTTGAAAAAAAAATCAACAAATAGCTTCAATCTACAATATCTGGAAGAAAATAGAAAAAAATATTTTCAATTGAATGAAAATTTCTCATCTTTAGCTTTTCAATAATATCTCATTTGCCAAAAGTGGAAAATATGGCAAAAAGTTATGATTTTTTTTAAATGGTTGAATTTAGCCTATAGTGACAACCTCCTAGCAAAATAAAAGTTTGTCAAAAATCAAATTTTTCTAATATAGACAAATTTAATATGAAAATATTGGATTTTGGGCCATTTTAATGCAATGAAAAGGTTCATTTGGGCTGAAAATGCTTCAGTAAAGAGTTGTTCACCAGATTTGAGCTTTAAACCCTAGTTTGTGACTATATCAAACGATGACCAAATTGAGTGAAACAAAATCTAGATCTAACTTTCTTGAACATTCTAAACTCAATAGTGAGCTTAGATTTGCATTAGAATGCTCCAAAATGAACCTATAAAATCCACCTAGAGAAAACCCTAAATTTGGTATTTCTATCAAGTTTTTTTTATTCTCTAGGTCATCATATTATGTAAGAGAAGAGCATACTCAACTTTTCAAGATCACACATAAAAATATAAAACTCTCAATTAGGAATCTATGAACTTAGAATTCTCAAAATAGAAGCATTGATACCATGTTAGAGATTTGAAATAGATTGAATAACCTAATGAACTTTATAAGAGAAATTCAAAGCTACATAAACTAGAAAAACATAAACAGTGCAAACCAAAAATTCTGAGAGATATGCAATGTCAGGATGACATGATTGCATTAAGATCTTCCAAGATATAAAAAATATAAGCTAGGTAGTGAGTTTATTTAGAACTAAGGAGAGGATGGAGGTGGAGAATCCAACCAATAGGAATTAACCACCAAAAGTGGAAAGTGGTCCACCCTTTAAGGAAACCTTATCTCCTAGTTATTAAATAAGAAACTCGCTTTATTATCCTAAGAAAGATTAATAAAAGTGAAGGAAAAACTTATGACTAAGGTAAAATAAATTAATCCTTGCATAGATACCATCAGGGATGGTAACTCGACCTCAATAGGAAGTATGGCCTCATATCCAAAGATGAGGGAATATGGAGTGGATCTTGTAGGAGTGTGAACACTAGTACAGTAGGCCCATAAAGTAGGATTGAGTTGGAGATGCCAGTCACGGCTAGTGTCATCGACAATCTTTTTTAATATTTTAAGGATAGTATTATTAGATGCCTCATCTTGACCATTACCTTGGGAGTAATATGGGGTGGCGAAATGGTGTTGGATATGAAACTTCTCATAGAGTTCATGGACATCTTGATTCTTGAAAGGGAAGCCATTGTCCATAATGATGGATTGTGGGATACCATAGCGACATATAATGTAACTAGGGATGGCTTCGATCCACTTAGTAAAGTAATTTGTAGCAACAAGGATAAACTTATGCCCATTTGTGGAAGTGGGATGGATCTTTCCTACAAGGTCAAGTCCCCATTGAGAGAATGGCCATGGAAATGTAAGTGGTTGCAATTCTTGAGCTTGCATGTATGAGATCTCCATGAATTTGACATTGATGACACTTCTTCACAAAGTAATAGGCATCACATTCCATTGAGGCCAATAGTATCCCATCCTCATAATCTTTTAGCTAATGGGACCAGTGGATGAGCTCTCGCATATACCATGGTGAACCTCTTGTAAGGTCGTTTGTGCTTCATTTGAGTCAAGACATCAGAGGAGGATGCTATCTAAGCTACAATGGTAAAGGGTATCTCTGATGATGACATATTTGGAGGATTGTCAGATAAAGGTTTTACATTGGTTGGGGGACAATTTGGGAGGGATAATCTAGTCATGTAGATAGTTTTAAATGTCCCTATACCAGGGAGACTTGAGACCAACAAGTTTTCACACAAGTTCAGTTTCAGGGACATCGAACGTAGGGACCAACAATTGTTCCACCAAGAACTCATATTGTGATGCATTGTTAGGGATGTCCAAGAGAGATCCAATTGTTGTCATTGTGGCATTCGCCTTGTTTTGGATTCTCGGTATCTACTCAAAGGTAATAGCTTTTAAGTATAGTCTAAAACTATCAAACATGCACTTTTAGGGCATTAGCTTCAAGTCCTTGGTATCATAATCATCATTGACTTGTTTGATCACTAACTGGGAATCACCATAAACTTGAAGATACTCGATTTTCCATTTGATTTCCATTCAGAGTCTTGTTAGTAATGCTTCATACTCGGATATATTATTGGTGCACATAAATTCTATTCGAAATGACTTAGGAATGGAATCCCCTTGAGGTGTGATGAATAAAATGCAAGCTCCTAAACCATGACTCATGTAGGACCCATCGAAGTACAATTTCCATGTTATTGGTGTTTCTATGACAAAGATTGATTCATCTAGAAAGTTGGATATTAGAGGATGATCTACCTTTACTGGTGCATATATAAGTTGATCAGCTATCACTTTTCCTTTTATTTCTTTTTGATCAACATATTCAATGTCATACTCACTTAAAATCATAACCCACTTAGCTAGTCATCCTGTCAGAGCTACTTTACTGAGAAGATACTTTAGAGGATCAATTTTGGCTATCAACTTTTCTTGTGGTTTAGCATATAATGTCTCAATTTTTGGGTTGCAAATACAACTACTAGGCATGCTCGTTCAATAGGGATTAGTTTGACTCATATGCAACCAAGGTGTGACTAATGTAGTATATTGCTCATTCTTTTTCATCATTATCATTTTGTGCCAATGATGCTCCCAATGTTGATGTAGTTGTTGTTACATACAATATCAAACATTTGTCATCAATCAGAGCCATAAGAACTGGTGGAGTCAATAGATAATGCTTAATTTCATCAAATGCTTCTTGACATTTTTTCGTCCAAATTAAGGTAATTCATTTTCGTAACAAATGTTCAAATGAATGAATCTTGTCCACTAGCTGGGAAATGAAACTATGGATTGATTGTAGTCTTCTTTCTAAAGTCCTTAACTGACTGATGTTGGTGGGCGGCAACATGTCCGAGATAGCTTTTACTTTTGTAAGATCAACCTCTATTCCTCTATGGGAGACAATGTATCCTAAAAGTTTTCCTAATTTGACCTCGAAAACACATTTCTTTGGATTTGACCTAAGTTTGTACTTTTCAAGTCTTGTGAAAATCTTATCCAAAACTGCTAGGTGACCAATTCTTTCTAGATATTTTGAGAGAAGATTATTTAAATAATCTTCCATAAGTACATGTATATAATCATGAAAAATGGTAGTCATGGCTCTTTGATATGTAGCCCCAACATTCTTAAGTCCAAATGGCATAATGTTCCAATACAAGGTTCCCCAAGCACATGTGAAGGTTGTCTTTGGTTGATCTTCAAGAGCAATCCTTATTTGATTATAACTTGAGAATCTGTCCATAAGTGATAACATTTCATATCCAATAGTGAGGTCCACTATGATGTCAATATTTGGTAAGGGGAAATCATCTTTAGGACAAGCCTTGTTAAGATCCCTAAAATCCGTGCATACTCTAATTTGACCATTCAGTTTTGTGACAAGAACAAGATTAGATATCCAATCTGCATAATCAATAGAGCATATGAATCCAACATCCAATATTTTCTTTAGTTCAACCTTGACCAGGAGTGCAATCTGTGGGTACATTTTTCTTAGCTTTTGTTTATATGGTTTGGTGTTTGGTATCAATGGCAGGTGATGTAAAACAAGCTTGAGATCCAATGCAAGCATATCAGCATATGACAATGCGAAATTAACTTGTCTCTTGAAAATAATGTTGTAAACTCAAGTTTTTTCATAGTGGTCAAAGATGTTGCAAGCTGTATGATTCTAAAATTATCTTGCATCCCAATGTTCACTTCTTCTATCTCTTCTACGAGCAATGGCGTTCTCTCTCGGTCTATAGGGAGATTGTCCAATCCTCCATCCTCAAGCACCTCAAAGAGGTTTTCACCTTTGGATACGTCCTTTATTTTTACTTTTTCATGATCAACAAGTGCCTTTCAGTTTTCACCTAAAGACCTATTCTTTTCATTTTCACTTTTACAACTAGAGGAAAGGAAAGCCTCACTAGAGTTTGTTGCACTATTGAGTTCTATGACAAATCCAACCTAATTATCCCCACTTGGCATGCCTTCACGAAGTTCCATGAACTTAGAAATTGCTTCGTCATTCTCAAATGTGTCTATACTCAGTGGTCCTTGTTGGTCCCAATATATTAACTGCGAGTAAACGAGGGACAGGCCATCATCGATGTTGTAAGGGGTCATGGTGTAGGAAGATAAGGTAAAGACAGAGGTAGAGTCATCAAGTTCCCAGAAGGTTTCCATCCAGGCTTCCCTTTTCAAGGGGACCTTTTGTTTGGGATTTGACAAGTTCTGTGGGGGACCAATTTTAAACATTTGATTGAATCTTTCCTCAAAGGTAGGATCACTAGGTTCTCTAAATGTTTCCTTAAGGTCATAGCACTGAATGATTTCTCAAAACCCATTCCCATTGATTGGAATCAGAGTCGGTATAGTAGTCCTCAGATGCCTCAAATTCATTTGAAGCATTAAAAAACTCACCCGAAGGCAACCCAGTACCTAGGATACTCACTTTTACTGGTACAAACCCTAACCTGATATACTTGGTAATTTAGGAGGCAATAAGGGTTCCACTATCCCATGTTTTTTTTTACCAAGGTCGTTATATCCATCATATCCTTATTGCTTCATCAAGAGGAACCCTTTTGGATATTGTTCAACTAGCAACTGCTTAGGTTCTATGTCCTCCTCTTCTTTATATAGTCATGTCTAAATGTGGTCATCCAAAGATTCTTTGGCTAACTCCCCCCATTTAGTGAAGGTTGAACTATTAAAATAAATATATTTTAAAACTACACTTATGGATCTACAAAAGGGTATTTTTAAATTTTTTAAAAAATGTTATTTATATGGGTAGGAGTTGTTGAAACATTAAATTTTTCAAATAATTTCATTTTTTTAGTAAATTGGCCTCAAAGTGGTGCTACATATGCATTTAGCCAACAATTTTAGTTGGAAAAGTTGTAGAAGTATTTAACTTATCTAGAAAGAATCTTACTAGATCATATGTTTGACCAAAATTGATTTTTAGTTATAATTACTAAAATTCACTTCTGCTGACAAGTTGGCTGAAAGTGTGACACAGCTTTGTACTTTTACCCTCAATGGGTTCACCCAGTGGGGTGTATGTTCTCTTAGCACACAAAGGACCTTTGCATTGTTGGTTGTTTTGGACTACGTTCAATGTTTGATCTTGACATTTTTTTTGAGCATTTGATAAGTTTGATTTGTTTGAAGTGAATGGACCTTTGAGAGAAATCGTAGGACCTTTGTTTATCATTTTAGCATCAACGCCTCCATCATTAGTGACATTCTTATTTTGGGACCAAATTTAGTTTTTTTCATTATTTGGCTTTGGGGTTTCTTTGTTTACTTTAACTAGTCCCTTTGCAACAAGAGCCTTTTCAATAAGGAAACCTTTCTCCATGATTTCCTCAAAATTTGTGCAACAATTGATTTTAAGACCACTCATCAATTATACGTTAAGGTTTTCCAAAAACATGGGGACTAGTTGTTTCTCTAAGATGTGGCAAGGACACTTGTTGGCCATACTTTGCCATCTTTGGTAAAATGAGGTAAGTGACCCCTTCTTCTTGTTTAGTGGTGCATAGTTTTACGAGAATCACATCACTTTCAATGTTAAAGGAAAAGTGATTAAGAAATTTATTGGCCAAATCACCCCATGTTCTAATCCCTGGAGGAAGGTGTGTGAACCAATCTAGGGCCGGCCCATGAGACTTCATCATAATAGTCTCATCAAATAGGTAGGATCATATGCGATTTCCATATATGTATTAAATTCTCTTATGTGTTCCACTGGATCTCCTTTCCCTTTGTATTTGGGTAAACTTGCTGTTGTGAATGAGGGGGAAAGGATGGCATGTATAGATTTTTGTTGAATGGATAGGGGCACAATTCCTCCATGGAATAAGTTTTCTTGTTGGTCCACAATTGCATGTTTGTCATTTTTTGTTATATTGTTTTTATTTGTTGCATCAAGGTGTCTGCAAGAGATGGTGTTGTGTTGGTTTGATTTTGCATTATGATGTTGGTGTTGAGATCATATGTTGGATTTGGATTTGGGTTGGAATTTTGTGGCATGGTACCTTGGTTACCTTGTTGATATTGATGTGTAAATGTTGTGTTGGTGTTAACTTGGTTTGGAGTGAAATTGGTATTTAGATTGGTTCCAAAAGTCATGCTCGTATTTGGTGTGGCATTTTGAAATTGGGGTGTAGGCCCTTGATTTGTACTTTGGATTTGAAATGTTGGACCTTGATTTGTACTTTGGAGTGGTGGTGTAAATCCTTGTTTGGTATTTGAAAATGTAGGTCCTTAATTGAAATTTAGGAATGATGGGGTGGGTCCTTGATTTGTACTTGAAAATGTAGGTCCTTGATTATCATTTTGGTATGATGGGGTAGGTCCTTGGTTGGTGTTTGAAAATGTAGGTCCTTGATTGGTGTTTTTGCTTGTCACTCTTTGTCGGATAATATGAATTCTCCTAGACTTGTTTGGTTGATTTTGATTTGATGGGGGAGTGTTTTGAAATTGAAATGTGGGACCTTGATTCATGTTTTGAAGTGTAGTCGTGGGACCTTGAGATGTTGGACCTTGGTTCGTGTTTTGAAATATAAGTGTGGGACCTTGGTTCATGTGTTGAAATATAGGTGTGGGACCTTGAGATGTAGGATCTTGGTTTGTATTTTGAAGAAGGGGATTTGTAAAAGTCTTTCCCATGGAATTTGATGAGCTACGAAATATAAAATTTTGTCCTTGTGTTGTTGCATGAGTTGTCTTGTTTCCAAATGTTGGGTATTGGGAATGTCTATGGTAGTTTTGGCCATGTGGTTTTTTGTCCCAAGTGGTAATGTAGTATATATTTGTTGTGAAGATGGCATCCCCAATGCAAATGGGTTTTGATTAAGTCCTTGGTTTAGTGCTTGAGAAGCTCCTTCTACAATTATGGAGAAATCAAAGCCTTGAGAAATTTTAGCACCCTTTTTGGCTAGTGCATAAAAGTATCTATTAGGATCGACACTAATGAGCTCATCAACAATGTGTAAAATTCTTGGATCTTGATAAGCTCTTTCAACCTCTTTGGGATTCAATTTCTTGTTGAATTCATCTAAGCCTAGATTATCAAATGTGTTGATTGGTTCTCTTTGTGGTGTAGATTGGTTTGAATTTGATCCAAGGTTGGTGTCATGATGTGGACTAGAAAAGGGGTCACTTGAAGAATCCATGTTCTTTCTTTTAGTTCATGACCTTGTTTTAACCATGTAAGATTATATGAAACTAAACTATGTTTCTTGTGATTTTTTTGGGTATAAGAATGCAAGGTGACCATGCAAGGGTAATGATGATCTTAAGACCAGAGGATGAAGCTAAATGAAGCTAAATGAAACTAATGATGGTCAATTTACATCAAAGGGAGACTAGATAAAACTAAATCAATGACCAAAGGCTATGATGCAACTAAGTCTAAGATGAGGTTAAGCTAAGCTATATTTCAATGATTTTTGGGATATAAGGATGCAAGATGATAAATCACCTAAGTCCAAGACTAAGGATTGAGAGGATGACAATGATGTTATGATCAAAGGATATGGTATAAAACTAAATGCTACTAGCAAAATGACACTAAGGATATGGACCTTAAGATTTAAGAAAAAGGATGATAGCCAACCTATTGTAGATCCAAGATAACAAATCCAATCGTCATTGACCTTTGTAATGACCAAGATTTAGAGAAAGGTTGACAAGATGAGTCTAAACTAAGATATAAGTTTAAGACCCAAATTTTGACCAAGATGACAATGACAAAGATTGATAAGTGAGAAAGGGTAAAGGCCAATGAAAAATTGAATAAGTAACCATGGATTTTCCAAAGGCTTGATAAACTTCCTATATCTGAAATCTAGAAGGTATGTGCAACCTAAGACCTAAGATTAATTATGCAAGGCAAAGATGACCTAAAATGATATACAAACCTAAATGAAGATGATGGAATGAACTAGTAAAACTCTACAAGTCTAAGGTTTAGATAACAAGATCTCTATCAAGATAAATTGGATCAAGTTTGGACAAGGATTTTTTGAAAATTTGGTGATTAGGATTACTGTTTTGGCAATTGTTTGTAAGCGCCATGTTTCTAGTAAATGTGATGTAGAATTATCAAGTGCATTTTTTTAGAACAAAGGTTTTGAAAAAGTTTTGTGTTTCTTTTGAAAAATTGTGTGCAAATTAATTTTCATAAACAATGCACAACCTAGGATGGAAAATATACTACCTGCTAAGTCCCTACATGGATTGCTCCAAACACTTAGACAAAACGAACATCTAGAGATCTTGGTGACATTGGCTCCCCCTTACACAGCACAGGCACACCAAGATCTCTTAACCTTGAAGATCCTAATATCTTGTGAACAAATGGATTTCATGTCTCTACAATGAATAGTGGAATGTAGGGTGGCTTCAGAGGTCTGACCTCCTGCACAAGCAAGTAAAAGGGTTTTTGGCCTCTATCAAAAATGGTTCTTAATCTATGTTTTGGGGTAATAACAATGCCTATACATGCTACAAGATTATCTCAATTAAGAGGCCTCCTATTCCCTTCCTAAGAAAGGATTTTGACGTATCTCATGGATAGTAGGGGTGGCACTTGTCGGTATAGGACATCCTCACCAGGTGATCGAAGACTTTCCCAATGATCACAATAATTTATATAGCGAACCAAAAATAAGTGTTGCTTGGGTCATTCCCTCTAACAAGTTAGGAGGAAAGCCCTCTAAAAGTAACAAAAGTGAGACAAGTATGTTGTTTTTGATCTCCCAAATCGCACAAAGCAAGGAGAGAGCATACACAACACCTTTTTATCACACTCATATGGGGCTCATTTTAAAAAGAAAAATCCCAAAACCAAATGTGTGGATGGTTGTAAAAAATGCTAAAGGATGCTATTGATTCTCAAGATCTCAAAATGGTGCGAGAGAAGAGCATACGCATCCAAAATCAATATGCAAACCACAAGATAATGCAAGCACTAGTTAATTTTAACCCTGCTTATGACGTTCTTTTTAGACCAATGACGTGTGATGAACCTCATGAGTGAAAGTATGCATGTTGTTGTTCATTTTAACCTTTCATTAGTGAAAATGCATGTTCATTTTAACCCTTATGAGTGTAATGAAAATTTGTTGTTGTAAACAAGCAAAAAAAAATTAATAACTTTAAGGAAAAGGAAGTTAAGCTCAATTATTTCTAAAGAAATAATTTTTAAACTCCTCAAGACCAACGCCACATGCTAAAAATAGAGGATTAGCAAACCAAAAAATCCTACCCTAAAGAAAATCCAAAAGGAAAAAACTCAAACAAAACTCAAAACTAAAAAGTTAAACCTTAACAAGTAGTTGTGTCATTTAGGCTAACAATTGTGGCTCTGTAATGTGGCTTAGGAAATAGAAGTTGTGATTCGTTGTATAGAAAATGTGCCTCACACTAGATCAATTGTGTCATTTCAAATGTGGCTTGGAAGCTTGTGATTGCGTCATAATTTTAAATTTGGAAATCTTGCCTTTAGTTGTGTCGCTACTCTTCACAATTGCATTATTTTTTCAAATTTCGAGAGCCTGCCTTTAATTGTGTCATTGCTCTTCACAGTTGCAATTCACGACCCTATTACACAACAAAAATAAAAAATAAGACATGGGTTTTTGTACAAATTTTGTCCATTTCACGTCAGGTTTAGCAATGTAAGATATGAAATTGAAATAGCAAAGATAAAGCGACAAACACTGCACTAAATCTAAGCTAAAATCCAAATCTTAAACAAGGGAGTACAATCAAACAAGAAGAATGAAATACGAGCAATGAAATAGCAACTTCCCATGTTTGAAGTTGAATCACCTCCCTTGTCTCTCCTCAAACAGCGTTTGCAAGCTGCCCTTAGTTTGTTGTAAGAAAATACCTATAAACAATAAGCATGAATATTGGAGATATGTGGTTTTTAAATTGAAAATTGGAGGAGAAGACCTTTTATAGAAATTCATTCAAACAAACGGATGAGATCGATCTTCTAGAAAGATTCTCAGATCAAGGGTTGAGGATGCATGCACTATAGAGTAGTTGGCTAGGGATGGCTATGAAATGAATGGTCAAGATCAAAAAGAGACTAGAGACAATCAATGGTTGAGATTCAAAAATGAGAGAGTGGAGGGAAATAATGGAGGAATTCAATAATAAATTTATTTAATTCATGAGAAGGGAATCTTTGACCAAGTAGAGGAATAAATAATTTATCTAAATTATTTATTTATGGAAGAAGAGGAAAATGGGTATTTAATTAAAATGATTATGTAACCAATTTAATTAAATAAGAGGAAATAGAAAAGGGGGATTAAATAATTAATCCAAGATTAATCATTTAATAGTGAAAGAATGGCAAAGGATAGTTAAATCATTTCAATAATTATTTAACTATAGAAGAAATGAAGAAGACCAATGAATAGATAAATAATTATAAATAATTATTTAACTATAGATGAATGACGTAAAATTAATAATTAAATGAATAAAAAATTATTTAATCATAGAGAGAAAGAAAATTTCAGTGATGCAATTAAAAAGATAATTTGTTTAATTTATCAAAGGGGAATAAAGAAATGAATTAATTAAATAATTAAAATTACTTAATTAATAGAGGAACGTGATCAAGCAATTAAACAATTAAAATTATTTAATTACGTAGGGAAGAAGACCAAGACAATGGAAAAATGACACTAGCAAACCAAGACATTTTTCAGTGTTTACAATTTTTATCTACCTTCCCTTGTTTAGTGCTCAGTTGTTTCACAAGCTTGGTTCATGAGTTGTATCTCTATGGCAGGTTGACTAGTTGCACAAGATGATAGCATTCTCAGTTTCATGTGTTTACACTAGTATTTTTAAATATTTTGTTGATGTTGAATATTCAGGATGTTGTGTAATATTGCTACATAGTCCATAGGATTTTTTCAGACTTGGTAAAGTGTGAATTTTGTTGCTTGATAGTGTTAATGTTGGTTTGGTTGACCTAGCATGTTAGTGTTGTTTGCAGACAAGCCTCATGGTTTGTGGAAGCTTGGTGTAGTGTGTCAGTGTAGATTTGGGTCCTAGTTAACCCTTGATGTGGTCTTCCCTCACTTTCCACCAGAGAAGTGTTTGATTCCAACTTATTTGGTGGTTGCATGTTTGAGGTGCATACGTTTCATTGAAGTTAACTTAGAGGAGGTTATTTGAGGTTGTGAAAGATGTATATGCAAGGTCAAATATTTAGAGAGCGGTGTGGCTTGGAATGATGTATGTGTGATCATGAATTGAGATATGAGTGCGAGAAAGAACGCTTAAGACTACCAGAAGTAGTGAGAAGAAGGTGTTTACAGTTTAGTGTGTCAAAAGTCATTGGAGGCAGTGAGATGAAGGTTGCAGATGGTAAAGAGATATTGTGGTGGTTTCTCTAGTTGCTCTTAGGTAGTGAACCTTCTTGTATTTGTTTCTTTGTAATCCAGAAGAAGTGATCCTCCTAGGCAGTTAACCCTTGGTAATGAGCCTTTTCTTTTGGGTAGTGAGTCCTCTGGGAAGTGAGCCCTTCAGGTAGGTAGCCTCTTGTAATTGGTTTTGGTTTTCATATAGTGAGCTAATTCTCACCATGGTTTTTCCCTTATAGGGTTTTCTAAGTAAAAATCTGGTGTTCTATTGTGATTTTTTTTGGATGTGTTGTTGCTTCATTTCTTTACATTCATGCTAATACTCAATAAGGGTTTGAAGGTTTTAATGCATAACTGATTCACCCCCCCTCTCAGTTGTCCTATGTGTCTAACATGTCGAAGGACTAAAGAATAATATTTTAAGTTTAAGTTGGATGTGTGACAAATTTTATGAGCTTTCCTTTAGTGTTGAAGGTTGTGAAATCAGGAAATCAAGTACCAAAGAACTAATTGTTGAAGGAAGTAGGACAAATAGAGACATATATCATCTCAGTGAATTAAATGGACAAACTATCTTATAGTGCAAAATGGAGAAAGCTAGCTTTGGAAAAAAAGGTTGGGTCACATTAATTTTGATGACATTGAGAAGATTAGTTCAAGAGGAATGGTTTGAGATATGCCAAAGATTAAGAAACCTCAATCTACCAACTACAAACAAATGTCATGAAGGGGAACATACAAAGATCAGATTTCTTGCTAAGGATGTTTAAAAGTTGCCATTAGTGTCAAATAGATGCATACCTAAAAGATTCATGAGTAATGCATAGATCATATCTTGGATGATAAGATCATGATCAGACCTGATCTTGAAGAATAATAAGTAAAAAATCCTTTGGTGATAAGATTGTTGAAGCATATCAAGAAACAGTTTGAAGTTGGTTATCAAATTATTTTATGAAGTTGTTTCTCAAATTAATTGAAGTTGAAGGAACACCATTCTTGATGTTATTTCTCAAAACTTAAAGTTGAGATCATCATCATTTTGACACATACATATTGATGGCTCAATCAGATTCTAGGAAAGAATTTGAAAAATACATAATCGAAGATTTGTTTTTGTTGGCTTAAGAAAACAAGATAGTAATTGATTGTTCAGACAAAAACCCAAATAATAATCCAATTATTAAGAAAACAAGATAAACAAACAAGTTTTTAATCATATTTTTTATGAACCGATAAGACAAATAAACAAGTTCTTGATCAGATTTGTTATGAACTGATCAAATAAATGGTCATACAAATCGATAAACTAAGGTGTCCTTTTGAAAATCAATAAACAAAGGTGATTAATCATTAACCAAAAGACGTTTTCATTTCCAAATAAGACATCTTTATTTCCTATTAAGACCTGTTCTTTCATTTAGATATGTTTCGATTTTCATCCAGATGGTACGATGCATCACTAAACAGATATGTTCATTCGATTAGCTCTTGAAAAGACATTATCATTCATTGTAATTCCTGAAGGGGTTTGCCTCATTCGATCTGATTATTGAAGAGATATTCTTACACACAGATTTAATAAATAATGCAGAAGTAATAAAAAATAAATCAAAGTGATTAAGACATAAATAAAACTAATTCAGTTTAATGAAGAGGGAGATTTTAAAAGGGTGCAAATAGAGGTATGTTCTTCCATTAGAAGGTTGCAACTCTTCAAAAACATACATATTTGATATTCAAATCAAGGTTGCAAGTGGTGAGTAGAGTGTGTGAGTAAATTAGATCAGAGAATCTATTCTCTTGTGTGGGATTTAAGGTAATAGAAAACATCACAAAACAGGGTTGAGGATAGAGGCAGTGCAAATCTGTTTGAAGGTAGTTACTTTACATCATCATTTCAGTCAAGTCAAGATTGGTGCCTTGCACATTAGGGGTTATTGCTCCTTGTAGATTGGTACCTACAAAATTAGTCTAAGAGGCTAGTGCTCCTTGTAGGTTAGTTCTTACTAAACTACAACATTCATTATTCAAGTAGGTTGGTGCCTACTATCTTTGTAATTTCATTTAAAAATAATATACAACTATTGAATTCAACTTGTTTATGTTGTTTCATATTGCATAGTTGATGTTGGGATAGAAGTTAAAAGGTTGCGTAGGGTTGAAAAATTGAAATTTTGGTTGATTCTGATTCAACCCCCCTCTCTCAGTAAATCTTTATGCTCTTCAAAGGAGTATTCTACATCAAAACCATTGGATTTGGTGCATACTGATCTATGCAAACCTATGAGGACATAGAGTCTACAAGGTGATAGGTATTTTATGATGCTCATTGATTATTACACTAGAATGACTTGGATTACTTTTCTAAAAGAGAATTTGGAAGCATTTGAGAAGTTTAAGGCATTCAAGGAATTAGTAGAGAATGAAACCAGAAGAACAATCAAGGTTTTGAGATCAAATAGAGGTGGAGAATTCACTTGTAATTATGAATTTTGTGAAAAACATTGGATCTAGAGCAATCTTTTGCTCTAGGATTCCTTAGCAAAATGGAGTTGCTGAAAGAAAGAACCAAACTATAGAAGAGATGGAAAGAACAATGTTGATTCAAGAAAATATAATGGATATGTACTAGAGAGAAGTAGTTCAAATTGTAGTTTATATCTTGAACAAAGCTCAAATCAAGAGAAAGATTGATAAAACACCATATGAGTTGTGGAGAGGAAGACCAACTTCTGTAAGACATCTCAAGATATTTGGAAGCAAGTGATACATCAAAAGAGATGAAAACTTAGGTAAGTTTGATTCCAGCTTTGATGAAGGTATTTTTCTTGGTTACTCTATGACAAGTAATCATACAAGTGTTATAACAAAAGGTTGAAGAATAATATGAAAGTATAAATGTGAGTTGATGAAACAATTCAATCTATTGATGCTCCTGAAGTAGAAGATGATGAAGAGCCAATTTGTAGCAGTGATGAAGATTCAAGATTTGTTTCTAAAACTCCAACAAATTATGTTCAAAGGAATCACTTTGAAGATTAGATTATAGGAGATAAAGAAAGTGGGGTTCAAACATGGAGGAGAATTAAGAAATCAAGTGAACAAGTACATTTTGCTCTCTTATCAAAGATGAACCAAACTCTTATAAAGAAGCAAACAAAGAAAAGGGTTGGATAGAAGCTATGGAGGAAGAGATGAATTAGATCAAGAAGAATGAAACTTGGGAACTTGTCCCAAGACCTAAAGGAAAGAATGTGATTGGAACCAAGTGGGTTTTCACAAACAAGCTAAATGAAGAAGGTGAAGTGATATGGAACAAGACTAGACTTGTTGTAAAGGATATGCTTAGGTTGAAGGCATAGATTTTGAAGAGACATTTTCTCTGGTAGCAAGACTAGAAGCAATTAGGGTGTTTTTATCTCTTTTAGAATTCAAGAATTTCAATGTATACCAAATGGAGGTGAAGTCAACATTTTTGAATGGACAGCTAGAAGAAGAGGTCTACATTGAACAACCAGAAGGGTTTCAATGTTAAGAAAATCTAGATTATGTGTGCAAACTAAAGAAGGCTTTGTATAGAATCAAACAAGCTCCTAGAGCTTGGTATTGAAGGTTGGATGGATACTTGCAGCAACAAGGGTTTCAAAGAGGAAGTGCAGATAGAAATTTGTATATGAAAACAGGTGATGAATTGTTGATAGTCATAGTTTATGTGGATGATATCATCTTTGGTGGCAGAAATAATGGCATGCACAAAATGTTTTAGAAGGCAATGCAAAGTGAGTTTGAAATGTCAATGTCAGGTGAATTATCATTCTTTCTTGGATTGCAGATTGTACAATCAGACAAAGGCATATTTATTTCTTAAAATAAGTACATAAAGGAGATGCTAAGTAAGTTCAAGATGGAAGATTGCAAACTGATAGGCACACCAATGGTTACTAGATGTAAGCTGAGTAAAGATGATGAATCTACTCCAGCAAACAAAAACTTATATAGATCCATGATTGAAAGTTTGATGTATGTGACAAAATCTAGACTTGATATAATGCAAGAAGTTGTGATGGTTGCTAGATTTCAGGCAGTACCTAAAGAAACTCATATCAAAGCAATAAACAGTATATTTAGGTATCTGAAGGCTACAATGGATTTTGGCTTATGGTATCCTAAGAGTGAAAGTATCACTATAATTGCATACACAGATGAAAATTGGAGAGGAAGCATAGATGACCAAAAGAGCACAAGTGGTGGCTCATTCTTTCTTGGTGATAGTTTGATATCCTAGCTAAGCAAGAAATAAGAATCAATTGTTTTATCTGTAGCCAAGGCAAAATACATTGTAGTTTCTTCAAGTATTGTGGATAAAACAAAATCGGAAGGAGATGAAGATTGAATTTGAAGAACCTATTTCCATTCTTTGTGATAATACTAGTGCCATAAACATTTCAAAGAATCCAGTGATGCACTCAAGGACTAAACACATTGCAATCAAGTATCATTTTCTAAGAGAGAAAGTTGTAAAAAAGGAGGTGAAGTTGGAATATGTTGAGACCAAGAAGTAGGTGGTAGATATCTTCACAAAACCACTTCCTAAGGATTCTTCGACAAAAGTTGGGATCGTTGCTCCATCCTCTTGAATCAAGAGGAAGCACATGATGAGGGGGAGCTTGGTCTCCCTACCGCAAGAAGGCTTGGTGGTCTTACAGAATGTTCTTCAAATGCAGGATAGTATGGGATCGAGGGGAGGTTTTCTGAAGAAGCTTAAAGAAATGCTCTACATTTCTCCACATGTACAATTGTTACTTTGTGGTTTGGAAATTTGTTTGAGGAAAGTATGAAGAATGTATGTTCTAGTTTGTAGATCATGTAAGTCATCACAAGAATTTTTAGGACTTGCAAAATGAAGGATGTATTGCAAAAGTTAAGAATGTTCAAAGAAATGCTTTGCATTTCTACACATTTGAAGTGGCAATCCTACAGCTTGGAGGATGTTCTTGTTGGGGGAGAAGTGCCCCAAATCCAAAAGGAGATATTGTTGACATTTTTCAATGATGTCAAAGGGGGAGAAAGTGAACTCAAAATGCTATATCTTCCAAGGGGAGAAATCAATCTAAGGGGAGCAATGTCTCCATGTGTGTTCAATTGGTTTCATGGGTGGCCCAACATTTTGTTGTTTTCCATCAATGGAAAAGGGGGAGATTATTGAACAAAGGTTTTCATTGATGTCAAAGGTTGTCAGTGTCAGAGATTGTCATTAATGTAGTAAGAAGATTGATGTCTAAGGAGTCCACTATGTCAAGGGTGTAAAGTTAAGTCGTACTAGAATTAAAGGTTAAGTCATGCTAGAATTATCATTATATTCCCCTTGAATTATCATTTTGAGTTACAATAGTTTTGTTGAAGCATGTTGTATGTCAAAAGTTCAGTATGGTTGCATACCTATCTATGTTGGAGGACACAAAATCAAGAAATATATATTATCAGGTGCTAAGGAGTGTTTGTGTGACTACTGTATGCTTGTAATATCTTGCTTGCATTTATTCACTACGACAATGGTGGTCCAAAAGTCTGTACCAGGATATTTTTAGAAAGATTTCTTTGGAAATGCAATTTTGGTCAACATTTCTTTCAACGATAGAGTTTTTCTTTTTGGTTTGAAAGGAGAGTATGCCTATACATGTTCTATCTTATTTTTGAGTTTCTAGAGGATATGTTCAGGATGCAAGAAGTTTGAAGTGATAGAAGGCTATCTGTGCATGTCTGTTAACCTATTTGTGTTCAAGGTATGTGCAATAACGACTAGTAGCATGTGAAGTTCAAATCTTGTGTGCGGTGTTAAGATAGGACCTAGTTAAGGTTCTTGTGGTAGTGCATGACATCATGTTCTTTTTGCGGCAACTAAATTTGTTTTTGGACTTGTTAGTTTTATGATCAGATTTAATGCACAAAAAATTAATTCAAATTAGACACAATAACATAGCAGATACCCTAGGAAAACCCTCCTCTTGAGGGAGAAAAACCCAGCAACAATATATCACTTATATATTGAATCAACAATAGAGTCTCTTTTACAATAGAGGTCGAAATGTAGGCCTATCACATGCACTCCAATCTGATGCAATACAATACCAGATTGAGATAAACTAATAATGATAATCTTAGCCAACAATATGTCAAACTCCTCTCAATGATAAACTTGAACTGCCTTATAGAGAACTCGCAATTCAATGAATGATGTCGAACTTGAATGAATAACAATAAGAATGCCAATGAATATATGTACAATATAGAGAGGAGGACATGACTCTTCACAATCAAGTCGGCTTACATAAAAGAACGCAACTCTTCATTGAATCGCGTCCCAAGGAGTATAAGGTCGACCTCAATAAGAATACATCTCTTCATTTAATTTGTGCTTCTTCTATAACTAAATATAGTTATATATCGTGCCTCTTCATTTCAGCACTATTTAGAGAAAGACACATCTCTTCATGCATCTAATGTCGGCCAATATTAATCAACATATAATTCAAATAGCCATAAGGCTACATTTGAATTATCTTCGCATGCGGATCTAGAAGAGGCAGCCCGACGCTGCTAGAACATCAACACTCCCTCTTAGCTATGGATGATACTTCCAACTGCACAAGACATATCACCTCATCGTGATGTCTACCACAATGGCTACAACCATAAGTGGGAAAGAAGAATATCACCTCATCATGATATCATATATCACCTCAACATGATATCAACCATAATGGCTACAACCATGTATGGTATGTACAAGTGTTCATCACTTGCGTGATGTTGTCACCTCAACATGACTTTCACCATGGCTCTCCCAGAGGGTGAAACACAAGTACAAAAGTCATCACAGACTCTCTCACATGATGTTGTCATGGAGTCACACACATGACATCCACCATGGCTCTCCCAGAGGGTGGAATCAAGGGATTACACCTCGAACTTCTGTTACAAAGAAGAACTCATTAATCAAGGGATTACACCTCGAACTTCTCTCACAGAGAAGAACTTGTTATCAAGGGATTTCACCTCGAACTTCTCTCACTGAGAAGAACTCATTACAAAGGATCACTGGTACTAAGACTCTTTCTCAATTAAGGTTGGATTCTCCACCATACCAAGCTTATCTCGAAAGTACACAAACTTTATTCTAGAGAGAGGCTTGGTGAGAATGTTCGTTGTTTGCTCATCGGTGCTGATATACCTCAATTGTATAGCTTTCCTCAATACCATATCTCTGATATAGTGGTATTTGATCTCAACATGCTTGGTTCTGTCATGAAACACAGGATTGATAGAAAGCTTCAGACAACTCTGGTTATCACAATGGATGATAGTAGGCTCCATTGATTGTCCAAACAATCCTGCAAGGAGCTTACGAAGCCACATTGCTTCTTGAGCTTCCATACAATTTACAATATACTCTGCCTCTGTTGTACTCAATGCTATAGATGATTGTTTCCTGCTACACCAGGAAATCATAGCAGTCCCCAAACTGAAGCAACACCCAGAGGTGCTTTTTCAATCAATAACACTCCCTACCCAATTAGAATCAGTATAACCATATAGCTCTAAGTCCACATCTGAAGAATATCTCAAACCATATCCAACTGTGTCACGCAAGTATCTCAGGATATGTTTACCTGCAACAAGATGTATTTGTCTTGGTTCACACATGAACTAACTAAGTGCACTCACAACATAACAGATATTTGGTCTAGTGTTAACTAGATACATCAAGGACCCAATCAACTGCCTATACATCATAGGATCCACCAAGTCTGAACTGGCTACAACCTCTTTCAACTTATGCAAGTTGGTCTCCATAGGCGTAGACATAGATTTACAATCCATCATACCAAACCTCTTAAGTATATCAATGGTGTACTTCCCTTGACTTAGAATCATCTCATCTGGTTTCTGCTAGACTTCTAAGCCAAGGAAGTAATGCATAAGCCCAAGGTCCTTCATCTCAAACTCAAAAGCCAACTCCTTACACTTGAGAATAAGGTGATCTTCTCTAGTAAGAATCAAATCATCAACATACAAGACCAAAATTAATGCTTCACCATCAATTACCTTAAAGTACAGATTTGAGTTTGCATCATTCTTAGAGAAACCCAAGCTTGACAAGTATTGATCAATCCTTTTGTACCATGCACGAGGAGCCTGCTTAAGACCCTCCTACTAACCTATTACACATTTCATGTATTTTGAATTTAGGTCCACCTTATATAATCCTGGTTAATTGTGGACCCCTGGTTGACATGAAAGAGTGTTAATGCATTTTCATGTATATATTCATCATGCATGTGTGTAGTTGTAGTATGTATGTGCAAATCTTAAGTGTGTGCAAATGGTATAAATTGAAGAAGGTGGTGAATATACTAGGAAACGATTGTGAAACCAGAGGAGTTGCATGTGTGAGTATCATAATATTGTAAGTGCTAAAGAGTGTATGTAACTAGTACAAAAGTGTATGAGTTATATTTAGCTACAACTAAAGTTTTGCAAGCTTTATCTTTGTAATCCAGGGGGACTAGTGTTCTACTTTTGTACTATTTTAATTAGGGGTTGATGCCTACAAACACAATAGGGGATTGGTGGCTTTGATAGGTTGGTGCATACCTTAGTGTGTAAAATTCACTTGTATATTTATGCTTTGTGAGGTTGGATTTGACAATAGATCTAAGCAACTATTCTCGCCATGTTTTTTCCCATATTGGGTTTCCACATATATTTGGTGTTCTCATGTGCAAATGTGTTTGCTTATGTTGTTCTTTGATCATTAGATTTCTACTTTGATTCTAATATGTGCATTTGAGTTAAGAGTTTTAAATAGATTTGATCTACTGATTCACCCCCCCTCTCAGTATAGTGTGTGCCCTTCAATGGAGTTCAAAGAAGATGCTACTTAATAAGAGATAATATCAAATAGGAGATGAATATCCTCATTATTATCATCAAGATCCAAAATATGGTACTTCAAGAATAAATATGAAATATCTTCTAATGAAGTAGATAGGGAATACTAATATGAACTTGCTACAAGGAATCAATAGAAGATGTAGATGAAGCAACACTAGATTTAGATGGAGTAACATGTGATGGAGATAATATATTAATACATTTTGCATGAGTACACTACTCATACCTATGATGTGTCCACAAAATATGTTTAAGTATAACATGATATATCTTTTGATGTTAGATTAGAACAATTTGATAAACTAATGTGATTACCATAAAAAAGTTACTTTGGTTCATCTATTTTTTTTGAAAGCACTCATTTGCATCATGATTTTTTTCCTATAGTAATCACATTTGACCTTAAGATGATTTAGGAAGATAATTTAAAATACTCAAATGGAAAGGGGAGAGTGAGATAGAGAGGGAGAGATAATTAACTCCACAAGACTACTTGATTATGAAACTAGCAAAAACAAATGTAAAATGGATTTACCCAACCAAAATATACAATCATGAGACCCCTCTAGCAAATTATTGTGATCAAAATTTTCACTTAGAGAGATCACAATTGTCACTTGCCAAATTAGTGAAGTGTTATTTATCTTAGTGTAATATAAATGTTAAATTAGGCCACAAAGTTGAAACTATAAATTTTGATACTTAATGGGATAGATCATACTAAAGTAATAAAAGTAAATACAAAATATATAGTTTAAAGTAAAATGCAGCCAAAAGCATTGTCACATGAGCCCAACTGAAGCTTTAAAAGTTTTCAAAATGATAACTACTCAACACCACTTGTGAGAATCTATAACATATAAAAAAACTCAATGCCAAAATGAAAAATCATCTACACCACTATGAATCTCTCAAAAAATTCTAATATCAAAAAATACCAAAAAAGGAACAAAAGTGAACAAGAGCAAAGCCTCTAAACTTGAAGTTCCAAAACCAAAACTCAAACCCGAAGGGGGTGAGGATTGCAAGAAGAAATGGATGAAATCATGATTATGTTAATAAAGGAATATTCAAAGATACCCTAAATATTCTTTAATGTCACAATGTGCCAATTCTACCAACTATTTTTGAAACCCACCTATTGTATTGTCAAAACATTTGTTTCAAAATTAAAACTATTATACTTGCACAAAAAAATACCATTGACAAAAAGTATGGCTTGTCACATTGAGGGTAGAGCATAGGTGGTGTTATGAGTGGTAGACATTAGAGGTGGGAATATACACCACTAGAGGAAGAATTGTAAATGGAAAGGTTGAGCAGTGCCAAGTTGGCCATTATTAGTGCTACCCATAGTTGGTGGTGGCAAAGTTGCAAGCCTCCACCCGAATAGTGTGCACAAAACCCTATGCACTAGCAATTTTTTCCAAACTAGATAAAATTTAAATGAAAATGAAGGTTTTTGAGCCTTTTAAATACAATGGTAAGGCTAGGTTTAATACTATTTTCTTCAATAATTTAGGTATATACTAGATCTGGCAAGCACCTCCCTAGTAACACCCTTTTGCAAATATAGCCTCCAATGTCCAACTAGGATGAAACAAAGGGAAAATGTAACTTTATAGTTTGCTATAGAATTTATGGTGAGCCTAAATTTACTCAAAACCCCCATAATCTAGTATTTCTCTCAAATTTTTATTCTCCAAATCATTATTCAATGTAAGAGATCATACTTAAATTTTCAAGAGAAAATATGACCTTTAGTCCTAGAAATGAACTAATTTGAAAACATCATGGCTCTAATACCATGTTAAAAAAAATTATGAACAATAAATCTACCCAAGACCAAATGCCTATTAGTGAATAACAAATGTAGATGAATAGAATAATTTTATTCTATATTTAATATTATGACAACAATTACAAAGAATAACATGAAAATATATAGGCCTCTTAGATTTATAAATATAGGAGATGAAAAGTCTAAGAGATGTGAGTTAACTCTCAAACACTCTCAATCAAGATGTGAGTTAACTCAATCTAACTGAGACAAAGGTGACCTTAACTAAAGAAAGTTGGAACCTAACTACTATAAATCAAGGATTGATGAAGTGATGTTGGCAATTGTGTACCTCAAGTCAAGATATACATGTCATTTTAGCTACTTAAGTGAGAATAATTATGCATCCTAATTATCCTAAATAAACTTATTAAATAAGTTTAATATCACACTTATGTTAAAAATATCCAAGATGAATAAAATATTACACAATAAATTTAACGACACAATCCTTGAATTCTTACACAGTCATCAAAAGCTTCCACAACTAAAAACACATACAATGAGAAAAGGCTTCTCCTTTCTCTATAACAAACCCTCCCAAATGTATCACTAAATAAGTGATATCCTATCATGTAAGTTCACAATATAGCATTTAATATTAAAAAATAAAAATCAATAGATATATTGCTAAGTATTAGGGAGAGAGGAATATTATATTATTATTTTATTACATATATTGAGGACAAGAGTGGAAGTGTGTGGTAGTTGGATCTAAGGAATAGGAAGTTTGGTAAAGAATTATAAATTTTAGTGTACATCTCTTTACTTTTAGCTTTCATGAAGCCACAAAGAAGAATTGTTTGTGCTATTTATGTAGAGATTACACAGAGATTTAGATTAATCTTAAGTGGGTGAAATGATTGTGTTTGTACAAGATTTAGGAGATATAACTTTGTCTTAAAAAGAGTTATTTGACCTATGTACATATTTTAGGATAATGTATAAGGTAAATGTAAATAACTCTCCTTATAGGCATCTAACAAGAGGATCGCATTCATCAAATTAGTATCTCATTTGACAATAAATATTTTTTTAACATTTTTAAATATTTTAAATAAATTAATAGATAACTTATTAAAAAGGTTGCAACATAATAACATGAAAGCAGAAATTTTTAGTTTTGATAGGTGGATAGGAAATGGTTGAACAATTATATTTGTAGTTTCTTGTTTACTCCACACATAAGTATTAATTTGTTTCAATGATCCAAAAATGTAAGTTAAGATAAGAATGACCATGCATTCACATCAATTGTTACTCTAAATTTTTTTAGGTACTAATGCTAAATAATTATAGAATAAAAATCTTTTTAATTTAATTTATTTTCATTATCTCCTATCAAAATTCATTCAAGATTTTTGATTTAGAGATAGGTGTGATAATGGTATAAAGGAAATGTTTAGTTGAACTTATGAGCGGTATAAGTGAATAGTAGTAGAGAAATCGTTAAAATAATAGGTACCTAAAAAGAGGGGAAATTTTAATAGGAATTGGGTACTATGAGTGGGTGTTAAAAACTTAAAGATGTAGAAATACAAATGCATCCTAGGAGTATTATTCAAGATCCCATGATCACAATCAATGTAGGATAAAATAAGTAAATCCACCATGCAAACCCTCATTTTTGGATCAAACCCTCAAATGTATGGTTCTAATTCCAAACCTTATGACTCTAATATCAATTTTATAGAAAAATTTGGCAACTCAATTTCCCTAAAACAATAATTTAATCATCAAATTACAATCTTATTATGATGTTTCCAATTGATTTAAAAAGCATAATAGAAGAACAAGATATTCAAGCACAATATCTACAAAACATAGGATATATAAGGTTAAACCTAGGAAACCCTTTTCGGAAAAAGTACAGCAACAAAAGAGAGCTAATAATTGTATTAATCTATGAAAAAATTCAAGTCTAATACAATCATCTCCTAATGTAGTATTTCCCAATTCATAAAAATACATTGTATAGCCTTCATGCACACACATATTAATCATCTATTCCTCATAACATTTATCAACAACTCAACATCTCATTATTTGTCAATCATGAATCTTCCTCATCACATGTCCAAGATTATATGTAGGTTGAGTCATTTCCTAGAATCCTAAACGACTCCACATTGTAGCCACCTTGGAGTGTCAACCTTTACACAATAAAACAAGGTTATTACCATGATGTCATCACTACCATATTTCACTCTCATAAATATTCTCCAAATGAACAAAACATGCATCAATCTAAATACTCGCACAAATTATCCAACTAATTATTTGACCAACTATCCACTATATGTAGAATAGTGCAACAGTCTCCTACAATGCCACCAAGACTATTCACATGGCTTTCAATAGCAACAAAACTTACGATTTGCGATACTCTAAAACACCTCCATATCCTTTAGTGTTGCCCTACACACCCCAAATAATAGCACACATACTCCAACAATGTACTTTACATGTGATGCGATAACCATAGTATAGTCAAATCTCATGTGATTGGCTTCACCAAGGTCTAAGACATCTTTAGGCCATAATCCTTGAATTCTTATACAACCATTGAAATCTCCCACTACAACCACAAACATACAATGTGAGAAAAGGTTTCTCCTTTCTATCTAACAAAGCCTCTGAGATGTTTCACTATGTAAGCAATATCAAATCATGCAAGTTCATAATGTAGCATTTAATATTCATAAATCAATAGATATATTGCTAATAATTAGGGGTAGAGAGGATAATTATATTAATTAGTTGTTGTAGGTAGACTATTGATGGATAGGCACTCATCATTGTTTTGGACACCTTGTGTCGCTCATTGCATTGACCTCATATTGGAGGATTTTGGCAAGATTGCATAGATCAAAGCATGTGTGGAAATCGGAAAAAATATTTGTAAATTCATATATAATCACACATGGGTCCTCAACCTAATGAGGCAATACTCAAGGAAAAGGAGTTGGCTCACCCTGGGATAACCTGCTTTGCTACCAATTTCATCACACTACAATCCTTGTCGCAATCAAAGGGAGCTTTGAGGTGCATGTTAGTTAGCAAGGAGTGGACTTTCTCATCATATGCTAAGACAAATGCAAGGAAGTGTCAAATTGGATTTTGATGAGCAAGGTTTTTGGGTGCCTACTGTGGAGATCGTAAAGGTAAATGTAATTAGTAATTAGTTTACTAATTCTACATTATATTTTCATTTTTATGTTTCTTTTATTTTCTTTTTTTTTACTCTTATTTATGCTAATGTTTCATAATAATTGCAGTTCACAGAGCCTTTAGAGGTTCTATTACGAGTTGTTGATGGGGAGAAGCCCACAATGAGCTACATATATGAGAGCATGGATAGGGCCAAAGAGGGCATTAGATCCATTTATGGGAGAGTTGATGATAAGTATCACCCCATTTGGGAGATCATTGATAAACGATGGCACCTCCAATTTCACAAGCTCTTGCGCACAACATATTTTCTCAATCCGGCATTCCAATTCCACCTTGAATTAAAGGTGGATGAGGAAGTTTTAGTGGGCTCTACATAGTCATCGCACAGATTTCTGATTCTTATGTTGGAGCACAAATAGTCACCAAGATTGGCATTTTCAGACTTGCACAAGGAGATCTCATTGCATGAGATATATGCAAGGCTACTCGATCGACATTGCAACTAGGTAAAATTTTATTAAGGGCATAATAGTAGTTTAAAAATTAACACTTTTCTTTTTTTTATATTACTATTAAATATTGAAACTTAAGGTTGGACAATGAGATTGATTTTTTTCTTTTTCTCATCTCAAATGCATGTGGGAGAGATTTGGTGCCATAAGATTGCAGTTTGAGTGTTGAGCCAACCAACAGTCCTTTGAGCACATACACTCCAAGAAGCACGATAGATTGTCAATGCAGAGGTTGCATGATCTAGTTTATATTCATTACAACCTTCGCCTTCACAATAGATAGTTATTGAGCACTTACTTGTTGCCCATCACATTAGAGGAGGTTGATCCACAATCAAATTGGATCACTAAGGCTAACAATCCTATCTTTAGCAATGAGGACCTTGATTGGGTCGACAAAGTGTATCGAAAGGCAAAGGCAATAGCCATGGTAGAGGATGGCGCATGAGAAGACACCTTGGATGCTGGTTTGAGTGCCACAGAGTCTGAGACACAGGCAAAGATGATGGTTGTATCATCATCCAAGACCTATCTTAGATGCCTACACAAGAGGGTTGAGTGATGCAGGCCCCTCTAAGCCATAGACTTGTAGCTTTTGTTTTGATATTTGTTTGGAACTTTTGATTCCATGGATTTCATATTCCATGAGTATTGTATCCTTCAACTAAAATTCTTGTTTATACTTATGTGATTGATGTATGTTTGTGTATGAGATCAAAGTAGTTTCTATTTGGTGAGGTTAGTATGTCTTTAAGGTTTATTTATTAAAGGGTGCATGAAACAAGTTTAAAATCCTTAAAAATCTCTGAATTTCTTGGGTTTTTCAATTTGACGAGTCTGTGCCAAGTCTGGGCTCCAAGTCCGAGTCTGAGTCAAAAATCGGCTTGGCGAGTCTGAGTCTTGGAACACTGCTTTGCATACATATTTGCCTTACCATGACTTCAGTTATCCATGAAAACATGTTCATAAACACATTCTTGCAAATTTCTAGCATTTCAAATCAGTATGTGTATTCTACCCCCAAAAAAAAAGAATCCAATTTGCTAAATTTCTCTCCAGATCAAACTCTCAAATTCATCAGAAATTACTTATGAAGTTGTGAATGAACAATTGTATCCTTTTCAATTTTTTCTATGATGTTGGCTTATTAATTTGACAGTTCTTATCAAGTCCATAAATTCAGAAATCAAATCTCAAACTACAAAACTAAATAGAATTCAAATTTCAAATTCAATCTACAAAAATTTGAAAACTAAATTCAGAATAATTATCGAAAATCCAACAGCTAGAACAAGCATATTGAGGAGAAAATGCGATTATGAAAAGCGCTAATACCAACTGCATGCCTTTGAAAAGATTGCAATTTTGGATTGTTTGGTTTGTCAGCAAACTGACCTTAATAATTTAATTTCATACTGCAGATTAGGAAGCTTTTTTTTGGATCTGCTTTAAATTTGCCAGAAAAAAATCACTGGCAAGTCCACCACTGCAACCTTAGGCTTGTCAACAGATCAATTCAACTATGATACAAAAGCCATATTCTAGCATTACACTCTTGGAACAAAGCTACAATCGGCAATTGCAAGATTATTTCTGACCAACCAATTTCATTATAAATCGCCAAGTGTTATCATTGAAATTATCTGTGTGTCTGTCTCTGAAGGCTGCCAAAATATAAATTGGCGTGCAAACTGCACATACGCTGAATGATGAAGTCTACGATTTGAAGGGAATCAACAATTCTTGACAACATTAATCTCCTGTTGCAATCATCTACTTCTCTTATCACCCCTCTTATCTTCTGAAAAGGCAAACTGACAAGCTAAAGAAAGATGATCACTGCCCCATTTCTGCAGTGTTCAACACAGACAACCAATAGCAAAAATAAATAAAAGGCAGTCAAATGGCATTCCAATTCAATGTATGGCATGAATATCAAATTTTATATCTTCTCCCCCTGGCTTATAGAAAAGCACTTTAAACTTCCACCAGAGCAAATTAACTTTTGCGGAAATCCTACTAAAAGAAAACCATACAACTCTGCTTCTCTTAAAAGATATTATACTAAAGTCAAGATCCCAGTTTATACAAAAACACAGATAAAATTAACATCTTCTCTACTTAAGAATAGTAATCCTATAGAGAAACTAATTACTGAAATTACTTTATAAGCAAACTGTACATAAAAAATAATTCATTAAAAACCAAATAAATGACACTACAGTAATCACAAATGAAAGCAAAAATGTGAAATTGTACTAGATCAATTGACTGTCAGTATTTGAGCAAGATGCAGGTTGAACATTGACCATAGAAGCTTCTTATAAGCAAAGTTCAAGGTAATGCATGTACAGGTAAAATGCTTGTAAAATTGTTAGCTTGCCCTGCATGTATGCTTAAAGCAGATGCTGAGTGCCAGAAACTGCAGCCTTCAGCTTCTTTCAGTCTCTGAACCTAAGTAAAAGCTTCCCATACATCACAATGTATCAATTGATCTCTGAGCTATAGGAAAGAAATTTTAAAGTCAAAACCAGCCTTCATAAGCAAGGGAAAGCTATCTTCTATACTATATAGTATATACAGCAGCAGTAAATGAAATGGATCATGACCCTGCAAAACCTCCCTAGGAAAAACTATTTTCAATTTCCATGTTGGAATCATCTCCCTTCTGCTTTATTCCCCATTGTTCTTGGAAATCTTTTCTCAATTAAACTGTTAACACTATCAGACTTTTGTGAGACAGGGAAAGAGCAAATTTTGTCTGAGAGATTACTATCAGTTATATCTGTATTATAGTTGTACATGGGTTTGAGGAGTGTTGTACAAATCAACTTCAGAAACACTCTATAGTCTATACCACCGTTTGTAATCACATGCATGTTATAGAGCAGACCTTCCTCCCAAAAACCAGTGATTTTACAGGTATTTTAGACAATGTAAAGAGTTGGAGTAAAAGATGCATTCAATTAAGTTACAATACTATAGCATAAATGGAAGGACAGGAAATGTCAATAGTGGCATAGTGTGATGGTTAAGTTGTGGTGTTGTTGTTCTTGCCATCAAGATTCAAACCCCACGGGTGTTGTTGTTGAATGTTTATATTGGGGAAGAGGTCCCTTGTTTGTGACCTCACTGGTTTGAAGCTCCAAGTCAAAAGCATTTACCCCTTTAAAAAACAAAGGAAGGATAGGAAATGACAAAGAATGCCACAGAAAAGGTATTTCAAATTTGCCTATGAGCACTAGTACCATGCCATTTTATCCCCATGACCTATACCCCAATAGAACACAAAGACCATATAAGTAGGAAAAGGAAAAATATGGGAAGCCAAATTCGATAACTTTTAAGACTGCATTAATGTGTTGGAAGACCATGTGTTAGCCGCAAAGACATTTCAAAATTGGCTGCAACAGTTCCATGCTATTCTATCCCCACAATCTATAGTCCAATATAACACAAACACTATAAGTAGAAAAAGGAAAAATAGGGGAAACCAAATCAAATAACTTTCAGAAGGCATACATGTGTTGGAAGACCAGGTGTTTTCCGCAACACATCAAGAGGCAGTGTGTCCAAAACTCTTAATGGGATTAGCCCTTCTGAGTACCTGTGTCAGTCAACATACATCTCTTTTATCACTAAAAAGCCATTGAAAAACCAAAACTGAAAACATAAGCAGTATTTCATAATCTGCAATGCATACCAGATATAATCAACAGTGCCCAAGAACTTGGAGTGGTAAGTTGTGGCCAAAGGTTCCCCATATTCATCTCTGATCCTAGAGTTTCCCTGCCTCCCCTGTTCAGTTTCAAAATTACACAATGATTCTAATGAATTTAACAGGAAGCAACATTTGGTCAACTCTAATTATGTGAATGATATGAAATATTTAACCTGAACACATGCATATGCACTGAAAAGCTTAAGTGGGTGCTTGAGCCTTGTACAAGATGAGTTACCGGTTGCAGCTTTCAACTCATCTTCGTACCAATTGTATCTGAAGGACAAATCAATAGAAATCATAAATGAAGAATCCAATTTAATACTGAGAATCATAGTAGCATTCCATGTGTAGACACCTAAAATCTACCACGCTAATTCATTCACCATTTCTACCACCATGTTGAAACCACCATCATGCAATTAATTTCATGCTAACCTCCCTTTTCACCCACTAATAATACTGCATTACTAATTAGCTAATTAGTTTTTATTATTAAGTTAATTAATCCATCTTTTCCATTTATTCTAAGTAAATATTTTTTATTGTTTAGTTAATTAATCCATTTTCTCGATTTATTCTAAGTAAATAATTTTTATTATTTAGTTAATTAATCCACTTTCTCCATTTATTCTAATTATGTAAATAATTGTATTATTTAATTAATTAATCCATTTTCTCCATTTATTCAAAATAAATTAAAAAATTCAATTATCCACATGGCCTGTGATGAGCCTAACTGGCTCCAACTCAACCTTTGAACAATAACTGCCTGTTTTTGTGTTTTATTTGGTTTTTGATGAATTTTAAAGAAGAATTGTAGACAAAAGTAGAAGGTGCACCAAGCATAAATGGATATAAAACTGAATTTAAAACTAAATCTGAGAAACGGTAATTGTATTATAGATTTGGCAATTCAAACAAAGAAATTGCATACAAAAGACATACCCGAAACTCTCCAGATTATTTAAATAAAGAAATTTGCACATGCCAAGCAAGAATAGTTGAAACTGATGAAATAGCACGCTTGGAGCTTAGATCTACTTTCTTCCACTTTGAAACTAGGGGAAATGTACTGGAAGAGGTAGACGCCAGAAATGAAGACAAGAAATGAACCAAAAGCTAGGCGTTTTGGTTTCCTCCTTCACACGCCCTTTCCAAGAGGTACACCACCCAATGGAAATAGTACGGCCTCTATAGGTGGTGATGATCCTTTATTGAAAGCAAAGAAACTATTGAAGAATGGCATCCAAGATGTGAAGCCTTCTCCCTTATTACAAACTGGAAAATACTGAATAGAATTTTGATGTAGCACAGATGAACTTTTGTACGAAGCTCCCCCAATTGCATCCATTCAACTAATCTCTCATAGTCTCACAATCACCGATTCAATGAAGAATTGTTGCTCTCCAATGAAGAATTCTTGAAACCCTTGCCCTCAGAAAAAAATCACAGAGAAGTTTTGAAGCAAAGTCAAATAATCACATAATGAGGTCGATTTGCTTCCTTTTTGCCTTATACCCCAAAAAGGCACGACCTTCAAGAAGTGATGCCACTTTTTGCATAAAATAAATTTAAAATGTATTTAGTATCCTTTACATAGTTGGGTGCCCAAATAAATGACTTAAGTGAATTTAAATATTCACTTTAACATTTAAGTCATAAAGTGCAAATATTTCAAGTGGGATTAATACGTTATAAAGTTAAATAATAACTTTACAATATCTCAATAGACGATAAAACCCAACCACTAAAATATTAATAACTTCCTCCAAACTCAATATTTTTCCATGCCATCAGAAGCTAGTGAATACTGAACGACAAACATCTATATTGAAACCAATACTGAAGTGAAGGAGTGGGAATATCAAAACCCACCAAAACGGCCACCAACCCCCTAACTAGATCTTGTCAGCCTACAAGGGTCCAAGAGATAGGCTAACTCAACTGCTCCTGATAACTGACTAGAGTGGGGACATTACATGGCCATCCACAATTATTAAATGAAAATGAAATCTCTTGCATCTGAACCATCCATCCAACAATAAATCTCAACCATTCATAAAAAGTAACACTAAAAGTCACCCATCATTAAATAAAGGCATCCAAAATCATCTCCACCATCCATCCAACAATGAATCTCAAGTCTCAACCATTTACTTCCCCATTTGAAAATCTATAAATCCACCCTCCATCCCTCATCAAATAAAAATCATCACAATTTAAGAGGCACATGCTGCCAAAATCTTGCACAAAGGTTACGCAACCACAGTCCATGAGCAAATCCACTCAACAAAGGAGATCTTTGCTTGGTAAGTGAAGGTAAATATCAGTTGATTTGGTCTTCTATATCTGAGGTTACGTTGGTTTCGAATAAGGAGCTTGATATTGTTTCGTTTCCTCTTTTGTTTATTCTAAATTTTAACACATGCAAAATCTACATAGTATTGACGCGGCATGGCAAACAAGTAAATGGTATTCAACTGCTTTGATTTAAAATAGGAAAAATTTAGGAAAAACTTGGGTAGCTAAAATAGTAAAAAAATATTATATTTATAAAAATAGAGAAGAATTTGAATTACTTCATGTCAAATATAGTGCATGGGGATGAGAAATAAACATAAGACATTAAAAAAATAACAGTTATAAAAAAAAGTAAGGATTTCTAAAAGCAATTATTTTACTTTTACTTAGCAAGGCTTTTGTAAAAAATATACAGTTGGTCCTAAATAGTGGAAAAGTGCTATCATCATCGAACACAACCTACTATTTTGGGGGCAACCCAATGTTTTATACTGAAACCTTGGTAGAATGTAATTAAAAGAAACACTCTTACTAGTGTTATTTAAAACAAAAATGAATCTAATCAAATTTAAACTTCAAAAGTTACAATGCCCAAGCCTTAATCCCAAACTAAAAGATTCCCAATCTTCCTGCACTTTTATTTTTCTTCTTTAATTGTTAAAATGAGACGAAGAAAACAAGGAAACATATACTTTAAAAAGTTCAGAATCACATTTTGAAAAACTTGGGAAATTACACGGCAAGTGAGGCAGTTGGATTTTGGAGTGCAGTGCTACTATGCTAAGAAGGCTACATAACAACAAAAAATAAATTAGAATATGCTACGTAAACACTGACCAAGGTTAGGGAATAGTTAGATAAGCCAAATTACTTTAAGCACTAGCATTAGAATATTTATAATGGGGCCACTTTCATCTTCATAGCCCCCAGATTTATACTATTTAATTTTAAAAACAATACAAATGCTTTATGACATAATTGGTACCTGGTTGGTTTAAATGTAGTCTGTTTTAGTGTCCCAGTGTCTGAATCGGGCACATTTTCAATCTGACCAGAAATTTCTCTACGGTCGTGTGCTAGAAGATCCAACTGAGACAAGAAAAAGTATCATTAACAGCTAAAGTTATACTGGCTGTGCATAGCCATGGCAAAGACTAATGTAAAATAGTTTAGCAAACTCACCTTAGAAGAGGCAAGAAATTGATAGAGTGCACTCTGCACACAAAAGGAATGTAAGTTCATGAAAGTAATTTGGTTATCAATACTGCTATCAGAAACACAAAGATCTAACATGGATAGTTTACTCGCAGGAAATTCAAATTTTAGAAAAATACCTGAGGAGTGCTGTTAAAGTCACCAGCGATTACAATAGGTGCTCTGTCCCATTTCTTAGAAAGTGCACGAGCTTTCTCAAGAAGTACACGAACCTGCAGAAGTAAAAATTCTGACATATTTAAGCTGAAATAAAACAGTCACAACTTTCCCCAGAAAATAATTATTTAAATTTTAAGTTTCTATGAATACTAGACCTTACATTAACAAGTTCCCTGGTTTTGGTTGGTTCATTATTCTGTACAAAACTAATTTAGTTCTCACTCAGAAGAGTAAAGCAATCTTTTCATCTGTTCAAGCTATAACGTTTACTCAGCAATCTAAACTATCTGACACACAATCAAGTAGAGCAAAACCTTTCTCCAAGTATGAAGAGGTGATGGAATTGAGCTTTTGTGCTTGACAGAGGCAGGTAGGTTTTCCATAGCTGTTGATCAACTAGTCTCATTTGTAATTGGAAAGTTCTGGGTCAACGGGTATGCATCCACCTTGAGAGTGGTCACTGCAATAGCACTGTGGCACACCCTTGGGATGGTAATCTGTGTTGACAACTCAGAAAGCCTCCCTAGTGGCCAATGTTCAAATGTGGAGACTTAATAAACATGTGCAAGCATTTGAGCATCACTAGCTCAACTATTTATTTTTTTAATTATTAAGTACCAAGAGCTATCAACCTTCTAAGGACACCCTCTTTTTTTAATGCAACCCTCCCCTATGGAATTGTTGACAGTTTGTGCCCCCTACCAGTTATAACCGAAGTGAGATACTTTAATAGGTCATTTTGTCAATAGTGCTTCAGTCCATCCCCTTTTCCTTCCACCTTAGTTGGTCACCTAAATCAGAATTCCCACATTTGGCTAAGGAAGGGCCCGACAAGTTCCTACCCCCCTCAAGAGCCCCAACAACAAAGTCAACTGAAGGCTAAGGCAATAAAGGTATGCGTTGGGCCCAAAGCCCAACCCCTGACAGGGCAGGTTTGGTGAGGTGTTAAAGATTTTAATGCTTCTCTCTCCAAAATGCGGCAGGCCTGAAGCCTAACCACCAACAAAGAAGAAAAGAGGCCATAGGCAACTAAGGTGGGAAAAAGGAGGGTCGACTATTATAGCATGTGGGAAATAAAGCTCACTTGTAAACCTAAAACATGTTCTTATGCAACACTTACCTGCTCTACAATGCCATGAATGCTTGAATACTCTCGCAGCAACCACTAATCTGATGAAGACTTCTTAATGGATTTTAATCACAAAAACAAGACTCACCTGGACTCGGCGAGTACCGAGTCGAGACACCCCAACCGAGTCTAGGGGGCTCGAACTCAAACTCAGCCAAGTCCGAACGAGTCTTGGCGAGACTCGCCGAGTCTCTTAGACTCACCAGACTCGCCTAGTCCAAGTGAGTCCCGTCAGGTAGACTCACGCAAATAGGTTTGAAAAGTGTAAAAATTACATAAAATTTAAAGTTAAAACTTGTTTTTTTTAACTTATTGTGAATGCAAAATGATGTACGCCATGAAGGTTTGTATGGTTTTGGAGGTCTTAATTTGGGCTTGGTGGCAGAGGCTCCACCCCTCAACCCTACCCTGTATCGCAACAGGGAGCATGCCCAGGGCCTTACCCCGAGGCCTCGTAAGGGGTGTTGCCCCTCGAACCCGCTAGGGGTGCTGCCCACAGACCCCACTAGGGGTGCTGCCCCCAGACCCCCACAAAGGATACATGCTCCTTTGATCCATAGACTTCTAGTTATTGTTTTGCATCTTTTGATATTTCATATTTGTTTGGAACATTTGATGTCATGGATTTCATATTCCATGAGTTTTGTATACATTTGACTATATTTATGTAAGTGTGCTATTTCCTTTAACAACTCAGCTACAATTTGCATTTATACTTATGTGATTGATGTATACTTGTGTATGTGATCAAATTAGCTTCTATTTGATGATGTTATTGTGTTTCTAAGGTTTATTTAATAAAGGGTGCATGAAACAAGTTTTAAATCCTTAAAAATCTCTAAATTTCTTGGGTTTTTCATTTTGTTGAGTCTGCGTTGAGTCCCAAGTCCCAAGTCGAGTCACCCTCGCTAAGTCTGCGTCGAGTTCAAGTCCTGTTACTATGATTTTAATGCATTTCAAAGGAATTGCAGGCACCCACGTCTGCTTGATCATCCTCAGGTATTCTTTTGTCAAACAACCAACCATGTTTGGGTTGTGTTTTCAGTTGCTTTCATAAGGGATTTTCTACACTCTTCCTCAACTTCATCAATGCGCCATATGACAAAGGTATGGAGAATGTTTTCCATGGCCAAATCAGATTTTATTTTGTAGATATGTCAAACTAGCTAGCATCGGCTAGGGTTTCTCTTCCCGCCACATCACCTTTCTCCTCTACGCCTCCTTGGGCAGTAAAAGAAATTTCATCATTCACTGAAAGGGCTTTTTCTAGTTTTCTTTTACAGACTTATGCAATTTTGCATTATCTGCAACTATGAACAGGCTCATGCCTTCAGATCAATAAAATTACTTATACTACCTTTTTTCACTACAGATGCTTGCTAGGTCTTTTACCTTTGTATTTGATTGAATATTTATCACTTTTTGGCTTGTATGTTGTGTAGATCTGGTCTATAGGCACTAACTGCAGATTTTTCTCATCTTCTTGATGCCATCAAGCCCTACCTTCATGCATATCCCCTAGAGATTGATGTAACAGAAAATTGTGTGGGTTCCTGAAGTAGTTTAATTGATCTTTTGTGTTGTAGTGACCAGGAAGAAGTCACTCTAAACATTGGTACATCACCCCTTTCCATTTCTACATTCCTTCTTCCCTAGCAATCAATAGAATAGTTTTAAGTTCTAGGAATTTTTAGTGCTAGGTTGGACCAACACTATTGCACTTTAGTTTAGAGAGGGAATCATCCCTTCATCTGGAGATTTGGCTTCATCTGCAGGGTCCCACAACTTGAAACCATTCCCATGTTTTCATTAAACATTGAATTCATCATTCAACAAAGGGTGCAATTCAAATTGACAACTGTTTTTGGCACACCCGGTGAGACTATGTTTGATGAGATTTACATCATCCACTGAAGGATTTTGGTGTGTTCTTCAATACATCTTACTATTTAGAGCAGCTTCTCCAACACCATGGCAACTTTGTTGTTTAAGTTTGTTGGTTCAAGCAATCCAAGTGCTTAATACAATCAAATTTTGATGACTCTGCCGACAAACCCTTGTAATAGCCACCCTAGTTTTATCCACAAATTTTTCACCCATTAGCGTCAGAGGAAAGCAAAGATAAGCAACTAAATTACAACCCTTCATTTTTTGATCACCTAGATCCCAAAGTGGGCAAGGTGAGAGCATACGGTGTAATGGGATCTTTGCAAATACTGAAAGTAATAATGCTAACTGAAAGAACACCTTCCACTTTCTGATCACACAAATCATAGTGTGGGCAAAGTGAGAGCATACGGTGTTTGGCTTACAATTAAGAACTTGGCTAAGCTACCACTTCTTCAGTGGGGTGAGTAGTAATAATCAAGTGCAGAAAGTAAATAAGAAATGCTCTTGGTGGCAAGCTAGCCACTTCCACTTTTCAGTGGGTAACAAAAAAGTAATGCACTTGGTGGCAAAGCCAGCCACTTCCACTTTTCAGTGAGCAACAAGAAGAAATATAGAAACTCAACCACTTATTCAGCGGGAGTTTGAAGTACATAAAGCAAAAGGTTCAACCACTTTCCAACGGAAGCAACTGCTTATGCAGTGGGGTAAGTAACCTAAATAACTGAAAGAAAAAGCTGATTGGTACTACCAAATCAGCATTAAAATACGAGTCCAATACATAAAATTATGAGCATAACATATCAAAATGATTGCCCAATGAAACAACAAGCAATCCCTACAACATGAGAGTGGTTAAGCAGCATAAATCATGAAAGTACAAGGTTATATCAGTTATGATATAACTGTAGCAGCAGTCTGATATGAATGGACAATGAGCACAAAACACCAACCAGCCACCCTTAAACACTCATAACTCCTCCAATACACATCCAAATCACCTCAAACCACTATGATCTCAAAGAGCTACGTGTCCAAGTCTAGGAAGCTAGCCGTCACCAACAAGCCCTGAAATCTCCGGCACGCAACTCAATGCACCAACAGCCAAGATGTACGACCCCCAAGGAGGGCGACCAGCAACTAAAAATCCAACTCTCCTCCAAAAATTATGAAAACTCGAGGAAAGGGGTGCCCAAGTATGAAGAACACATAGGATCAGTACCCACAAAAAGTTAGCAACTCCTCCATCCAGTGTGAGCAATAATGTGGGTGAGCAATAATGTGGGTCAACAAGGCAATAACCAGCAACATGAAAAAGTTTGATAATCACTCCAAAAAGTCTATAATCTGCATACTAACATACACCCACACGAAAATATCCTAGAAAACATCAAACCCAACAAAAACTAAAAGCATAATAAAAGCCATCACCAATGTTTGCTCTATTGCAACCCCTGAGATGAAGCTACAACACTATTCAGCTAGGAGGTATCTCTCAACCTTGAAACTGAAGATAGCTTGGAGGGATTTCGTCCTCAAAGCCCCAAGAGTTCAATCATCATTTCGGCAGCACTTCGTTATATCAAATTAGCATAA
The DNA here is from genome assembly GCA_007258455.2 of Sequoia sempervirens. Classification (NCBI taxonomy): domain Eukaryota; kingdom Viridiplantae; phylum Streptophyta; class Pinopsida; order Cupressales; family Cupressaceae; genus Sequoia; species Sequoia sempervirens. The sequence goes on along the minus strand of VDFB02000013.1, from coordinate 15,093,712 downwards.
CCAAATGAGGACCTAAGAAGGCATATAAATAAGCTCAAGGCCCGGAAGTTTGAATTACAATTCCCTCGAAAATGGGACGCCAACCTCAAGAAGCAATAAAATATTCATAAAATCACATATGTTTTCAACTTTAGACATCCAACTCAAATTGCATAAATTTATCTTTTAAAAACATACGTCTCCAAGATAGGCATCTAACCCATGAGCCCCTTTTTTAAAAACAACTTAATTTGCTCAACCTAGGCGTGGGGGCCAAAAAGCAACTCAACAATAAAACATTAACTTAAGTTGCAAACCTTCTATTTTCAAACTCTAAGAACATTGGAAGAGCCACTGTTGAAAATCTCAAGACGCCAAATACTACACTACCACATGTTGTGACCTTTTCACACATCGCCCCATTGCAAATGGGGACCCCCTATTTTTGCTTTTTGCCTTGGCATCGCAACTACTTATCACCATTTTTCTTTTACAATGAGGAGTTAAAGTTTTGAAGAGTCATCCGAGCCAAGTTGGGAATTCAAGCCCGAAACAGTGCCTAAACATCATGGAAGTGCTCAGAAGGTCCGGAAGACGAGGATCGCCGGTGCTTTGAGTCAATTTCGAAACTTCCTATTTTTTAGGGATTTTTACTTTTTCGCTTTTTTCATTTTTGGCATTTTTGGACCAATCTGGGATCCCTATTTTTTAGGGATTTTGCTTTTTCTATTTTTAGAAAGTCAACCTTGGTCATGGAGTCAACATTTCCATTTTTAGAAGCAAAAAATCAGGCCAAAAAATTGAAAAATCAAGCAAAAATCAACGAAAAATCAAGAAAAGCATGAAAAGCAATGAAAAATCTGGAAAAATCAATTGAAAAATCATAAAAATCAGACCTCCAGAATGAGAAAATCAAAGAAAAATCAACCAAAAGGCATGCAATTCATAAAAAAAAAATCGCCTAAGTTTGGGAAATTCGCCTATCAATGGCAACCTTCAAGCTCGCCCATGAAGAAGAAATGGCAAGCCAACAAGAAACTCCAAAACTTTCAAAATCCGCCCCACCTTGGAGTAGACATGGAAAGACTACCTTAAAGTCCGCCATGCATTTGAAAAAGGAAATGTCAATGTTGAAGTAAGCCCGCTTGGAAGAATGTCAAGCCAGCCTCCACGTCTGCCCAGCCTTGTCCAAGGCACTCCAAAGTCTGCCCAGCCTAGAAGAGGAAAGAAAAATTAAAATTTGGTTAAGTATAGATGCCTTGGGAGAGAAAAATTCATGAATTTGGCTAAGTATTGGAAAAATAAAGGAGAGAATATGCAAACACATGTTGAACTTCACCTAGCCTGACATGAAGATGGCAAAAGCACTTCCAAGTCCGCCCCACTTTGAAGAAAGATGGCAAAGGAATCATAAAGTCCACCCTAGACAAAGAAAGATGTCCAGCCAAGTGCAAAGTTCGCCAAGGTAGGAGATGGCGAGACAAGTGTCAAGTCCGCCATGCGCTTGTCCAAGCTAGTCCAAGTCCGCCTTGGCATGTGAAGAGTAAAGTCCGCCTGGAGGGAAATGGGAAATGTCTTGCCAAGGTAATAATTCCGCCAAGCATGAAACAAAAATTGGCTAAGTAAAAAAATTCAAAAAAATTGGGAAGGCACAAGTGAAGTCCGACTTCCCTTGATCTAGGCATGTCCAAAGCCTCATAAAGTCCGACCTTGGCATAAAGAGTGGATGGCGAGACCAAAGTAAAGTACGCTCAAGGTGAAAAATTCAGAAAATTGACCAAGTGTTGGAAGGAAAACAAGAGGAATAAAGAGGAAAAGTAAAGAGGAAGTGAATAAAATCCTTGTCCAAGGATGGAATTTGTCCTACATAGCTGGATTCAGAATTGAAGGCAAGTCCACATGCAAAGTTCATTCGAGCATCGAGATGGCCAAAATCTTGGCTAAATGTTGAATAGTCCGCATGAAGGTGTTACAAAATGAACCTGAATAGCCAAAATTTGGCTAAGTATGGGAAATACTTCATAGAGAAAGTTCCAATTTCCTCCATTGTGGCGAAAGCACAAAGGCATTCTTCTCCAAATTCAAGGCACTTGAAAGAATATTCGGACATCTTGGGGGGATTTCATCCACAATCCCAGACCTATTGAAGCAATTAGGGCAACTTCTTGAAGGATTTCATCCCCTAAAGAATTAAAGACAAGCCCCAGATGGTGACAAGAAGAGTGTTCCAAACAAATTCCCATACTTGGACAATTTCTTGACACAAATTGGATAATTCAGAGAGGAAATGCAAAGGAATAACACCAATCCAATTCAAGCAGGAGGAATTTCAGAGCAATCCGAAAAGAAAGAATAACTTCAAGTCTAAACATGTGCTTCAAGGCGAGACTTCCAATACAGGTAAGAAGAAGACATCAAAATCTCAAAGGAGATCCAAGATCAAAGCTAGGAAGGAAAAAGCGCAAAGGACAGAGTCGTCGGCAAGGAAAGATATTCTAAGGGAAGCATGTGGAAGAAAACGAAGCGACCAAGGAAGACATCCAACACGCTGAGATGGTGCCTCGTCATCTTCCAACCAATCAAATTGTTCCAAATCAACATGCAACAACTTTCTATTTTATTGTTGGTTTATATTTAGCAGAAGGACAAGTGTCCCCAAATGTAATTTTCTCATTGGTCGAGAGGTAGTTGGTTGTGACAAACCCTAATTAGGGTTTTATTTTGTAATCTTGACCATTGATTCGAAATCAATCTTGGCCATTGAATTGTAATTGGGGAGCCTATAAATTGAGCTCGCCCCCCATTTGTAAAGTGTGGAGAAAGTATATGAAATTGTTGCGTTTTGCTACTTCCGATAATAAAAGCTCATGCATGATTTGCTTTGAATCACTTTTATTGTCAAGTGGTTTGTGAGGTTGCATAACTTCTTCAACCATAGATTAGAATTAGATTAGAACTTTAGATTACAATTAAAATAGAATTTGCTTTAAAAGTAGTTAAGTGAATGCAAGATTTGATAGTATAGATTTATGGTGACACATTGCTCATACTTTCTTCGGGTGGATGATTTTCATTCGATGCGTAAAGTTAGCCTGAGCTTCTGATTGTGGATGCTTAACTTCAGTCTTATTCAAGGCATAAAATTATAATCACACCCTTTGAAGATTGCACCCACTTTGTGTAGTTGTCCCAGGGAGGCAAAGCAAAGTGTGGTTATTCGTTTCACCTGATCTTTACCATCTCTTGAATTCCTAGGAATAGATTAGACCCTCTAAACCCTTATCCTTTTTACACTTTTTTTGAAATCTCAAATTGAAAGTCTCAACCGAAGAAGCCTTTAATGATAAATCCGTCTAAGTCCCGAACTTGTGAGGAATTCTTTAACGTAAGTCCCTTTGTGTATTACCATCATATCACAACGCCATTGAGCTTATCCACATGTCATGACCTGACAAAAGAAACCTTGGAGTCGCCATATGATCTTCTCGCAATCTTAGCATACGCGGTGACTTTGTTCAAGAGAGGATAGAGTGTCTTTGGACATTTTATTTTGTGTGTTCAGTGGATGATAAAACATAGACCAACACCACACTACCAGAATTAGTAACTATAATGTCCCCAAATTTTTGGTGAAGTGAATTAATTTAATTGATTTAAGTTGTCCAAAAATTAATATTATTTCAAAAGGGATGACTTTAATTGATTATTTTAATTAAAATAAAGTGGAACTAATAAAATATTAAAAAGGTCACTTTATTAAATAAAGTTTCTTCTAGAAGTTGGGGTTAGTTACAAGTTGGCTTCTTCTAGAAGATTCATTGGAGCCTTTAAAAAGAGTTGATGTGCAAGGCATTTGGCATCCATTGTTGAGTAATATTTCTAATGCATTATTGCAAAGGCTAGAATCTCAAATTCAGCTAAATCTTTGAGACAAAAACCTTTAACAGATTTGAAAAAGGGTTGGACAAAAACCTAACTCTTTCAAGAGTGGATTCATGACGGAGTTCACATTTGGGCTTAACTATTCAGTTTTGGAGCTTCAAGGATTGATTTTCTGAGGAAAGCGATTATAGGGAAATTTTGTGAGTCTTCTTTGCAAACGAAATTTCCAAGTTTACTCGATGATATTCACTGAGATAAGTCAGATGATATTTATTATCTTTTCAGGTTATTATTTCAGTTTTAACCATAATGGTATCATATTCAATATTTGCACAAGAAGGGTTGAATTTCAGAATTTATAGTTTCATTCTTGAATATCAAAAATTATATCTACAGCTCATTCTCCGGGAGATTCAAATGGGATCAATTATTGCACCAACCGATGGCATTTAAATGGTGATCTTGCTTATATTATTCTACCACCAGACTAAAGGAATCACAGATGATAAATTGAGGGTGTGGGGCTTCAAGTATTTGACTATCGTTGTCGCTTCTCCTTATAGCTACGAGATCATTCAAACTGGAAATTATATAAAATATCAAGGCATCTGATTTCATTTAGCAAGCAAAGAAGACAAGGTTGGTAGAGTCTACGCAAGCAGAGAGTCAAATTGTGGCATTCATTTGAAGGAAATCGAGGGTCAAATGGAGTCTTCAGTAATTAATGTGGCAATTAAATATTAAGAACAAACAAAATCGTGGGTTGGGATAGTCAACACATGAGTCACCACTACCAGAGACAAAGATATTAAGAAATCGTGGCACTTAGTTCTTAGCGCAACCTTTGGTATTTAGCACGAGATACTTGATGTGTGAACAATGAAGGAGAGTCAGAATATGAAGGTGTCGATAATGTTTCTGAAGGAGTATAATAGCCACCAATCGATATTTCAATATACTGTAGATTAAAAATATCGCTTCATTGAAATGGGAATTGTTACTCAGGCATCAAATATCATTCTTGAGATGATCGCAAGTTTGTGACAAAAATAGAGGTCGTTTGATTTTATTAGGCACCAATTGTTATGTTCTGGAGAATGATCGCTCTATATATGTTGAAGCTTGTATATTGCAATCGGACTGAATCATATATCTGACAGACTTGTAACTATATTCTCGATTGGTTGAAGAAGTGTCGGTCATTGCAACAATCATTGGTCATTGTCTTTGAGACTGATACCGGTTATGCTATCCGGGAATAATAGTCGATATTCCTTGTTGTCGTGATATCCTTTCTGAGCAAATATTCATCCCATCTATTACTGTTGGTGTCGCCTGGGTACACTTATGTTGTTGGTGGAATTTGGAACTTGGGTGTTTGAAGCTATCAAGCTCTAATTCATTGGGAGTCAATGTCAAAGTCCCAGGAAGAGATCATTACAGAATCAGTAATCTTGGCCCCAACAAAACATTATCCAGCAATATTTTGA